>CM053792.1:674939558-675459558 GCA_028749045.1 Cupressus sempervirens | reverse complement strand
GTTGTGGGGTTGATCTTTCATCAACTTCAACATGGTATTAGAGCTCTAGATTATCATGCCCCTATTCTTTTCTTGAGAGATTTGGCATTGGTTTTTAGATATGTGGCTTTTAGAGGATTTTGTATTGGATTTGGGGAGGACCTATTTTTCAGAGCACTTTGAACCCAAACGGACATTAGCGTCAAGCTCAAAGCATTCAAAAATCCCCCTTTCCATATAAAATGTGTCCAATTTGGATGCTATTGAAATCTAAGAAAAAAAAATTGCATCTAGGACATTTTGACCTAGGCACACAAATCAAGGCATATTCTTTTTTGTTTTGCTTGTTTGATTTTACAAATAAAATCTTTTTATTGCTATTGGAAAGAGTGATTTTCTTTGGGAAGGAGCTTTCATTAGGTGGAAAAATGTATTTTTTCATGAAGGCCCGTATTTGTTTTAGTGGAGCAATTTTGAACGTTGACTGCGATAGGGCATTTTTAACACTGTGCACCCTGTACTCTATTGCCCACACTCAGTTTTGATTGGAGCATTTTTTTACAAGTGTTGTTCTATAGGGTTGATGCTTTCATTGGCCCCCACATCATCCTTTCATGAGTTGACTATGCAAATTACATTTTTTTTGGAGCCAATTCTCCCTCAACTCACGCAATCCTTGTTGGGCTTTGCATGTGAAGACAAAGTGATGGGTGTTTTTCCCTTGGTACTTGCATTATTTTTTCCAACACATCTGGCTCTCTCTTCATGTCTTCTCAATATTTTGGGAACTGGTGGATACAATTATAGCAAATGGATCATTTGAGTCTTTGACATCTATGATTAATGCAACTAGGAAGAATTCTCGGGAGCCCTAATCATTCGACACTGGTACAACATGGATGTAGTTCTTCCAGACAGGTGTCTCATTGTGATTGGTGACAAAAAAATTTCTCCTAAAATTCGTTTGGTTATGGGATAATGGAGTGTTTGGAGCCTCCATCAATAACACATGTTTGGAAGCATTTTTGAAACCCACACAATTTCTTTGGGTGGTTTTATGCCTCTTCTGACGAATTGTTTCCATTAATTCAAGTAATTTTTTGCAGTGACTGTGGTTTTGGTAGTTTTGACATGGTTTTCAATGCCCTTTTTGGGGTTGATGAAACTTCTTATTTGCAGTTTTATGGCATATTTTGGGTGTTTGGGAGCTCCACATCATAGTTCCTCATCAACATCTTGGAAGTGGGCCGCTTTTTTTGGCACTCATGCACATAATCTATGGCTAACCAAAACATATTTGGTAGCCTTTCTGATGTTTTTTAGTGTGGTTTGGAGTTTTCTAAAGGGAGGTTTATGGTTTTAGTCTCCTACGATACTCTTCCCTTCATTCTCATGTGTTGGTCTTGAACTATTCCTCTAGTTCATTCAAAGTTCTCAATTTTTTGGGCTATGTCTTTGTCTACGCTAGCCCTCTCTTAGTGTCAATGGTGTTCACTATGGGGGAGTAGACTTTATGTTCAATGTCATGCATGTAATTTGAACCTGGTCTTGGGTAGGCTATGGAAAAATACTAATGTTTTGTGTGCCTGCATCAGTGCCTTCAAATTGTGTACAACATTCATGCATTTGAAGTTGCATCTCATGCCCATTTGGCATTTACATGATCAGAAGAAGACTTTTTAAAGTTGTCTACCATAAGTTCATCTTGGACCCCACGTAATTTAAGAATCACATTTTTTTAAAGAGTCTATGTTAACACCCATGTCAACAAGCCTTTTTTTGAGGCCTTGGTTGGTGGTTTATTTTGCCATACACATGATTGGTGATATTTCTGCACATGTGAAAAAAATTATTGGCCACTAAATTTTTTTCGACACCAGCCCTTTGATTTGATTTTGTATTCGGGAGACTAGATTTTATTCTGGTAAAGGTCATTTTCTGGCATTTTTTCTCCCTAATGGTTGTTTGACCATCAAATTTGGGTTCGTCACTTACTGATGTCAATTCCATGTCAGTATTGCATCAACACTTTGTCACCTCTTTAGGCTCTGTTTGGACCTACCTTTGCATTTTTGCTCATATCTTTGGCATACAAACTTCATTTTTTGAAATGAGATATTGTTGGAAAGCTAGTTCCGAGCCTATCACAATGGTACAATTACTTTTTAGTTTTAATTCTTTTTTGATGGATTTTTATGTTGTCAAAGGTAGGGGTATAATTTTTCACTTTGGGAGACATATTTTGAACATCCGATCTCTGATTTTGGAATTCTTTATATCATTGGAAAGGTCTTTCCAAGATATTTTTAGTGATGCTAGTCATTTTTCCAAATTTTTCTCCAAGCACATTCTATTCATTCTTTTGCATTTTTGCATTTTTGTGGATATCTTGGTTATTTTTGGTTCAAGGATTGATTTCATTACCTCAGATGATTCGTCGTGACTTATACTATCTATTTTATTAGTCTTATGCCTCTTCTGGTCTATTTAGACATCACTTGTATGCATTCTTGGAAATGCACTAAGATAAAGTGTCATATTGCATCTATATTTTTGTTTTAGTAGTTTTTACATTTTTTGCCTTCTAATTTGAGTAGTGACATCTGAGGACACTCATACAAATTATTGTATTCTTGGGATTCACCATATCTTATGTCTTATTGTACATGTATTGCTAATGATTAAAGTGCCATGGGAGGTTGATTTTTTGCCTTTGTTTTCCATCTTCCTTTATCTAGTGAGCTTCCCTTCTATGATATTAGCCTTATGTCATGTCTAAAATTGATCACCTCAGTACACCCATATGTACTCTTTTGTGCATCTTGATCGTGGTTCTTTGACTTGCAGTTCTTTTGGCCCACTTTTCCAATTTCCTATCACCTCACCCTTTTCTACATTAGGGGGGATTCTTCTATTGTTTCCTATGCTTCCTTGGTTCAATGGAGTGAGCTATGTATTCATTTTTTTTGTTCCTATGTACTAGGCAGATGTAGTAGCTGGGTACCTATGCATTTCGGTGAGATGGATCATTTACCATATAAACACTCTTCTTTTCATTCTTACTTTGGTTACATCCTTTAGTGTTCAATTGATCAACTCTTCATACTTTTGGTATTTCATGCCATTTGTATCTTTGAGTTTAGTTGTTTTCCTTTGTGTGCCTTCAGATTCAATGCAAATTATAGTCTTCTCTACCTGGTCAGGTTATATTTTAGTGGAGGTTCTTCAGATCAACAATTACTTATGACTAAGCTTTGTAGCTTCTACGTGCTTTAGTGATGTTCTTCATGATCATCTTTTGTTCCTATCTTCTAGGACATTCCCTAGTTTGGAGGCTTTTTCAATCCTTCACTAGTTTCTTTCAGCATGTTTTCCATCTCTTTTTGGAGAAGGGTTTTTCCCATGTGGTTTTCTCTATTTCTCCTCTTTTTAGAGCTATGGTTGTGCTTGGGTACCTCATCAGGCCTTGTTGTCGGGACCCAAATATACTTTTAGTAGTAGTTTCTAGGTTTTTAGCTACTCCCTGAGTTTATTTTAAGGGGGGTGTTAGAGTAGTTAGACATTTCCTAATTAACTCTAGTTTTCTTAAGCTAAAGTTTAGGCATCTAATAATTAATTCTTTTATTAATTATTTTGATGCAACCTAGGTTAGACCTTTTTAGGGTTTCGGTCTCCTTTATAAGGATAGTCTCTCTTTGGAATTATTAACCAATTCATTGTTGATAATAACAATCTATATTTTTACTCATCAAGAATGTCTCAACTATGGATCTAGCAATTCCAACCTCCATATCTTTTTGCTTCTCTTTCTGTGATAGGTGTTTGCATGTTTGTGATTCTTGGGAGCTGTGGGGTTGATATTTCATCAACTTCAACATTTTTTTTTATTGGTACATAGTTGATCTCATAGCCGACTAAGGTGTGATTGATGTAGTAGATTGACTTTTCTTTTCCATTATCATCCAATTGAGATAAGAGTGCCCGCAATGCCATTGGAGTAGTAGATATGTGCAATATTAAGCATCTCTCTATGATTGGAAACACTAGAATAGATAGATTCCACAGGTACTACTTGATCTTTTTGAATCTTCCTTGACATATAAGATCCCATTTAAAGTTATGATATTTCTTCAATAGATCTTTATACCAATAGTAATTTTCCCTAGAGGTTGCAAAGTTGTCTTAATGTTCTAGTTGGAGGCATGTTCATTATTGCTTTGACTTTTTTAGGGTCATGTTTATACCTTTTCGTGAGATGATGAATCCTACAAGTTTCCCTGATGTGATACCAAAGACACTTTTTTGGGTTCAACATGAGATTATATTTTCCAAGTCAGTTGAAGGCCTCCTCTAGGCCATGCAAATGATCCAAATTATCAAGTGATTTGACCAAAATATCATCTACATGATCCTCCAGAGTTTTGTGGAATAGGTCATGGAAGATAATTGCCATGGCTCTTTGGTAGATTGCGTTGGCATTCTTAACATCAAAAGGTATCATTTTGTAGTAGAAGGTTTCCTACAAGGTTGTGAATGTTGTCTTCACTAACCTTCTTCTGCAATATGAATTTGATTATATCTTGAAAACCCATCCATGAGAAAAAAACACTCATATTTGACCGTGAGGTCCACAATCATATCTATATTTGGTAATAGAAAGTCATCTTTAGGACAAGCTTCATTTAGATCTATGAATTTGAGGCAGATCTTGATATCACCATATGGAGTTGTGATAGACACTATGTTGCAAATCCATTTTGAATAAACAATAGCCCTAATGACTTTTTCTTGAAGCATTTTCTCTAATTCTACTTTTACTAATATGGATACTTTAGGATACATCTTTTGTAGCTTCTATTTGATTGGCTTGGTGTTTGGTTCTATGGCTAAATAATGTACAACCAATTATGGGTTGAACCTTGGCACATCTTGGTATGACCATGTGAATAAACCAATGCTCTCTTGAAGTACCTCAACAAGGGCATCCTCTAGTGGTTCTATTAGGGATGTGCATATGTAAATATTTCTAGGGGTTTATTGTGTATTGATGTTGATTGGATTTGTTTCTTTAATCAATATAGATGATAGCTATGGTTTTTTATCTTTTAAGGGAATGATGAAATCTCCATCATTAGGTGCTATGAGGAGGTTTTCACCATAAGATACATCCTTTGTTTTATTTTCTTTTTTGGTTGGGTTTGATGGTTGATGTAGTAAAAGGTAGGAGAATCCCCAAAGGAGATGTCCTGGCCCCCAACAAATAACCACATAATGGAAGATAAATAAAAATGTAAGATTTGAAGCCAAGTCATAATAATTTATTCATAGATAGAACTGATTACATGCAATGTGTCAGGCTGTAAGGCCTTCCCGGTTACGACCAAATACAAAGCAAGTAATAGTTCTGCAAGATCCCTTAAGATCCAATCCAAACCCTAGCTAGTCTAGATCCACACTCTGATAGAAACCTCCAAGGAAGATCCAATTAGTACTCACAAGCCCATAAAGCAATCTCCTTGTTTCCCAAGCCTCAGCTACTAGCCTTTCTCAAAAATTTCTCCTCTACCACCTCCTCTTCTCCAAGGTGGATGAATAATGACTAAAGACTTTACCACAATCCCTACTTATACCCAACTAAGCCAAAAGCCAACCCAATATGCTACAAACTAAATATCCCTTACATTATAATACTTGAAGAGTCATAAGTTGGCCACCAACAAAAATTAAATACCAAATGCCTTTAAAGGTTTACAATACTAATTAAATACATCAAAATTAATTACCTAAGACCCAAATAGGTCCACTCAACCCCACAAAAATCCCTTAATCATGCAAGATAGCTAGCTACCCTAGGATGCTCCTATATTAGACTCCCTAGGTGTGAAAAGATGTTCTCAGTAACTAGAAGAACATCTTCTGGGATTCAACACACAAATCTTAAACTGGTTCTTCACATACATGTCCTCCAATTCTTCAACTTGTACACTCGTTCCCTTACTCTTCTTCTACTTCTTCACCTCCATCTTCAGTGTTCCACAAGTTTTCTGTCCACATTGATCACTAACCCTTTCAAAATCTACCAACTCAACTTGACTACCAATACTTAGGTTCCTTCTACCAACCTCTTTATTGTACAAAGGAATAAGGGAATGCTTCCTACCACCTTTATCAATTGTAAAAACATTCTTGACATAATCATGCACAACCTTGCAATCATACTGCCAAGGTCTACCAAGCAACACATGATAAATGTTCATGTCCACAATATCACACAACATTTGATCCTTATACTGCCCAATCTAGAAATCAACAATGCACTAATCTCTCACTTACAAAGCATACTCACCTCACAACCAACCAATCCTATAAGGATAAGGATGTCTCACTCTCTTCAAACCAAGTTTTTAAACCATCTTCTCAGTAACAAGGTTATCAATACTACCACCATCTACAACCACATTGCAAGCTTTACCACCAAACTTACAATGAGTCCTAAAAAAATACTGCTCTAACAAGATTTTAGTGTCCTCTAATCAACCAATACTTGCTGACCTAGAAAACTCTCTCATTGCTCAAGTTCACTGTCATTAAGCTCATTTGCAACAACACTTCTATCACTAGCCTTTTGTGGAGACTCATATGATATATGTCCTTCTTCATGCGTACCCTTAAACTAACCTCTACCTATCATTCTCTTATGATCAAAAGGTTTTGGTTCATCCTCTGCACTCAGTTTAGGCTTTATCGAGTAGTCCTGCTTCTCCTTCCCTCAGGAACTTGCTTGATTCTTCCTGTTTAGATTTTCTTCTACTCTCAAAGAATACTGATAAGCATCCTCAACCAAAGAAATATTCAACATACCAACCTCATCCTAAATATTGAATCTCAAATCATTAATTTACCAAGCTACTTTTTCCTTTGACAATTCTCTATGCCCAAACCAAATAGTCAACTTGCAGAACTCCTCAGTATAATCTTTCACAATTATATCCTTATGCTTCAGATTATGCAACCTCTTAAACAACTCAAGTTCATAATCAATAGGAATGAATTTAGCCTTCAACTTAGTCACCATCAATTTCCATCTAGTGATCTTCATTTCACCTTCTTCTTCTCTATCTCTTCGTAGTTCTTTCCACCAAAGAGAAACATGTCCCTTCAACTTAGTTTGTGCCCACCTTACTTTGAGTGGATCCTCAATATCCTCAAGCTCAAAGTAGTCTTCCAATTCACCAATCCAATCAACCAGGTCTTGAGGATTTAAAGTACTCGAGAAATTAGAAACCTCCATCTTATGCTTCAACTTCAACTGAGATCTAGGTCTAGCAAACTAACCAACCCTATTTCTCATAGGTCTCTCCACACAATCATTTCTGGTCTCACCACTTGATCCAACAACTTCAAAGTCTTCAAAAACTTCCTCATAACCATCTTTAGTACCCATATGTTAAGCTACACCACCTATAACACTTATGATCTCAGTGATCATATCACTCTTCATCAACGCCATCTCATATCTGAAACTGGTTTTGACCTCTTCTATTTTAGATCTAAAATCTACTTTAACCATCTCTGAGATCCTTTCTTCCACAACATCACTAAGATCATCAATCTCCTTAGGGTCCAATATTCTTGGAGGCATCTTCTAAGATTTTCACAAACCCTAATAAATCCACTTCACAAGACCTTGGTGCAAACTGCATCAACTTCGACGTGCAATCTACACACTTAGGAACAACCTTCTGATGCAAGCAAAAGGATGAATAGTTAGAGCCAAAGGCTCACCCAGCTATCCAAACCACCCTGCAAGAGTTAACACAATTGAAGAAAACACAAGGAACAACCACCAAAGGAGGAAGAAGAGCAAAACACTTTTATTGATTCATCAAAATATCTTCATACATGCCCAGCTGTGAGGCCTTCTGGGTTACAACCAGATATAGAATACAACTTCCAGATCCTCGATCTAGCTTTAAATTCACATTACTAGACACATATCTCTTTCCTTTTTCAACTCTCTAAAGTCTACCTAACTCTAAGCCTAAACAACCTTTTTATACTTGCTAGAACTACTTACTGAACATTCTAGAACATAGAGAAGCCATAAGTCGACTCTCAGCAAATATAACTACCTATACCAAAATTAAATGCAAGGAAAGTTGGCCCAAATAGGAACCAGACATAGATTACTCGACAAAAAAAAGCTTTCCAGAACTAGCACTCAGAATCCACATGATCTCAACATCCAAAGGGATTACATGGCAACAACTATGAACTTAGTAGCAACTAGAAATTGGAACTCGATAGCAACTGACAGAACAAACAAAACATGCAGGATTACAAGGAAAACCGAGGATGCTCTTGCATCAGACAACCAAGGTTGGAGAAAATGATTCTCCTAAATCATGCAAGTGTCACAACTTGAGCTAAATCCAACTCAGATTGAGAAATCCATGTAGCATCTTCAACTGGTCTATTCTCCCACTTCACTAAATACTCATAGTAATTTTTTCCTCTTGTGCTCTTACCAACTCTTTGATCCAATATCTGTTCAACCTCTTCAATTTGCTTCTTAGGATAATCATCAAGTACAACAACTTCATCATCTTACTCATGATACTTATACAAATCAACAATATTGAATATAGAAGATATATCCATGTCATCAGGTAACTCAACTTCATAAGCATTTCCACTATCAAACTTCTTCAAGATCTTACAAGGTCCAAATTTCTTCATCTTCAGCTTACTGTATGTTACAACTTAGAATCTTCCTTTCTTTAGATGAACCATCACCTCATCACCAACTTGAAAACCATGGTGTCTTCTAGACTAATCAACATTCTCCTTATACTTCTGATTACTTTATTCCAACCTCAATTTCACTTCCTTATGCAAAGACTCCATAAAATCAACAAATTCTTTTCCTGCAACACTTTTCTTTTCTTCACCAACAACATCTCTCAAATCTAATATACCTCTAGGATGCATTCCAGTAACAATCTCAAAAGGTGTCTTCCCTATACTCCTATTCACAAAATTATTATATGCAAATTCAACTTGTGCCAATACCATCTCCCAATTACTTGGCTTATTCCCAACTAAACATCTCAAAAAATTACCCAAGCTTCTATTCACAACCTCTGTCTATCCATCTGCCTATGGATGGAATGTAGAACTAAACTTTATTTTAGTACCCATCTTCTTCCACAAAGTCTTCCAAAAATAACCAACAAACTTACTATCTCTGTCAGAAATAATGCTTCTTGGTAATCCATGCAATCTCACAATCTCCTTAAAGAAAAGTTTAGCAACATGCTCAGCATCTGATGTCTTCTTACATGGTATGAAATGAGCCATCTTCAGAACTCTATCCACTACAACAAATATAGAATCATACCCCTTCATTATCCTAGGCAATCCAAGAACAAAATCCATACTGATATCAGTCAAAGGTTTCTTAGGAATAGTAATAGGTGTATACAAACTAGTATTTTGACTCACCCCTTTTGCAACTTGACAAACTCCACAACTCTTTACAAATTTCTAAACATCCTTATACATTTGTGGCCAATAATACTTCTCTTTTAGCAAACTCATCGTCTTATCAATTCTAAAATGTCCAACTAATCCACCACTATGCTTTTCCTTAATCAGATTCAACTTCATAGAACTTCTAAGAATATACAACTGAATACCTTTGAACAACATACCTTCTTGAATGAAATATTCATCATACTTACTTATGTGATTTGTCAGATTTGGTGCTCTACACTCTCTCCATGCCTTAGAAAAATCAAGATTAGCATCATACAACTCTTTCATTTCATCAAAACCAAGAACTTCAACCTTCATTTCTATCCACAAGGAACGTCTCCTACTAAATGCATCAACAACTCTGTTAGTAACTCCACTCTTATGCTTGATCACAAATGTAAAACTCTGCAAGTACTCAACCCACTTCATATGTCTTTGATTCAATTTATGTTGACTTCCCAAGTATTGCAAAGCTTTATGATCAGTATATAGCACAAAGTCTTTAGGAATCAAATAATGTCTCCACTTCTTCAAGGCTTGAACAATAGCATAAAACTCTTGATCATACACATAATATTTCCTTTTAGCATCATTTAACTTTTCACTAAATAAAGCAATGGGTTTGCCTTCTTGACTTAATACAGCTCCTATTGCATTACCACTTGCATCACATTCAACTTGAAATACTTTGTTGAAATCAGGCAAAGCCAATACAGGTAATTCAACAACCTTTTGTTTCAAAGTTTCAAAACTCTTATCAGCTCCATGTGTCCACTTGAATTCCTTTTTATCTCCCCTAATTGTTTCAATCATAGCATTACAAACAACACTGAAATTCTTTATAAACTTTTTGTAAAAACTAGCCAAACCATGAAATGATCTTACCTCACTCACATTCTCAGGTGTAGGCCACTCCAAAATTGCTTTAACCTTCTTAGGATCCATCTTCAAACCATTAGTTGAAATCACAAATCCTAAATACACAATCTCCTCTTCCATAAAAGAACACTTTTTCAGATTAACTAGCAACTTTTCCTCTTTCAATCTCTGCAATACTTGTCTAATATGCTCAAGATGTTCTTCCTTAGTCTTGCTGAATATCAAAATATCATCCAAATAAACAATCACAAACTTACCCAAGAATCTTTTCAAAACTTCATTCATCAACCTCATGAAAGTACTAGGTGCATTAGTCAAACCAAAAGGCATAACCAACCATTCATACAAACCATCTTTTGTCTTGAAAGTAGTCTTCCATTCATCACCTTCTCTAATTTTGATCCGATGATAGCCACTCTTCAAATCAATCTTGGTAAAATACTTTGCTCCACTTAAACAATCCATTATGTCATCCATCCTTAGCATAAGAAACCTATATTTTACTGTGATTTTGTTAATAGCTCTAGAATTAGTACACATTCTTCATTCTCCATTCTTTTTAGGTGCTAATATAGTAGGTACAACATATGGACTCAAGCTTTCTCTCATCAAACTTTTCTACAATAACTCATGCACTTGTCTGTTAAGTTCTTCATTCTCTGCAGGTGTCAATCTATATGGTTCTTTGTTTGGCAAACCAGCTCTAAGAATCATATCCATACAATGGCTTATACTTCTTATAGGCAGTAAACCATCAAGAATATCACCAGCAACAATCTCTTTATACTCATTCAAAAATTTTGTAATTTCTACTGGTACTCTGCTGTCACTATCTGTTGTTACTTGGTCATTACTAGCTTCTGTTGTTCGGCCATTACTACCAACACTTGGTCCTCTAGGAACTATAGCAAAATAGACTTGGTTCCTTTTCATTTCCTTTTCAAATTGTTTTCCATTAACCATGCAAACTTTTCTTGTAGTACAACTAACCTCATCTGGACTTTCTATCAAAGGCAGTAATATTTTTTTCTTCCCATTTACCCAAAGAGTATATTGATTCAATCTTCCATCATGTATAACATATCTATCATATTGCCAAGGTCTACCCAACAAAATATGACAACAATCCATAGGCATAATATCACACAAAACTTCATCAAAGTAATTTCCAATTTTGAACTTCACAAGGCATCACTCACTTACCAATATCTTATGCTCATCTTTGATCCATGAAACATGATAAGGTTTGGGATGTTTTAGCCTCTACAACTGTAACTTTGTAACCAACTCTTTTGATGCCAGATTTGTAGATCTTCTACTCTCAATAATCACCTTGCAGCATTTTCTAGCCATCTTACATCTAGTCTTGAAAAGACTTCTCCTTAAAACAGGTTCCTCATCACTTCCCTTATTACATAAGGTTCTTCTCACCATCAGATTTTCTCCAGCCTCAGGTCCACTTGGTGAACCCTCATCATCTTCTTGAATCACAACATTTCTGTTAGCTTGCCTACTTTTAGAGGATCTACATTCAAAAGATCTATGTCCCTCTTTACCACATCTAAAACAATTACCATGAAATCCAACTCTAGAATAGGAATAACCTCTTCCTCGGTAATAATTAGTGCCTCCTCAATAAGAATTACCACTTTTCCATTCGGTCTTGCCTTTGTCATCATTTTTCCATTTAGGTTTTCCTTCATCCTGCATAGAACTATCAGATCTACCACTTGCTCCATAAGATCTACTTCTGCCTCTCTAGAATCTACCACCTCTACCTCTTTGTCTTTGTTCATGCTTCTTTGTCAAGATCTCCTTAGCTTTCAAGGCATATTGATATGCTTCTTCTACACTTTCCAACTTCACAAAACTTATTTCATCTTGAATTCTTGATCTTGATCCATTAATGTACCTTGCAATTTTCTCAACATCATCATCCTCATGTCCAGATCTAATGTCCAATCTATAGAATTCCTCGATATATTCGTTCACAGTCATGTCCTTTTTTCAAATTTTGCATCTTTCTCAACAAGCTAACTTGGTAATTAGCAGGAAGGAATTTGTTTTTTACCTTGTTCACCATCTTTTGCCAAGTTATGATCTTCTCCTTTCCTCTCCTTTGTCTATCAGTTTGCAAGTGCTTCCACCATAGTGATGCATGACCTTTCAACCTAGTGACTGCAATGTTGACCTTTCTATTACTAGGAGTGTTTTCATACTCAAATAACTTCTCCATATCAGAGATCCAATCCAACACAGCATTAGTATCCAATTTTCCATCATAAGGAACAACTTCTATAGTAGGCTTTGAATTTTCCCTAGACAACACTTGCAACAATTTTTCCTCATCTCGATCTTCTTTAGGTTCTAGATTATGATTTGGTGTTGTTGCTTCATCATCACTTACATCATCAAGATGTGCTCCTCTCCTCTAGGTTGTCTCCACAACATCTAATCTAGCTGCAATTTGTCTCAACTAATCCAATATAGCATCATCAACATTTCTTCTACCACAAACCATCTTTACAAATTAGATTCCTACAACAACCAAATCCAAATCAGGGTTCTACACGATCCAATCTCCACAAGGATGAACCTCACACTCTGATACCAACTGACACAAGCAAAAGGATGAATAACTAGGGCCAAAGGCTCACCCAGCTATCCAAACCACCCTACAAGAGTTAACACAATGGAAACAAACACAAGGAATAGCCACCAAAGGAGGAAGAAGAGAAAAACACTTTTATTGATTCATTAAAATATCTTCATACATGCCTAGCTATAAGGCCTTCTAGGTTATGGACAGATATAGAATACAACTTCCAGATCCCCGATCCAGCTTTAAATTGGCATTTCCAGACACATATCTCTTTCTATTTTCAACTCTCTAAAATCTACCTAACTCTATGCCTAAACACCCTATTTATACTTGCCAAAATAACTTACAGAACATTGTAGAACATAGAGAAGCCACAAGTCAACTCTCAGCAAATATAACTACCTATACCAAAATTAAATGCGAGCAAAGTTGGCCCAAACATGAACTAGACACATATTACTTGGTAAAAGAAAGCTTTCCAAAATTGGCACTTGGCATCCACACGAGCTCGACATCCAAAGGGATTACACAGCAGCAACTATGAACTCGGTAGCAACTAGAACTCGATAGCAATTGGAACTTGGTCGCAACTATAACTCAGTAGCAATTGGGACTCAGTAGTAACTAGAACTCAGTAGCAATTGGAAACTGGAACTCAGTAGCAACTGACAAAATGAACAAAACATGCAGGATTACAAGGAAAACCCAGGATGCTCATGCATTAGCTTCACTCTAATACCACGTGATGTAGTGCAAGGTAGGAGAATCCCCAAAGGAGATGTCCTAGCCCCAACCAAATAACCCACACAATAGAAGATAAACAAAAATGTAAGATTTGAAGCTAAGTCATAATAAATTATTCATAGATATAACTCATTACAGGTAATGTGTCAGGTTGTAAGGTCTTCTTGGTAATGGCCAAATATAAATCAAGTAATAGTTTTGCAAGATCCCTTAAGATCTAATCCAAACCCTAGCTAGTCCAGATCTACACTATGGTAGAAACCTCCAAGGAAAATCCAATTGGTACTCACAAGCCCACCAAGCAATCTCCTTGTTTCCCAAGCCTCAACTACTAGCCTTTCTCAAAAATTTCCCCTCTACCACCTCCTCTTCTCCAAGATGGATGAATAATGACTAAATACTTCATCACAACCCCTACTTATACCCAAATAAGCCACAAGTAAGTCCAGTATGATACAAACTAAATATCCCTTACATTAAATACTTGAAGAGCCACAAGTCGGCCTCCAACATAAATTAACTACCAAATGCCTTTAAAGGCTTACAATACTTATTAAATACATCAAAATTAATTACCCAAGACCCAAATAGGTCCACTCAACCCCACCAAAATCCATTAATCATGCAAGATAGCCAACTACCCCAGGATGCTCCTACATCAATGGTGCTCAAGAGGACTTTTCACCATGAGACCTCTTTGTCTTTTTTTTCTTTTCTTTTTTTTCCATTTTTATAACTAGAGATTTCCTCCTTCCCAAAGTAGCCCTTTGGGTATAATTTGTAGACATAGGAAGATGGTGGATTTTCTTTCTTGTATGGCTCTTTGGCTCTCATGTATCGTAGGAGTGCACCCTCACTAAGAAACTCACTAATATTAAGTATGCTTGGTTGGTCCCAAACAATGAGTTTAGGATGGACAAGAGGAAGATCAATGAGGTTAATGGGTAGTTTGTAGAGCGTAGACTCTCTTGGGAAAAATTCATTAGGGATATCATCGTAAGATATCTTTATTCAACTTCTTTAGGTATGTCTTTGACCTCTATGAGTTTTTTAATATTTTTTTATGAAATCGTGATCATTCTCATTAGTGCCTCCATTTATGGGGATTCTAAAATATAGACCTTGACATTTTATTTTATTATATGTCTCTACAGGTTGTCATATTCCTATTTCTTCTCAACCTGAGCCACCTCCTTGGTAATTCCATTATTCTGTAGTGAGTCTATGTGAGTTGCAATTTTGTTTTTTGAAATGATCAAGAAACCCTTCATATTTTGGAGGTAGATCTTTGTACAACCAGATGTTGATATCTGGTGCCATCTCCTTTCTATTCAATATTCCTTCCGAGAGAAAAGTACAAGGTCCAATATGCTTAAGTTGAGGCGTGGTGTCCTAATTTGGTCCTTAATGTAAGGGGTGCCCTTATTTATGCAAATCAAGGGCAAGACACCAATTATAAATGTATTTGTTATGTTAAATATTCCCCACAACTTTTGTGCTTGAACTCAACAATAAATAATGTGGAGGCAAGGATGGTATGTAGGTAATGATAATTATTGAAAGAGCTAGCTACAAAGGTTCTAATCTCAATCCCAAGCCAATGATTATTTTATGATGCTTCTAATCTAAGACACTATTTAAAAGGTTCAAGATTGGCATGGATGGTTATCTCAATTCCCTGATATAAAAATTCAATGTACTAAAGATATGTTGATGGGTTGACCTCATTAGATGAATCCAAGGTTGATCAAGGAGGATGTTGTATGGGAGGTTAAGATCAAACATGTGACAAACATTCTATCGAACAATTGGACTAACTTTAATAGGTAACAAAATAATAACATCAGATGTCCTCTTTAAGTTATCATACACCTTGATTATGACAATGTCATCAATGATATTTCCCTTAATGTACCCTTCTTGTTTGATGAACTTTAGGGTCGACCCATTATCTATCATGTCTCTCTCAATTGCAAAGTTGGCAACCATGATGACTATGCAAAGTAGAAGGATGTGGTCTGGTTCAACTTCAAGAATTTCAAAGGTTTTGAATGATAGTACAAACAAATGTCCCACGAGGTTTCTTAATTTAGTCGCATTGATATCTATGGGAACACAAGATTCATGGAGGGTGTTATTGATGATTTCTTGGTGAAGTGGGATAGTGTGTAGAAGGTATAAGATGAAGATTTGTGTTGTTGTATTCCCAAGGTATTTTATAATGTTATATTTTTTTTCCCATAGGAGTAGTTACAAGTGGACCAGTGACATATATTTGACCACACTAGGTTCTAATAACACATTGACCTTCTATGCCCTTGGCAAGTATGACATTGATAGAGGGCTCATTTTGGGAGACAAGACCGATTAGATTGTCATAATTAATGTAGTTTGTGGTGTAATCCTTTTTTGTTTCATATTGTGTAACAAATATCTCAAAAAATTCTGCAAATGTATTGATAGTCCCATAAGGTATTTGATAAAACCATTCTAGAGTAGGTTTCACTGGACTTTTTGGGAACAAATGCATGAGAAATAAGTGACTATATGCTACTTCATGACACTGCATGTATAATTATTTCATGTATGTCATCAGGTCTCCCTTTTCTCTAAATTTATAAAATTTTGGTATTTCAAAGTGCTTCAGGAATGGTGTCATTGTGATAAACCTGTTGAAAGGATAAGGGAATATTTCTCGATTCAAAAGTCTTAGACTCATTTTTGGATTTTAGTTCCTTTATGGCATTCTTCATTTCTTCCCATTCTAGATTTACATGTGTTGTAGAAAGTACCCCCAATCTAGGTGCCCCCATTGTATGGTACGTATCAGATGGAGTGGGTGAATATGAAGGGTTATGTTGCATGAAATGTGGTGATTGGAATGATGAATTTCCAACCACTTGGAGATGAGCTTTTAATTATTGTGGAGGTGGTTGGATATACTATTGTTGTGGTGGAAGATTCTATGTATACTATTGTATTAGGTATTTGTTATGCAAATGGATAGGTTTGTGAATGTGTATATTGCAAGTACTTCTACTCTAGTTGTTGTTGGGGTGGATAAGGTTGCACATTAGGTTGGGGTGTTATAGGTTTCCCAATGTATGGTGCGCATGTTCTCACATGAGGAGATACTTGGGTATTGGATGGCACATGGTAGTTTATGTAGGGGGCCATCCCTGATTGTTGTTGCTATGATAGGTGAATAATTTGGCTACTTCCAAGAGATGACATGGCCAAGTAGTTGGTAATAGGAAAAAATGTGTTTGCAAGTGGTGGTGGTGTTATTTATTGTTGTTTTCTATTGAAGGTCATCTGTGGATGAGTTGTCACAACATAAGTGCAAGTAGGGAAGCTTGTAGTATACATTTTTTATTGACTAAACCCCCCATGGTGTAGGTGTGAGTGATGTGGGCATGCTTTGGGTGGTTGCGAATGAATTGGTACTAGTTGGTCTGCCTCATAATAGGTATGTGATAATCATCTCCAAGGCCTTAATTAGGAATAGTTTATTCAATATAAGGAATACTTCTCCCACCATGAGGTGCATTTAATCTGTCAACCCAGGGACATATAGTTGAAATGGTCAGCACGGTATGTGCACTAGGTTTCTTAAAGAGTCATTATGCTTATGTTGGAGGGAAGTAAAATGCATACAAAGAACCTACACTACTATTTCAAGAAAGTAACACACTTAACTCTTTAATGAAATGAATGCTAAAAATATAACTCTATGCTAACCTATAGTTCAACTCAGACCATCCACTATAACTGCTCTTATAGATGCTGCAGGAACATTCACAAAGTACAATGTTGCAGGAAGAAACTTATAACTTCTACCTGAAATACTAGAAATGTTGGAAGTAAATCTACACTACTCTAATTTAATCCACCTCCCAAGTGGGCCCCCTTGGTTGGCTTTTGCTAACCTACTAACACAGAATGTAAGCCAAAAATGACTTCGTTATATTTCAAAACTCCTTACATAAGAACAATACATAAAATTGTAAAACAACTCACTACAAGAGTCAACAATGTTTTTCCATCAAATTTTCTGAACCCCCATCTATCAATCCAATCCCTATAAATAGAGGATCAACACTTATTCTAAAATAGGAAAGAAAACAAACTGAATAAAAATCTGCTAGAGAGAAAGAAGGAAATATAACAGCTTGCAATATAAGCAATAAAGTTTGCGTAATTGATTCACCACAATAGTAAATGCAAAGGGAATATAGCATCACTTCATCCCTGCACTCTTGGAATAATAACTCCTCCTTTGTAGCAACTATGTCTCCTAGTGCCATTATGATTCTTCCACCGCAGCTAGGCCTTAACACTCCTCTTTAAATGTTATCGACCATTCTCCAGCTTCTCCCTTTCCTAAAAAGTTAGTTGTGATGCAAAAATATTCATGTAAATAAGCATAATCAACTTAAATCTGAATATTAGAACACACATTCCAATGGTTATATGAAATACTACATTATATGTATAATATTGGCAAAATATGACATAACTATCTACCCATGGGTTAACAGTTCTATCTGGACTTTATCATAAGTTCAACTAGTTATAAGTTTACAAATGTCTTGGTAATATTAAAAGAAAAGTAGTAAAATTAACATAAAATAGAGGCAATAATTAGCCTCATCATCTACCCCTTGGTAAGTTTAATGCCTTTTCTCAAGCATTGCATCTTCTAGCCATTGATTGAAAGTCTCCAACCTCAGTCCTCCCTCGCCTGTTACTCTTGAAAGTGTAGTAGAATCCTCTTGTTCTTTCCCAGACTTCCCTTCTATGATCCTCCTGCAACTTTTCAAGTCATTCAGATTTTATGTCATATAGGGGCCAAAGGAGCATAGGTGGATGCATTATTAATGGACACCAAAGTTCTGGTCTAGTTTACCTTCCTAGCTACATGTATTTTGGTGCTCAATGAATGGATGCCTCTAGATTGATAAGGTTGTGTGGTTCTAACCTTATAACTCCCTCAGGTAGTATACTCCATCTGGTTTTGACACTGACCATGGCTCTTTGAAAGAAAAAGTAAGGCATGTTGTCATACTCTGCATACACTTTTGTTCTAGCCTCAAAGATTTATTTTCTTATTTCCTTGTGAACATCTCCATAGTTCAACCTGAACCAATCCCTAAGGATTTCTTCAAGTTTATTTCTCTCCACTCTTAATGACAGGGGTTTTGTTCTCTCCTCATCTTTGTAATTGTTCAATTGTCTATCATAGTTGGCCTCATTGTGCATCCAAGACATTAGGGCCCTGAGGTGTATATCCCCTATATAAAGTAGAGGGTTTTGTTGAGTTTCTTTAGGGATAATGAAATTATGCACATACAATTCACAAAGTAAATTTTGCTGCCATGATGGAAGAGTTTGGTACAAACCATAGAATTCCTGAGCTGACCTGAACTATGTATCTATATCTTTGAGGTTCATCATCAACTAGAATAAAAGGAATTGTTCTTTTAAATATATGGCATAGATCTTAGGTGGCAGCCTACAAGTAATTATTTGGTTAGCTAGTTTAAGGGCATGATCCATCTTTTGCCCTTTTCTTGCCAATTACTCTTTTAATTCTACAATTTCTTCACCTTTGTCTATTATTACCTTCTTCATTTCCTTTTTCTCTTCTTCCCATAGGGTTTTTGTTAGCACATGTTTATTATATAACTAAAAAAGAAGCATTTGTAAGGTAATTGGGCCACTTTCCTCTTCCCAGTTATTTTTCTTCCTCTATTCCCTCCATGACCATTCGAAGAAGCTTGTAAAACATGTTTGTTTATAGGGAACTAGGGTAGTTTTTGAATAGGCTAATTGGTGTGTTATTGGGCCTTTTTCTTCTTTACAACGTGGGGTATCATGTTGGCTTGCTTGGGAATCATTTTGGCATTCATTCATCTCAGCCTTATATTTCTCATTAGGATTTTGAAGAATGTTTGGAATTTCAGGCTGATTGGGAGAATCATATGAGATAACTTGTATTGGAGATTCTTCATCAAATTGTTTAGGTGAAGTGGATTGGGTTTCTGAGGGCACTTTAGGAATTTTCCCTCTCATTCTAGGGATTCTTTGCATAGGGGTTTCTTCAAGCACCACAAGCTTTTTCTTGCTAACTCTTTTCAGTGTCTTTGCTATAGGAGTAGCTGCTATAGGAACTGACTTTATTTTCTTTTTTTTTGAGACTATAGGGTTTCATTTTTCTTCTGCTAGAACCAAAGTTTCTTCTTATAACTTCTATTTTCTCTTTGCTTGGGTAGATGTAGTTACATTACTCATTTGAGTGGGTAAAGGCACATTTTCTTGCACATTTTTAGTTTCTGCACCTTGGGTGCCTTGCTCAGTAGTTGTGTCAATGGGGACTATATTATCTTGGTTGGGCTACACATTAGGGGCAATCTAAGGTTGCACGGTTTTATGATGGAAAAATTATACCCATGATATAGGAGAGACATCCCTAAGAGATCTTTCTATGAGCAATTTAATTAGGGCATGGTGAGTAACAGAATTGTCCTTTCCTTTCTGGGTTTCCTCAACACTAATGCATAACATGTTGTACAAGAAATTGGGGACATTTATTGGAAAATTATGCCTTACATAACTGAGTAACTTAAAATGATGTGTGTGCAAACTAGAAAATCTTCCTTCACAAGTAAAATACCTAATAATATGCATGGCCAACTCATTGTACGGTGGTGGAAGAGCATTCTTTTGCATCCCTTCTTAGTAATATCCAATGGAGGGTCACTTGGTAGAAAAAATTGGGCCCTAGCTGATCTAGCATCTTGCACATTGGGGTATTGTTCTCCTCCTATTGATAGCTCGATTACTTCCACTATTCATTCCTTTATGGAAACAACTATCAATCCCTCTACTATTGCTTCACCTTCCTCAAATGTATGTATAAATTCAGTAGTTTCTCCTTCATCAAACTCTATTAGTTTCAAAAATATCCTAGCTAGCCACATGCATTAAATCTTCTTATTGCTTCTACATCAGAAAGTAAAACACTATGTTCTACTGGTTTACATCACTGCAACTATCCCCCCATTTGTTCTTACTAATCTCAACCCTTACTCTATTTGCAAAAACTACCTTCTTCCCTTCTATGAACTTCAGACTCTTTTTTTAAAAAAAAACCACAGACCCTTTTCACATTCTTTTCTATGAATTTTCACCATGAACAATAATAATGTGGTTTTAATAGGAATAAATCATAGATATGCGAGAATTGCTTCAAAATTTAATTCAGGTCACATCTTAGTCTGACAATGAGGGATTATTCAGGAATAAAAGTATGACACTTGACACTTGCGTACTATGGCAACTAGATTTTAATTAAACAAAGAGAGAGTATAGATTTGAGGATCTTTAATGAATAAATAGAAATGTCATTGGGAATTAGTAACCTTCCCTACCCCTTATGAAACATGGACAAGTGTCCTTACTTGTCATACTTGGCATGAGGTACATAACTGGTATAACGCTACAACGATATATTTAATGCAGTAATAGATATAACCAACTAAATCTATGTGCTAAAAATGAATAAAATTTGAAAAGCTTATACCTACCAATTTGATCATCACACATGCTAGATAAAGGTGGCGAGAGTGGAAGAATAAAAATGACAACATACATCAATGGACTTGCTATATTATTAAAAGCATAGGAAAATGATGACATGGAAGGTGGGTGGGTGGTAGAGAAAGAAATGAGATAAGTTGAAAAAGAAGAATTGAGAAAGTGAATGGAGAATTGAACTTTATGCGAACATAAAGTTTTTATTAGGGGCATGCTCAAAGGAATTCTTATTGAAGAGTTGTAGGAAAAAGGTTGGCACCTTCTACTATAGGAAGTGTTACCTATTGTGCATTTGAAACTGGCTGTTGAAATTGTTGTTGGCAGTCTTCTTTCATTTGGGGTTGTTTATACAACTTTAGTCGATGTCCATTAACTAATAACTTGAAGTGTACCAGATCAATTGTGGTTAATTGGATGGCTCCATTTGCAAATACATGGCTTATTTCATAGGGATCCAACCATCGTGTCTACAGCTTACCTGGTATGTCTTTAAATCTAGAATCATAGAGTAATGTCCAATCTCTAATTTTCTAACCTTTTTCTTGCTAACCCTTTTTGGTGTCTTTGTTGTAGGAGTAGTTAATGTAGGAATTGACTTTATTTTCTTTTTTTTTGAGGCTATAGGGTTTCATTTTTCTGTTGTCAAAACCAAAGTTTCTTCTTGTAACTTATGTTTTCTCTTTGCTTGGGCAGATGTAGTTACATTGCTCATTTGAGCGGGTAATGGCACATTTTCTTGCACATTTTTAGTTTTTGCACCTTGGGTGCCTTTCTCAGTAGTTGTGTCAATGGGGATTGTATTAGCTTGGTTGGGCTACACATTAGGGGCAATATGAGGTTGTAGGGTTTTATGCTGGACAAATTTTGCCCATGATATAGGAGAGACATCCCTAAGAGATCTTTCTATGAGAAATTTAATTAGGGCATGGTAAGTAACAGAATTTTCCTTTCCTTTTTGGGTTTCCTCAACACTAATGCATAACATGTTGTACAAGAAATTGGGGACATTTATTGGAAAATTATGCCTTACATAACTGAGTAACTTAAAATGATGTGTGTGCAAATTATAAAATTTTCCTTCGGAGGTAAAATACCTAATAATATGCATGTCCAATTCATTGTACAGTGGTGGAAGAGACATTATTTCGCATCCCTTCTTAGTAATATCCAATGGAGGGTCACTTGGTAGGAAAAAATGGGCCCTAGCTAATCTAGCATTGTGCGCATTGGGGTAGTGTTCTCCTGTTACTCACAGCCCGATTACTTCCACTATTTTTTCCTCTATGGAAATAATTGTATCTTTCATGTATAATTGGTTGCATCTTTATGAAGTGTAGGCCAATACTAACCAGTTGTTAAAATCTTCAATGCTATTCTTTTTGCTACAAAGTGCCCCTCACGTGGTTCATTATGACATGCATGTAGAATGTCATATGTCTCATCTTCTTGTACACATATCCTCATAACTTGATTAGGTATAGTGTAAAATAGTGTGCTATCAATCCAAGAGAAATAAAAGCTTTTCTCTACAAGCAACCTCTTATCCTCGTAAGAGAAATGTGTTGGCATTTTATTAGCTGCAATGTAATTAGTTATATCTGCATACCATGGGGTTCGGATAGAAATATGAAATATATACTCATCTAGAAATGTATCATCTATCAAAGCAGTATCTTCTTCATCATGGTGGATTCTAGATAGATAATCAGCTACCACATTCGCTTTCCCAAGTTTGTCAATGATTGTGATATCAAATTCCTGCAAAAGAAGTAACCATCTTGTTAACCTACATATAACGACAGGTTTGTCCATGAGATACTTAATTGTTGCATGGTAAGTATGAACAAATATGGGATAACTAGTTATATAATGTCAGAATTTGTTCAGAGCATAAACTACTGCTAACAGCTCTTTTTTACTCACTGAATAGTTCAACTCTAGTCCATGAAGGCTCTTACTGATATAGTAGATTGTATTTTCAAGTTGAGATTTTGTCCTAGGACTGCACCTATAGCATAATTAGAAGCATCTATATGTATTTGAAAGGGAAAAGTCCAATCAAGACCCCTAAGTATTGGTGCAGTTGTCAACAATGATTTGAGCTACTAGAAGGAGTCATCACATTCCTTTGTCCAGGCAAATTCAACCCCTTTTGTAAGAAAAGTATATAGAGGACTAGCTATCTGACTAATTTTTTTGATAAACCTCCTATAATATCCAGCATGTCCTAGGAAAGATCTGACTTCTTTTAACTTTATGGGAGTAGGGAGTGTGAGAATTACCTCTACTTTTGTAGGGTCTACCTAGATTCTAGTTATAGAGATAAAATGTCTCAATACCACTCCTTCCTGCATCATCATAAAGCATTTCTCACTGTTAAGAGACATGTTGTGTTCTTTACATCAAATTAGTACTTTCTCCAAGTTCTCCAAGGCTTCCTCAAATGTGACACCAAATGTAGTGAAGTCGTCCATGTATATCTCCATGCAATCATGTGATATGTTAGCAAAGATGTTGATTACAGCTCTTTGGAAAGTAGCAGGTGCATTGCATAAGCCAAATGGTAATACAAAATAGGCATAGGTACCCCAAGGACATGTAAATGTGGTCTTATCTTGAGCTTCTGGAGTAATACTTATATGATTGTATCCATTGTATCCATCCACAAATGAGAAGTATTTCTTCCCAGCCAAAGTATCCAAAACTTGATCAATAAAGGGTAAAGGAAAGTGATCCTTCTTTGTGGCATTATTTAATTTTCTATAGTCTACACATATCTACCACTTTCCTCCTTTCTTAGGTACAATAACTAATGGTGATACCCATTTTCTATCAGAGATTAGATAGATGAATCCAGCATCCAACAACTTTTGTAACTCAGTCTTAACAATTTTGCACAATGCTGGATTTATTCTCCTCTAAGGCTAATAGAGTGGCAAGCTTCCATCATTGATGTAGATCCTATGGGTGCAGATTTTAGGGTGTAGATTCTTATAATCCCAAGCAAAGAATTTTTCATGTTGACTGAGGAGCTTGGTTAACAATTCTAATTGTGATAGGGAAAACTTGTTGTTTATATGGAGATTATGACCAGGAAAAAGTTCCACAATAGTTGTTAATTATATCATTGACACTTTTGGTACTAGACTTGTAGCTACTTCACTTGGCAATAATTGGTCAATTATCTCGAAGCTTGCAAGGTAGGCACAGTCTTCATAGGTACATAGCTTTAAGACAGAATTTTTAGTAATATCTCTGGTCACTATACACTTGTTGGTAAGAATTCTATGTACAACACCATATTCCTCTTGCATTTTTAGAAAAGAGTGTCTATGCAACATCGTGAATTGAGCTATAGAATTTAGTTCTTCCTCTTCATCCTCTAAATCTGGACAAATAGGTTCTCCCAAGTCTGGTTGGGGTTGGGTAGGTGGTTATAACACTAGCTTTCTTATGGTTTGACCATTTGAAATTGTCATATTGCCTGATCTGCAACTAATTTTAGCATTGGTGGTGGCTAACCAGGGTCTCCCTAATATGACAGGATAGCTAGCAAGTTTAATTTTGGGTGATAGGATAAGAAAATTTGTAGGGTATTCCCATGAATCTAAAGTCACTATTACATCTTATATGAGACCATCTAGAGTGATAGTTGAACTATCAGAAAGTTATAACACTGTGGGAGTTGTTCTTAAGCCTTCCATATGTAACCTATGCATTGTATCTTTACTCATCATATTTATTGCTACTCCCAAATCAACTAAAGCATTTTTTATAGCCTATCCATTTATTATCAGATTAACTACTAGACTACCAAGATCTGAATACTTTGGTATCACTACCTTCCCTAACATGATATTTGTTAATTGCTCGACAACATGGACTGCTTGAGGATCTTTATTCTTACACCCTAGCATAAAGAGGGACATCCTTGATAGCTTGGAATAGAGGAATTTGGATATGCATGTTTTTCAACTACTCAAAAATATCAAATGTCTCTTCCTCTTAGGATATAGATTTCTCTTTATTTAGCCTATGTGGAAAGGGGGGATTCATGGCAGTATGGTCAGTAGTCATGCTAAGTACATTAGTTGGCAGGTTGGTATTAAGCAATGTAGCTTTTGGAAGTGGTGTTGCAGGAGTGTCTTGCAACTTCCATGATAATAGGGTATTTTGGTGTAGAAAAGTTGTACCCAATCTCAAATAGATATCAGATATCTCTAGTGAATATGCAGGGCACTGTTGAGTATCAGTAGTGTACATTTGTTGATGTTGTTGCTTGTTGTTTTGATTTGGCTGAGATTGAGCAAGTAATTGGGTTGGCTTAGGATTATTATTGTTTATTTTTAGGAAGTGGCATTATAGTAGGTTGTTTCACTGGAGGCAGTAGTTGTGAGTTACCAGGATTTTGGCTAGGCCATTGTGGAGGCCCCCTCCATTGGTTGTTATGCTGCCAATTTCCTTGTGGTGGTTGCCATTGATTCTATTGATTTTGCCACTAGTTAGTTTGCTAATTAGGCCAAGGATTATTTTTTTGGCTTTGCTAGGGAGGTTAGGAGTACTGAAAAGGATTTGGATAACTTTGGTTTTGCCACTGATTATTTTAAGGATTTGAAAATTGCAAAGGATCTTGAAACATACCTTGTCTTGAAGCCCATGGTCAATGTTGAGCAATGAAGAACACTTGATCATTGCCCCCATCTATCTTTATGTACTCAGTTGGAAAATGTTGATTCTCTAGGTTGGCTACCAGCTGACATGTGTAATCTTTCTTCTATTTGCGATAGTGAGGACGGTACTCCACCAATTGTGATTCAACTTTTGCATGCTTCTTCTTTGTAGTCATGGTATTGAGATGTGTAGTGACATCATTTATGATGTCCTACTTGAAATCTGAGAGTAAATTAGATATCTCAAGCTTTAAAATGTCCTGACTGATCCCTTTCGTGGTTGTAGATTGGTATGCTCTATCTTTCTTCACAGTTGACCTTGAGTAGTTAAGACAGATTTTCTTGAGGTCATCCCAAGAAGAGTGGTCTACATTACTAGTAGCCATCAAGTCTAATGCTTCCAAACAATTATCGCCTACCCCTCTCAAGAATATTAGTTTTTGTGAATCCTCTGCTAGTACATGCTAAAGGTTCTTCTGCATTATGTACAAAAAATGTGAAACATAGTCTTCCAATGTTTCATCCTCCTTTTGTGATATTCTAAAAATGGCATCTCCTCTTGGTTCACTGCCCTTGCAGTAATCTTTGCATTTCTCTAGAAACAGAGTCTGCATTTCATCCCAGGTACCTACTACATTGGCTCCTAAGCCCATGAACCATCGTAAGGTTGATTCTTTCAATGTTGCTAGAAACAACTTAAGCTTGTGGGCATCAGTGTTATAAGCAAAGCTACAACAGAGTATGTTGAACTCAAACAAGAAAGTATTAGGATCCTCAGTTACAAGGCCATAAAACTTTGGAAGAGCAGTTGTGGATATATTTTTGAGATTAGCATTAGTTGTGAGGCTTGGGAGAGGAAATGGAAAAGTAGGGTGTGTCATTACTAGAGGTATTTTATTATGGGGTTGTTGTTGAAAAGGAGCATTGGTTACGAGATTGTTAACAATAGGTGGATTTGGACCAGAACTATCAAGAAAGTTGGCCAAGATTTTAGCAAAAGGTTGAAGACCACTTATATCCAAAGATTTTTCTCTAGAAGAAGATGTTGCAGGGAAATCAAGGCTTGCATCCTAAAAATGCAACACAACTTCTTCAATTTCATCATTCAAACTAACAGACTCTCATGGAAGAAATCTACCATATTCATCCCATTGTCTTCCTCTTTGATAAATTGTCTACCACAATCTCATCGCACACATATGCAAGTATAAATTGTATCAAGTATTCAATTCTTTCCTTGAGCATTCAAGGAGTTCAATCAATCTCTCCATTAAAGATCAAGGATTCATGCACTCAATCTATTGAAGGAGTTTATGCTAGATCTTCTATTGTATTTTCAACATTCAAAATCTCCCTTCATACATTCAAGATCCTTTGTTGCATCTTCTACATTCATCCTCTCAGGACCTACATTCATCTACATTCATTTATAAGGTGGACTTCAAGCACATTCATTCATAAAGATTTTTTTTTTCACTTCCTTTCTAGGGTCTTTAAAGTTGAGTGAAGGTTGTTACATCCATATACTTGATTACGTTCTAAATTGAGAGCATATTCATACATTTACATTACTTCATGTTAAATCTATTACTACTACTTGCTAGCATTCTATCTTTATATCAATTCAGGGTTAATTCCTTAGTTGGGTTTGACTAAGGAAAACCCACCCAAACAACAAACAATAAAACCCTTTGTTTTGCAGGTTTCAAATCTTGGATTGGAAAATAGGTTGCAGATTTGGATACTCTTTTCAACTTTCTGTAGAAATGTGAAATCAGAATCAGCTTTGCATACAATTTTATAAGGTTGAAGGAGGTCACCTTTGAATTTAGTGTCAACAGAAGTCACCCCTATTAGATCGTTGAATAATTTCTTGGCTTCTGTTTGTCTCATTGTTGTTAGCCTAAATATTGGGATTCAACAATTTTTTAGTTTATATAAAAGCTCATTTTCAGGTTTGTATTTCATAAGGTATATCATCTTCTCTATTCTATTTCAATACACTTTATCATCCCTTGGTATCTTCATATTTCATCATTATATTTTCTATCTTTTTGCTTAAACCCTCTTAAGATGGAGGTGAGAGGGAAATAAATCTACGATATTGACTCTGTTTATATTAGGTTATGCATTGATAATTTCTTTTGTAGCAATCAATTCTAATGCAAGGGGTGGATCTCGGTCTTCCCCCTTCATCGTGTATAGGGTGGATTATTTCTATTTTCACACCTTACAATGTTGTTATTCTTATTGATGATGGTATTGATAAATGTTTCATTCTTGGGTTGATCCATGAATGCCTCTATAGCAGACGTCATAGGTTGTGAGCTCATGGTGTTTTGAGTACTTGTTCTTGTTTTTTGAGAGGTTGGGTCATGCATGACCATGAAGGTTTCAAGGTCAACTTGTTGACTAGATGAAGGACCTCTAGGATTAAGATCGATGTCTTTTTTCATCCTATATTTCTATTAGGCTTGTGGTTGCTAGCATGAAATGATACTACACCTAGATGTGGGATAGAAGAACAATATGGAGGTAGATGTAGACCACAAGATGAAATCAAGATCTTCTAGTGATGACAGGATGATGTAAAAAATTATGATGCACATATATTCTTAAAGAACTTGTTATGCCTTGCATACACGTCCCTACTTTTTGTGAGCAAAAAGTTGGGTCCCCTCTTTTCCCTTTTCCCTTACCCCACTTGGAGTTAAGTTTTTTTGTTTGGTTTTGATCTTTGGTGTTCAAGTCTCTAGATCCTTGTCTGGGATATGGGACCCTTGCATGTGGAAAAGGAAGGATTTTTGACCTCGGGTGGGGAGTCCTTTGTCTTCACAAAGGCTACTTTTGAATTAGGTAGGAATTTTTTCTCGTATGTCTTCAATGGCAAGGAAAGTTTCTATGGTCCTAAAGGTAAAGGGTGGTGAGGTTCATTAATGAAGGACGAGTATAATTAATGCACCATTTTAGTATCATGATTGACAGGTTATTTAAGACACCTAAAGGGATTCATTATCACTCTTTTATAATCACAATTGCGCTCTACAAGTAAATGTTGTTATTTGGGTTGTCACTCCACTTGTAAGTGTCTATTCTACAAACTATGAGGGTTCTTTTTGTGAGTTTAATCTAGTTCACATTCATGTGTGGCAAAGGGGGGGTCTTGGCATTGGGACAATCCTCTAGTCTAGTGCTCTAGGTTGGTGTTTTCTCTCCTTTCGCATTTTCTTTTGTTTGCAGGTTGTGCCTTAGGGTCTTTGTGTGGTCATTTATTTTCCTTTTTTCCTTCTTTATGGTCATCTTTCCTTTAGTTTCCTTGGCGTGTCTCATATGTTGTGGTCGCATAGCTCCTCTTTAGTTCAAGCTCACATATGTTTTTTTATCGTTGGGTGAAGCCATTTTGGCTCCACCCCTTGTGTTTTGGCGAACTAGTTTGCATTCTTCAACAAGATGAGCCTATTGGAAACATAAGAGGAGTAACTGAGAGGGGAGGGGTGAATTAGTTACCACAAAAATAAATCCCAAATCCCTTAGATTTTAGAATAAACTTTACTGAAAATACTAATGCTCAATAAACACACAATCACTTGGTTTACACTAGCAAATGTTATAACTCGACAAACACTGAAATAACTTGGCAATTGCTTAACATGAAAACCTTAAGATATTATCTATGATTAGTCTTACTTAAGTTAGTTGCATATACATAAAATTAATAGCATGAACATAAGTAATACAAAGATTTAATGTGGAAACCCAATTTGGGAAAAATCACCAATTACAACTAGTTAATGATTTTCACTCTTTTGAAGTGAGCCCTATTAGGAGACAACCCTGTTAAACATTACAAAAAAAACACACTGTCAGGTCTAATCCTATTAGAGGATTTAATTGCCCTGTTAGGAGTGGCCTTGTTAGAGGTCTTTAGACACTTCAATTTAGAAATGCCACCTTGTTAGAGCATTTACAAATAGTTGTTAAGCCAACTCTGTTAAGAGATTTAGATCACTCCTACAATGGTTAGAGAGTAATAATGAGATGACCTAATTTATGACGCAACTAAATTGCTGATTATAGATCTCAATTCTGGCTTGTGTACTTGATCCTTTTTAATCAAATGTATCTTTGCAACTCAACAAGGATATTTTGCTTATCCTTCTAATTCACTACCTCTAAGCATCTTCAAATCTTCTATTGTGTTCCACACATTCAATTCTTAACTTGACCTTATATTTATATCTTACACATTGTCAAGTCAGCTTGAATACAACTTACAATACTTAATATTCATCTCCTTAGTCGGCTAGAACCAACAATCAAATCAATTGAACTCAATATGCCAAAACAAAAAAAATCCTTCGTTAGCTGACCCTGCTTGGTAGACACTAACTTAGAAATAATTTTCCTATGTTAACCAAGTGAACTTGGTTAACATTGCATATTCACAAAGTTCCTTTGGTAACCAAGTGAGCTCTGTAATCACCTAAAAATGGTCATCTAGACTATTAGCCCCCTTCTCAGCATTTTGGCTAAATTAATTTAATCATTTATCTAGACCAAATTGCTAATAATCAATTTATTTGATTATAACCTATAGTTTGACTATGCTATCCTAAGTTCATTATTTGATTAAAAGAACATGTCCCCTTTTAATTAAATAAAATACCCCATTCTTCTAACCCACTTAAAGTGCACACATAAAGTCCTTTTTCTATTTTGCAATTAAAAGAAAAGGCTTTGTGACTTTTGTCGTATATGACAAGTCAACTCATATTCTATTGGTTGATTTGTGTGTGCACATGGATCACTCCTCTTTTTAAATTCCACCGTTGATCATCCACCATCTTCATCTTGATCTCTACCGTCCATACATCTTTAAAAGGGAGAGAGCTTTCCCCCTCAATCCATCTTTTGAATATTGTTATGCTGCAGGTTTTCTAACAGGTTTTATTTGGAGCTTTGTGGAGAACTTCTCTTCCTTTTCTACATTCTCTCATCCATGGCATTTTAGCTTAGATTCATGTTGCATGTTAGTTTAGCTTCTATTTTGCAATAATCTCTCACATAGCTTAATATTTGGATTGTAACACTCTCATTCATATTCTAGCATAGCTGCATTTGACATTCTCATTCTAGCTTAATCTTCATTTGCATTGCATCCTTGAGGAACTCCTTGGGACATTTGCATTCTTGCATCTTGTCTTTGGAACCTCCCATTGCATGGTTTACTAGCAAGAAGAGTATCTCTAAGGCTCATCTGAGAGCCTTTTTATTCTTGAAATATACTCTCTTGCACTCCATGGATAGGGAGCTCTAAGCCGGCATCTAAGCATTCCAACTCATGGAATTGTTTGGATAGAAGGGTTTAGAGTGGGACACTTTCGAGTGTACACTAGCAAGCGGACATAGACTATGAAGACAAAAAGACCAAGAGCACCAAGACCAAAGAGTCACTTTAAGCATGTTCAAGAACTAGAGACATAGAAAATAAAATTCAAATGATGAGACTCCCCTTAGCAAGAAACACAAGAAAATGTTTGCATTTGATGTTTTGACTTGATTGACAAAGTTTGACAATAGTTGATAGCATAGCAAGTTTGATGTTTAAAAGCAATTTCTTTCCGAGCAAGATAGTGACACATGGAGTAGTCTTCAAAAAATCAAGCAAGGGACAAAGCAACCTTGCATGATACAAGCATATGTGACGTCTCAAAAGAATTCCCTAGAATTATCATCATGTGTATGTTCCAAAGATTTCCACAGGTATACCACATTCGAGAACACATCAAGCAATATCTACCTAAAGGACATGGTTCATTACTCAACAACTTGGCCCATGCTTGATGCTCCTTCGCCTCACACCAAGTGGTTTCCCACAAGAGATATTGGCTTTTTCATGGAAATTCCATAAGCATAACCAAGGGAACACATATGGTGAGTGTAAAATCTTGGGGTGATCCGGGTAGTCCACTAGGATCAATCCTTGCACCAAGAAGTTGAGCGGCTAAAAAAGGTAGTTACTAACTTAGGGTGTTTAGATAGGGCTTCCGTTCATAGTGTTCCTCTTGCTCCCAATTACGGGACACCTCACCTTGCGATGAGTAACCGATCTCGCGATCACAAGAGTACCTTAAGCATTCTTGCCTAGTGATCTCCCTATGGTCGAAATCCCATAAGTGATCACACTAGATGAAGATAAACACTACGTCTACCAAGGTTTTGTGTCCTTGATAGCCTTGAGTTTATAGTGGGTTGGAAGAGCCAGGTAATCGGCTTGTTCCCACTTGGGTCGTTCCTCTCAGGTTGTCCGAGAGCAGGCCCTCTAAAGGATTCTAACTACACAAAGTGGATCAAATTTTGGAAATCAAGATTTTTGGTTCACCACAAGGGTGAAGAGCATACTCTCCTATTCCAATCATTTTCTCCCAAACACGCCAAGAAGATTCAGTTACCCCTTGCTTTTGAAACCAAATGGCAAGTCAAGATTTCTGATTCACCACAAGGGTGAAGAGCATACTCTCCTATTACCAAAAGACTCCAATCACAAGTTTTATGTGCCTATGAAAAATGAACAATTATTCAATGCCACACATGAAAACAAAAAAGCAAGAAATTTTGGGTTTTTATGCTTTGGGCAGCCTGCAAACAATCGTTAGTAGCCCTTGTGCATTTGAAGCTTTGACATGCGTTCTTTTTATGCAATGTTTCAATTTTTTTCACAAGGATGGCAACCTGAAATCACAACTTGTTAGCAACAAAAGTTAGTGTGAAATAACATAAAAATCTGCAATAAAAAGTGGTGAGTTGCTTCAAAAATCTAATTTATCTTCCAACCAAGTACATGCAAAGAAAGTGCAAGTTAATCACAAATGCTTTCATTTTTACTCTTTGGTTTTGACCTAGTCAACAAGATTGAACTTTTTTGCTATGATTTCGTATCCAAAAATGAAAATGAAAAGAAGAGACCCCTGTTAAAAATCAGAGAGCTTTCCAAAAATGCAAGAAATTTTAAAAAATCTTTTCATTTGCTCCCTAGAGATTGATTTTGTCAAAACAGGCCAAATTTATCAAATCGAGTTTTTGATCCTTAATACGATCTCAAAATTCAAAACACAAAGAAAGAACCCCCATTAGAATTCAAAAATCTTTCTGAAAATGTAAGTTTTTTCAAAAAATGCGCTGATTTGCGATCAAAAATGGCTTTTTATGAAAAATAAAGAAAAAATCATAACTTCCGAAAATCATGTCAAAATGCTCTGAAAATCGGACTGAGACATTTTGAGCATATATCCAACCTGCAAAAAAAATTTCAGAACCAAAATCCAAGCGGTTTAAAAGATATGATCAAATATTTAAACCAACTAAGTTTTTGGCCTTCAAACCAATTTACTTATGGGTTGGCCTTAAAACCAAAGTGATAATTCTACAAAAGCATTTGATTAGATCCAATATGCTGCTGTAAAAAACCAGAGATAAAAAATGAAAGCAAATGGAGCTAGAACTTGATTCAAGCCCCACGGTGGGCGCCAAAAAATGTACACTCGAAAGTGTCCCACTCTAAACCCTTCTATCCAAACAATTCCATGAGTTGGAATGCTTAGATGCCGGCTTAGAGATCCCTTGGTTAACATTGCATATTCACAAAGTTGCTTTGGTAACCAAGTGAGCTCAATTAACACTAGTTCAATCCAAATCTTCCTTCATTAACTGAGTGAGCTCAGTTAACACTCAACTTTTGCGATTTTCCCTTTGTCACCCAAGTGAACTCAGTAGACACTATATTCTAAACTTGGAAAACTTTGGAATGCTCAACAAACATAGGAAATTGTCTTCATCACCTAAGTGAGCTTCGCATACACTGACTAGCAATGATATGACATTTTGTGTAACATCAAAGACAATACACAATTAACCAATTATTTTCAACAATCTCCCTCTTTGGCATTGATGGCAACACAACATGTCATAATACAATGAAATTTTAGAGCAAGAATAAAGTAAGGAATATATCCTTAGTTTCATTTTGAATTCATCCATGAGAACACCCTCTATCAATGTGAACTCCCTCTATCTGCAAACTTTGCCTCTTGATATCAAACCAAGCTCTCCTTCTTTGACATCTCTACAATTAATTATTCCTTTATAAAATTTGTGTGAAATGTATACTCTCCCCCTTTATAATTTTTTTTGTTATATGATAGCAAACTATCCCTCTCTAACATCTGATGCCAAATACAACATCTGGTGAATATCAACATACATCGTGTACTAATTTATATGCAATCTGCCCTTTTCAATACTGCATCAACTGACTGATCTTCAACATGCTCTAATTGATACATCACTAAACTTTATTTCGTGAGCTTCAGATAGGGGAATGACCCCTAACGTACCTCTTAGATACAAAAATGCATCCTTACGTAATGGCTTAGTGAATATGTCTGCAATTTATTCTTTAGTATTCACATATTCCAATCTTACCTCTTTATCTTGTACCAATTGTCTCAAAAAAAGATATTTTATAGCAATGTGCTTGGTTTTGGTATGCATCACATTATTCTTTGATATATTAATTACATTGGTGTTATAATAGAAGATAACTACTAGATCCTTGATCTCTACCTTCATACCTGCCAATAGTTGCTTGAACCAAACAACATTGGAATAATTTATTGCTACTTGCATATATTCTGCCTTTGCTATGGACTAAGAAATACAATTCTACTTTTTGCTTGTCCAAGACACTAGTCTTTTACTAAGAAAGAATGCTTCACCACTTAAGCTCTTTTTGTCATCAACACTTCCTGTCCAATTAGCATTTGTGATTGCTTTCAAATCCAAATTGACCCCTGTCTTGTATTGTAAGCCATAGTTTTCAATATCCTTTAGATACCTCATGATTCTCTTGATTGTCATCATGTGATTTTCTCTGGGATTTGCTGAGAATCCTTCCACCATGCCAACTACTAATGCAATATCAAGCCTTGTGTGCACTGCATATTGCAATTTTCCAATCATTGATATGTATGTGGTTTGATCTACCTCTTTGGAATCATCATTTTTGAAAAGCTTATGTCCAATAGACATAGGTGTTCCAACTTGAATCTTCCATTCCAAATTTCTTTAGTATCTCCTTGATATATTTGGATTGATTAATATAAATACCATCTTTCTTCTATTGGATCTACAATTCAAAAAATACTCTCCAAACATGGAAATCTAAATTTCTTTACTCATCTCTTTATAAAATGCTTTGCATAAATCATCATTTCCTGTAAATAAAGTGTCATCCACAAATATTTCAGCTAACACAATTTTCTTTTCTGGTCCTTCTTTGATATACAGGTCATTGTTATCATTTGTTATTTGAAGACCAATATTTATCAAGTAGTTATGAAGTCTTTCATACCAAACTCTAGGAGCTTGCTTGAGACCATACAATGCTTTGTGTAATTTTTAGACCATATCCTTTTTGCTAGGATCCACAAAAAATGTTCAGGTTGTTCTATGTAAACTCCTTCAAGAATTCCATTCAAGAATGCAAATTTTACATCCATTTGATAAACTTTAAATCTTTTATGTGCAACATAAGCAAGTAAAGTTATAACACCTTCTAATCTAGCAACAAGAGCAAAAGTTTCACCATAACCAATACCTTCTTCTCAAGGATTACCTTTGCATACTAACCTTGCTTTATTTCTAGAAACTTCTCCATCTTCATTCAACTTATTTGTGAAAACCCATGTTGTGCTAATTACATTTTTATCCTTGAGTCTAGGAACAAGAGTCTAATTCTTATTCCTCTCTATTTGTTCTATTTCTTCATTCATAGCTTCAATCCAACTTTCATTATCCAAATCAGCTTTCACTGATCTAGGTTCAAATTTAGCAAGCAAACATGTACCTTTCAATTTGTTTTTTGTCATTGTCCCATCTGACTTGTCTCCAATGATCTAATTAGGTGCATGGTGCCTTTTGACATATCTTTCTAGCACAGGTATTTTGGATTTAGAATTTTTTCCATTAACCTCACTATGATCTTTTGTATCAAGCGCGGTTCCCACTATCTATGACTCGGTTCCATCAAACTCAGTTTGCTTTGGCAATAGCTCAGTAGCTTCTAACTGTGACTCAGGTCCTTCAGACTATGACTTAGGTTGCACTAGTTGCAACTTGGGTGTTTCTAGAGATTTTTGGGACTCGTGAGGTGAGGCCTCTTGACTTACAATTAGATTTAACAATGTATCAGATTCATAGTAAACAAACCTTCTATAATCCTTTGGTTCTTTGCTTCTCTCTTCTTCACTCTTTTCTGCAAACTCATCAATTCTCACATATGCACTTTTTATGATCTTATGAGTGGATAAATTCAAACATTTATATGATTTACTTCTATAGGAGTATCCTAGGAATATGCCTTCATCACCTTTGACATCAAATTTACCTTTCCTAAATTCCTTCAAGATATAACATTTTCTATCAAATACTTTCAAGTAATTTACATTAGGTTTGTAGCCATACCATAGTTCATAAGGAGTTTGATTTGAGTCTTTATTTAACTGTACTTTGTTTAAGGTATGCACTGTGGTACTGATCTCTTCCTTCTAGTATTTGATTGCAACACTCTTTTCTATCATTAAAGTTCTTGCACAATCCATGATGGATCTATTCCTTCTTTCAGCTATACCATTCTACTAAGGTGTATCAGGGGCTAATACTTGTCTCTTAATTCCTCTTTCAATGCAAAATTCATTGAACTCATTGGAAATAAATTCACCACCTCTGTCTGATCTCAAACACTTTAGCTTCTTTCTAGTTTCTTTCTCGTTTCTTGCTAGATACCACTTACATTTTTGAAATGTTTTAGACTTTTCTTTTAGATACATTACAGTCATCATTCTAAAATAATCATCAACAAAAAGAATAAAATACTTATCTCCATTGTAGCTTTCTATTCCAATAGGTCCACATAAGTCTGTATGGACTAGCTCCAAGACTTTCTCAAAATGATAGTCCTTGCTTTTGAAACTTGTCTTTCTCATCTTACCAATTTGACAATTTTTGCATAGGCCCATATCAAGTTTTCTTAGACTAGGAATACCTCTTACTCTTTTCTTACTGCTTATCCTAATTAGATTATCAAAATTCACATGACATAACCTTATATGCCACAACCAAATTTCTTCTACTTGAGCAATAAAACATGAACTTTCATTGAGATCTAGGTAGAATAGGTTACCTTTTGTTTGTTTATCAGACCCAACTAGATTTCCTTTTCCATCCAATAGCTTGGCCTTCCCATCCATGAATTCTACCCTGAATCCAATGTTGTTCAACTATGCCACACTTAGTAGATTATGCTTCAGTCCTTAACCCAATAATCATTATCACATCTAAGTTCATTGGTTAGTGAGATACAACCTTTTCCTTTTATGCAATAAGGTTCATTGTCTCCAAATCTCACACTTCCACCATCATAATGTTTCGTATGTTCAAACTTTGTTTTCTAACTAGTCATATGATGTGAGCAGCCACTATCAAAAATCCATGTATCATTCTTGCTAACATGAGAAATAAGTGTCATTTTATCTCCTTCATCATTAGATTCATCTTTTATGGCAATATATACCATTTCATCGTCTTCAATACTATTTGAATCTTTAGCCATAAAACAAGATTTCTTACCTTTGTCCTTGTAGTCCTTGAAACTCTTGAAATCCTTCTTGCCTTTGTACTTGTTGTGCTTACTTTCATCTTTGTCTTCTTTGTTTGGGCACCTTGTAGTAATGTGTCCAACTTCTTCACAAGAGAAACAAATTAAAGGAATCTTACCTTTATACTTTCCTTTGCCTTTGGGATATCTTCTTGCAAGCAATGCTTCAATGGCTTCAAGATCACTGTCAAAACTGTCTTCCTCTTCACTTTCATATTTTTTGCTTTTAGATCTTTTAGCTTTTTTTTTGAGTGATTTCTTGGCTTCAAATGTAGACTCAAGATTTATAGAACTAGAAGTATAATTATTATATTTATCTAGTTCAAATGTAGTCAATTTTCCAACTAGAGCATCCAAGGTTATCTTGTTATTTGGATTACATCTTATCTATTGAATAGAAAACACTCTGATTACATAGATAGGAAGAAGGGTTCTAAGTACCTTTCTTACCATTGTTACATCTTTAATTTTTCCTCCAGAGGCTTTGATGACACTGACACTGGCTTTGATTCTTTCAACATATTTTACAATGTTTTCATCTTCTCTCATCTTCATCTTATCAATCTGACCTCTCAAGATTTTTGTCTTGGCTCTTTTCACATTATCATCACCTCCATAGATATTATTTAGTTTGGTCCACATGTCATGAGTAGTAGCACATCCTTTGACCTCATCAAATTCAGCATAGTTAAGAGATGATGCTATGTCAATCATCATGATATTATGATTTTTCTTTTTGGAAATTTCTTCCACAGTCATTGTACCAGTAGGAGCTTTGTAAGAAGTGTTTAAATATTTCAATACTAAATCATTGATGGTTTCTAGATGCAACATCATAAGTTATTTACATGCTTCAAAGTTATCTTTGTTTAGCTTGGGAATCTCTTTCCTGTAAGACATCTTGATCTTTATCTTAGGTCCTTGAAACCTTTCTCTGCAAGCACCAAGAATCTCTGATACCTATTATTGGAAATATAAGAGGAATAATTGAGAGGAGAAGGGTGGATCAATTACCAAAAAAATAAATCTCAAATCCCTTATATGTCAGAATAAACTTTATTGAAAATATTGATGCTCAGTAAACACACAGTTACTCAGTTTACACTAGCAAATGTTGTAACTCGGCAAACACTAAAATAACTTGGCAAACACTAAAATAACTTGGTAACTACTTAACATGAAAATCTTAAGATATTATTTGTGATTAATCTTACTTAACTTAGTTGCATATACATAAAAGAAATAGCATGAACACAAATACTACCAATATTTAATGTGGAAACCCAATTTGAGAAAAACCACCAATTGCAACTAGTTACTGATTTTCACTCTTCTGAAGTGAGCCCTGTTAGGAGCCAACCTTGTTAAAGGTTAAAAAACACACTATTAGGTGTGACCCTATTAGAGGATTTAATCATCTTGTTGGGAGTGGCCTTGTTAGAGGTCTTTAGACAATTCAATCTAGAAATGCCACCTTGTTAGAGGATTTACAAATAGTTGTTAAGATAACTTTGTTAAGAGATTTAGATCATTGCTACAATGGTTAGAGAGTAACAGTGTGATGACCTAATTTATAATGCAACTAAATTGCTAATTACAGATCTCAATTTTGGCTTGTATACTTGATCCTTTCTAATTGAATGTATATTCGCAGCTCAACAAAGATATTTTTCTTATCCTTCTAATTCGCTAACTCTAAGCATCTTGAAATCTTCTATTGCGTTCCACACATTCAATTCTCAACTTGGCCTTATATGTATGTCTTACACATTACCAAGTCAGCTTGAATACAACTTAGAATACTTAATATTCATCTCCTTAGTCGGCTAGAACCAACAATCAAATCAATTGAACTCAATATGCCAAAACAAGAAAATCCTTCGTCGGCTGACCTTGCTCGGTAGACACTAACTTAGAAATTATTTTCCTATGTTAACCAAGTGAACTCAATTAACATTTCATATTTACAAAGTTCCTTTAGTAACCAAATGAGCTTAGTTAACATTAGTTCCATCCAACTCTTCCTTCATTAACCGAGTGAGCTCGGTTAACACTCAACTTATGTGATCTTCTCATTGTCAACCGAGTGAACTTGGTAGACACTATCTTCTGAACTTGGAAAACTTTGGAATGCTTGGTAGACACAAGAAACTATATTCATCACCTAAGTGAGATTGACATACACTGACTGGTAATGATATGACATGTTGTGTAACATTAAAGACAATACACAATTAACCAATTATTTTCAACAAAGCCAGGTAGTCTATATTTGTGGACCTCCTTGGGGGTATTTGAAAGTTCATCGGGAAAAGCTCACCCTCCTATAGGAGGATAAGTTCACCTCTACCTCTTTTCTTTGTGTTTCACTTGGTCTAATGGTGCAAATTTTGCTTGTTCTAGTTTCCATGGGTGCTTGCCCTGCCCAGGAGTGATTTTCATCATCTAGGTATTATCTAGTATGCTCTCTTGGTCCTAGTTTTTGCGTAAGGTAGGATCTCATTAGGTTGAGTTGTGTTTTTCTCAACTAGAGGTTCCCAAGCATACCTTCATGGGTGCCTAGGTGGTGGTTTTTAGCTCTAAAAGAGAGAGAGTACAAGTATGTTATCACTCTTACATGCACATGTATGAGAAGCATCTTAGTAGGATATGACAGTTTAGTGGCATGGCACCAACAATTATATGATTTTCTAGGGTGACTATGAATGGTGGTTTTTCCACTTTTTCTTGTCTACCTAGAACATTATTCCATGGGTTGAGTTTCTTGGATCACCTACAACAAATTTGCTAGTATTTGAATTTAAACATTTGTCACATCAAGAGTACCCAGAATTTCTTATTCCCATGTGTCAACCAAGTGAATGTTAAAAAGTAGTCTTTTCATTCATGTAAGAACAACTCAACATCATTATCCATGTCGTTGGAAATCTTGTGTGGGTGACATATTTTTGGGTTTCTAGAAGAGAAAAAGTAGTACAAAGTGGTGATATTGTAACTATCTATTTTTGTATTAATGAGGTTTGAAATTGCATGATTTCAAGATTTAAGGATTCCCTCCTTCTCCCCACACCACTATTGATGAGAGATAGTTTTCATACTTTCAAGGTATGGTTCTCAATTACCACCCTTATACCTTTTGTCAAAAATTAGGATACTTGTTTAGGATTTTGGATTTTATGTCTTTCCCACGTGGCACATTTGTCCTTTTTAAAGGATGCAAATACATGAGATCCCAAAATCCTTAAAATCTAAAATCTGAGGAGAAAGATTTTGTTCTTAAAGAGTGGATCATAATGTTAATGGATGTTTGGCCTCTATAGGTGCTAATGGGTTCTGGCTTTAGAGGACTAGAAAAATTGTTCGGGTATAAGGGTTGGATCAAAACCAATGAAAATTCTAGAAGATTGAGATCCCCTGATAAAAGGGGCACCTGTAGGAAGAGATGGGAAGAGGATTGCTTGAGAGTTATATGTTAGCCAGGTCCTAAGATTTGAACCATGGAAGGACTAGTTGCCAATGTAGGAGATGAGGTTTCCCAAAAAGGGAAGCTCTAGAACTAGGAAGTTTTTGAATGACAGGATGCTTTCACGATCGACACTTTGTGAGAGTAGACCTAGAGTGTTCATCTTCCTAGCACAATGAGGCCTCTCCTTGTATGTCCAATCCTTTTGGTGTTGTGATATGGGAGGATTTTTAGTAAGGCCCCTCCTACAAGCAAGATTTTTAGCATATAGGGATCCTTTTGCCTGGCTTCAATACTTGCTCAAAAGGAGCTTCACTTGCTATCAAAGGAAACACAACTCTACTAAATCAAGGATTTTATTCTCTTTATGACTTGGTTTGATGATATTTGATTATGTGGTAGTCAATATTCAATATTATTTATCCTAGAGTCTTGGAGCTCAAGTCCTTTAAATATATAGGTGGGTGTGTTGGGTTCCTTCTGAATACAACCTTTTGCCACTATCGTTGGTCAATATATATATATATGATATGGCAAGCAATTAATGATGGTAGAAAAATAATTCCATTTTATCAACTATGAATTTCCTTGCATACCTAATACATTTAATATTGTCAAAGAACTGGGGTGCACTTATTAATCTATGGGCACCTTGAGGAGATAACTAGTAGAGTTTTATGGAAAAATTGTGCAAAGATCAACGTTTATTGATAAGATTTTCTTTGGAAAGTCCCCTTCCTCATTCCCCACTTCTTTTTGTTCTCTTTTCATGGCTTTTCAAGGGTAATGTCTTCTTTTGCAGCCATTTCTGTGCGAAGATGGCAACAAATTTTGTAAATCTAAAAAATAAAGGTGGTAGGTGAATTAATTAGGGTAAGATATTAGTTTCCCACCCAAGGCTATAGATAGTCACCTGTAAATAAGAAGAATGTCAATTGTTCTAGGGCTGGTAAAATTGATGATTTTATCTTCCAGTTCATTGTAACACCATCATTATGAATGAAAGTAGTACCACCTTTTCTTTTGTTCTAATTTGGCTTTCTTGAAGCATTGTTTCACTAGTGAATGTTGGTATTTATAACCTACCATTAGAGTAAAGAAATCTTGGAGTGCTTGCTATAAGATTCATTTATCTTTAAAAGTAGTGAGATCTTTCTATTTTGTTAATGTTATCTTCCTTGGCTTGGATAAATCTAAATGATATTGTTTACTTCAGTACTATTTCATTTGCAACACTTATTTATGTAAGATTGATTGATCGAAAATGTATTTAAGTTATCCTACCATCCAAGCATGTATTGTTGACAATAACAGTGAAAAACTAGACTATAGGTAGATTAAATCTCTAATCCTATAATATATTTATTTCCTATTTTTTTCTTTCAGTAACCTCCTTTGGTTTTGTTCTATGATATTTGCCCAGCCCAGTTTAAGGTGATCCATTGCCAAAACCAAAATGCATAAAGGACTACTGAAATCTCTGCCCACCTTATTATAAATACAGTCACTTCCTTATCCAATTTTGCATATTTCTTGCATGATCATGACCCAATTTATAGGAGCTTGGGAGTTGAGAGTTCCTCTCTCTAATATTTCTTGAGTGATATTGGTTGGACATTCCAGTTTGGTGATAATTGTTGCTCTATAGGAAGTGCATAAAATAAAATTTTATCAACAGATAAATGGTGCTAGGAGGGCCCTTTTTTTCTTTCATGTAGTTTTCTCACATACTATTGGTGGTCCTTAGTGTCATCTAGTACTATGCAATGTAAAAACTGGCCTAGGGAAGTTTGAGTTCCTCAACTTCGTCTGATTTGGGCTTTGGATTTGAGGACCTCGACTAGTCTCCACCTAAATAATAGTTCAGTGAGCATCATAGCCCCCAAACCCTACGTTGAGTTGACTTTTTTTTCCATGATTCACCTCCAATAGTTGCAATCATCCACTATCCTCATAGAGTTTGTAGAACTCAAACCCATAGTCTAAATAAAGAAAAATAAGTAGAAGAAGAAGAAGGGTAAGGCTTCCAAGCCCTAACCTTGTACCACTAATCATAGTGTAATTGTGTCCCAATTACCACCAGAGATAATGGCTACTCCACAACAATTGGCATTTCTGAGGGGGTTGTTATCACTGTTGGCAACTTTCCCTAAATTACATAATTTTCCATCACAACTCGAGAAACTTTGCCCAAAGTATGATCATTTGGGTCCTTGAATGACAAAAGAACATGTCCAGGCATTTAAGGATGCTCTGGTCTAAAATAATGTAGACCATGAGGATGTTTCTTATTGCTTATTCTCGATGATGCTCGGTTCCAATGAGTTGAACTGGTATCTTAATCTCCCCACTAATTTCATTAGTCAAAGGGTTGATATAGAGAAAACCTTTCTCTCGACATTTCTATCAAAAAAAAACTCACTTTGTGCCATGGTTAGTTCATTGGTATCCGAAAGGAGCCCAATGATCCTTTTCTAGTATTTAATAACCAATTTTAATGTGCTCTCAAATGGTGTTCAGATGCTTTTGCTCCTACACCAGAAAATACTTGAATGTTATTCCTCGAGCTATGTCAACCTTCATCATAAGAACCCTATCCCAAATAGAGCGAGATACCTTGGCCAAATTTTATACCTTAGACTTGGAAGTCTCTACCCAACTTATGGATCACTCGTTCAACCCTTGATAGAGTATGCCATGTCAACCTAAGTCTAGAGTAGCTCCCCACCCAGGGAGTCATAACACAATTCATGTGGTAGATTACAAGATTATCCCACCTCTCACTATGCATATGCACCACAAGCTACTTCTACCATAACTCTGGAATATCCTCATTGAACTTAGCAAACAATACCACAGATACTTGAGACTTCTTTTTCTATTTTGGCCCCTCAAGTCATGTCATCACATGAAGACCCCACTTTTTTTATCCACCAACCCAAATGGGTAAAATCTTGTTGTCCTCGTTGCTTTGGTGGATATGAAGATGTAGTCTTTGCAACTTCCTGATCAAGCTATGCATATTATAGATGACATAGAAGCCTTTCAAAGAATTATCACTGGTATGGCTAATTATATGAGCTAGCTTAAGATAGAAAAGACTATAGTGACAAACTAATAGTCTGCTCCTCGCCATCAAAGGAATATCTTCTCAAGACAAAGAGGTTCTTACAACTCTAATCCTTGCAACATTGATAATGGCAATTATAAATAGTGATTGTGTAACCAACAATGTAATAACATGCCAAAAAATTGGGGAGTTCCCCTAGGTTAGTTAGATAAGTAAGGGAGTGTAGGCCCTAGCCACATTGCCCTCATGGTGAAATTATTTCCCTTGACCAAATGGTGTAGGTTACATGATACCAAAACACATTCAAAGGCCACTTGTGCCACCCTAAAGAAAGTGATTCAAATTTCCCACCCAGACTTATAATCACTATCTAATCAGACATCCCCATGTGCTTCAACAGAACCTTCCAACTCTGCTTTCATTTGTGAAACTATGTTCAATGGGCAGGATGAGAAAGCAGAGGAATGCATTCTCCAAGGATTCTTTGATGACCCCATTCCTTCTTATGAGGCCAATTCTTTCACTAATTCTCAGTCTCTTTACAACACTAGGAACCAAGTTAATAAGGTCCCCTTTATAATATCGGTCCCACCCCAAAACACCTCCATACCTCCTGACCAACCCAACATCTGCTTATGGGACCAACCCAAAATCCTAATGACCTAGCAATGAAGGGCTTAGGTTTATCTAGAGTGAAGTTTGATATCAGATGGGTGATGGAGAATGCTAATAATACCATGTCCTTTATGGATGTCTTGTTGAGTTGCCTTAAGTAGTGGAAGACCCTCATACAACAACTTGATCTTCTTGAAACACGACTGACCACTACCAAAAATGTCACCTTTAACAAGGCCAATGCAACTATTTTTTGGGGGAACACTGAGGATCCTCCCTTCCTACTTAGTATAAAAATCTATGGTAAGAACTTGAAAAAATATCTAGTGGATAATGGAGCTACATGTAATGTCATGCCTATTTCCATATGCAAGAAGCTTGGGTTGGTCCCCATCTTGTCTAAAGGTGTTGGGGTGCAACTTGAAAAGATCAATGTTAAAATGGTGGGAAAACTAAAACATATTCAAATCGAGCTTGTCCAAGAACCTTGAGTGTCTAGTGTCATTGACATTCAAGTGGTAGACATCCTTGGAACTTATGAGATGTTGCTAAGTATTAATTGGTCCAAGGCCCTGAATGGGTACATCTCTACATACTTTTCCTACCTATGGCTTTACTAGAGAGGGGAAGTGAATTAGATCAAAGTTGGTAGTGAACCATGAATGAGGCAAGTGCTTACTAATTATGATAAAATGAGTGAAGTTTCCTATGCTGAACTTGAACTTGGCCTATATCGGGCCATGAAGACTTTAGCCCTGGACTTTGTGCTAGGGGGGATGTTCCTAGATGAGGAGTCGATAACCACATAGAGAATTCATGATTTCCTTGTACAGTTAAAGCATGACATTAGCCTCCAGGGTGCCCATGCTTCCTTGACCAATGTTTTATCTTATTCGTGGTGCAAGATCCATTGTGAAGGACATTATGAGTTGGGATGTGAGCTTTGTGTGAATGTAGAAACTGTCTACCTCTCTGAAATTCCCTGGGAAGAACAAAGAGAAGATATTCCTATCCCAGAGAGCCCTTTAATGATTATATTGAAAGGGCTAATAGTTGATGACCCATCTTGTTGTCACCTCTGGAGGTAACTCCCACCCCTATGTCCCTCACTTCAGAGGACAGGTTGGAATCCCCTCTGCTCCAAGTATTACATTTTGCTTTTCCCTCTAAGACTTTGCCCACGTAAACTAGTCTATGGACCTTGAAATTTGATGAATTCTAGGTTAAGGTTGGATCAGGCATGAGGGTAGAATTGATTGACCTGAAGGGGAGATATTTACTTACCTCATATTGACTAAAATTTGAATGCACAAATAACATAGCCAACTATGAAGCATTAGTTTTGCGTCTTCTTTTTTCCCTACAAAAAAGAGTCACCTGCCTTCGGGCACTAACAGACTCAGAATTCATTATTAAACAAGTTTGAAGCTAGTACACATCCCATAACACATGATTAACATCTTATCACAACTGGGTTTGGGACTTTCCGTTTGGGTTGATCAACATTGGAGCAACCTTCTAGAAGCGATTGATATGACCTTCAAGGGATTGGTCAATAAATGCATAATCATCTACATGGATGATTTAAGGATCTTCTTCTGGGATATAAATGATCATCCTATCCACCTTGACAACATTTGTGAGAGATGTTACCAATTTGATATCTCAATAAACCTAAAGAAATGCATATTTGGAGTCACAAAAAGAAAATTGCAGGGACATATTATCTTTGAAAAGGGCATTACTCTTGACCCTAAGGGAGTGGAGGCTTTGTTAATCTTATAAATGCCTCGCAATAAGAAAGAAATGAGGTCTTTCTTCAAAAATATAAACTTTGTTTGACATTTCACCACAAGATTTGTTGAAGTGGTAAGACCCTTAAACAACATGATGAAAAGGGATAGTAAATTTGAGTTGAGTCTGGAGGCAAAGAAGGCCTTTGAGTAGATAAAATAAGCCATTACTAAATCCTTGGTTTTGGGAAGCCCTGATTATGATCTCCCATTCTATAGCTATTCCTTAGTATTTGTGCACATCATCTCTATCATACTAACTAAAAGAGTTAATTACAAAGAGAAAACCATAGCTTTCATGAGCTTCCCCTTCAAGAATGTTGAAATGTGATATTCCACCCTTGAAAAGAAAGATATTGCACTTGTTAGGTCCATAAATATTTTTTCACACTACATCCTTTAAAGCAAAGTGCACATAATCATTCCAGATCAAATGGTCAAATCCCTACATATGCAAAGTGAACTTGGTGAAAGATGCAGAAAGTGGATGACCATCCTCAAAAAATATGACTTAGAAATGTAGCTCATGAAATTAGTTCATGTGCAAGGATTATCAAAAGCTATGGCCTCTTATACTAACCCTCAATTAGAATATCTTACTTACATCATTGAAACTCTTACTTAGGACCCATGGTGCACTGATCTAGTATATCTCATGCTACACAAAAGGTGCCCAAAGAGAATCCTAGCCCACAATCATTGTGCCCTTCAACTAAAGAGCACACATTTCATGATCAAATATGGGACCCTATTTCATTATAATTTTGAAGAAATATATCTCGAGTGAATTGATCAAGAGTAGGCAAAGAAAATGATAGAAGAATTACATTGACAATACGAAACCAAGTATGGCTTAGTTGATACTACAACCCATCAGATACTCCAAGTGAGGTATTATTGGCCTCTTTTGTTATGAGATGTTCACAATCATGTGAGGAAATGTCACACTTATCAAACCATTTCTTTTAGAGGGAAAAACCTTTCTATGTCTATTCAACCATTTTTTGAGGCTAGACTTTTGTCCAATGGGCATTTAAATTTCATTAGGGAGATAAACCCCAATTCATCTGCCAAACAACAATACATATTGACCACAATTAACCATTATACTTGATGGTCCTAAGCTATCCCTTGTAAAAATAATATGGCATGTGTAGTATTTAAGTTTATTGAGGAGAACACCACCACACGGTTCATAATACCTTTCACCCTCGTATGCAACAATGACCCAACATTCACCTCAACCTAGCTTCTAAAGTGAGCCTATGATAGAAATGTTACTTTTGAACTGTCATTTTGCACAATGTTGAACCATAGGGATCCTTGTGAATCCCTCTCTTGAAAATTTGATCGAGGATCAACTCCAAGGTTCTGGGTGGTCTTGCAATCTACTGAAATCCTCTCAATTGAAGATAAATGTTATGTTCACGAGGAGGCCTTTTTCTAGTTCAAACCAATTTTAGATAATCTGTTTGATCTGTTGTTGTTTGAAAAAGTAACCATTGAAGAGATATATTTTTGGTATTTTCTATTTTACGAAGAATGTAATTTATCAATGCAACTATAGGAATTCCTATTTTAACCAAGTGTTAAAAAAGCAAATAAAAAATATAGAGTAACAAGAGAAGTGGTGCTAGAAGGAGGGCCCCAAAACCACTCTACCCAAAAACCCAAGTTGTTGTTGTTTGAAAACTCAACAATTTTTAGAAGTTAAAAAATTTTCCAACTCAGTCACTATCAGAAGGTGCATAGGTGCACTGGTGCTTAGGTACACTTTTTGAAGGTGTGCTTTTTAGAGGTGCATTTTTCTAGAATAAACACAAGTTCCTAAAATTTGGTCACTTTCACAAGTTTTACAGTGAAAAAGGGATACCGAGAATTCTACCACTCCTATTTCAAATTTTATTATCTTCCTCAATTTCACTTGAACTTACCTCCACCTACCATTCCACCTAACCCTCCATCCATGGCTTTCTTCAATGCCCAAAGTTCACCTTTGAACCTAACTAGTCCATTACATGACTTGCCCAAAAATACTAAAATCTTTTGCCCACAGTTCATCTATGGAGAATCATGAACAATAGAAGATCATATGGAAATTTTCAAGGAAATCTATAATTGAAACCAGATTCAACATATGGATATGGTATATCACCTTTTTCCTTACACTTCGGGCAAAACAACATTCAATTGGTACCTCAATCTGCCACCAGCATCAATAAGGGGTTGGAACTCTTTTGAGAGAAAGTTTCTAGCACAATTCAAGGTCTATATTGATCCAACTATCCTACATCATTAGTTCATCTCAATTAAGAGGGATCCCTACAAGACTGTTTCACAATTTAACCATTGCTTCTATAGGATGCATCAAAGAATGGAGTTTCCTTATACTGTACCACAAGAGGTTTTCATCCATATCTATTTGGGAACAATGGATTCATTAACTTATATTTTTCTAAGAAGGCTCCCACCTAGAGACATTGATAGCATTAAAAAGGCCTTTAAAGGGGTTGTTGCATTCACAAAGTAGGCATATACCCATGATGGAGGGAACTTTGTGTCTTCCTTCACTTTGAATAATACAATAGGCATACCACCATTTCTAGCAAGAGCATCTACTATGCCTATTTAAATTCCCCTGTTGAATCCAGTACCTTTACTACAACAAGTTACTACTGGTCCAATGCCAATAACTACATGTTCAAGGTATGAGCCCCAAAAGATGATATTCTTTGATGAAAAGACTTCTCCACCTTCTAAACTCGAGAACAATATGGCTAGTGAGGTTAATGCCATGAAGAATACATTGTCTCTTTTATCCTATAAACTCATCACAATAAAGTTGAATTCCTCAACAAACCTAGGCAATTATCCAAGATAACTTGTTGCCTGAAATAACTATTCTCAAAATAAGAGCAGAATTTATGGCCCCTATGATAAGATCAACAATGAGAATAATGGTATTACAAGTATGAGTCCAAATAAAAATGGATATGGGTACAATGATGTTTTAGATCAGCCTCCCCAAATCATGGAAGAACAACCTTTATAGTTTAGTACAATGGTGTTTGAATCAAATTATAAATCTGTAGGAGGACAAAATGATGAAGATGATCAAGAGGAGTTTGTTTTCCCATTCAATGAAGAGAATGAGCATGGACACTCTGGAATACATGTTTATTGCAGCAATAATATGAACACACAAAGTTTGAAATGTAGAGAAGAATCTTTAATGGATGATGTCTCTCTATGGTTACATCCTACTCCTCTAGACATGTGGGTTTGTAATACTTTGATTCATTATGAGGCTTGAACCAACATTAATGCAAAAATTCAAAAGGAATTAAATGCAAGGATTAGGTTTTGAAAGTTTTATGAATAACATAACAAGAAATTTGAAGTATCTTGGAGAAGATCATAATCCAAACATCCTTTTTTCTTCCTAACTATTATTGCCTCCATGAAAGGATTCATTCAAAATTGGAATTTTCTAGTTGCCAAGATGCAATATCTAATGTGTTAGCACAAACATATCAACTTGTTGAAATTGTCAGAAGTAATGAAACTGTTTCAAGTTTTGATGTTGCAATAAGTGTGGATATCCCAAGAAATTTTGAGGATGCAAAAAATTTTGAAGTTCCATAACTCCATGGAGTTACAACAATTCTCAAAGTTGCAAAAAATGATGGAAATGTAGAATATCCTAAGGTTGGTGAGATTTTTGAATCAGGAAGTCATCAAGAAGAAGATACCAATGGTTCCTACTATGATATTGATACCCTATTAGATAATGATAAGATACCTCCCTCAAGACAAGATGGATGCTTGATTTGGTCTCAAGCTTGACTGAGGAAATGTCTATCTGTGGGTATCCTACACATATACTAGACCATGCAATTACTGAGTCATATAGAATCCATCCATTTGGATTCCATTTAGAAGTAAGCTGTCTTGATTTCTTGTTAGCTTGGGAGATTGCAATGGAGGGTAAGCATAATTTTGAACATGCTCCATTGGGATATGAGGGAGAAAACACCTTGATTAATGATATTAATGAATCCTATAATTTGAAAGGAAGGCGTATGATTGATTTTTCTAGTCCCAAGGATCCTAAAGGTGACAATTCATGGTTTAAGGCTAATGAGGGTGATAATAAGGACCATAAATGCAATGTTCTATCTTTTGGGTCTTATTTTGATAGATACATTACATCATCTACACTACTATTTCCATGTGCAAATGGTTGTGTACCATGAGATAAGACCACTAGAAGGAGAAATTACAATGTGTGAATGTACCTCTATGGTGGGGGAATCGCTAGATTAGGTGATATCTTTCTATCGTCCCTCTCAGTTTGATGATTTTCAATTTGAATATGATGTTGAAGGTAAGAAAATGTGTTTTTGGATTAATCTTAACCATAGAGAGTTACCACAACTTTTGACTTTTTGTGATTTGTACCCAGAATTTGAACCAAGATTGCCCAAATATTATTTTCTAAGTGCAAAGATAAGTCACCATTTTTTAGAACTATATGGGTTGGGTTATTACTATTTCACATAATGATAAATCTACTGACAACTATCCCACATTCTTATTATTCAGGGTTTTCTGTATATATATTTTGTTTTGTTTTGTCTTTTTAGTTAGGTGTTAGTTTTATTTGTGACAAGTCTATTTGTTTGGATTTTTTTCATTCTTTTTTTTTATTGTTTTTATTTTTTAGTCTTTGAGTCATGGAGTCACTATGTTTTGACGAGGTTTTTCCCAACATGTGGTCCATCCTAACTGGTCTTGATTTCTGGAAGAGGTATTTCTTTGTCAAAACAATTGGATAACTTTGTTTCCTATAAGGACTAAACACAAATGTTTCTCGCAAGTAAATAAGACTTTCAACCTTAAAATTAGATTATAGATTTATCACTCTCAAAACTTTACAAATTTTTAAAATTGGTCATCTAGGTTGCTTTCAACCTAGGTGGAGAGTGGCTAAGGGACGATCCAAAACTTTCTAATTTGAACAGAGGATTTCCCTAGGGACTTATCAAAATCACTTGTTGACATGCGAGTTTCCTAAAGTTCATTAAAAGAGGAATGTGCGAGTCATTAGATTGGAAAAAGTCCATAAGAAAGGAACACCAACATCTTGACCACACAGTCTAATCATTCTCTAGAGATTTTTTTTTTTTAAAATGGTGTCATCAATAGGATTCTACAACTTGGTATGAACCAAAATAAAGTAATCAATGGGATCTAGCACAATATAATCATTGGTTCACTTCAAACAAATAAAAGTTTAAAGGAAGAATCAAGTGGAAATGCATGAACTTCATGAAGTTGACAAATGGATCACTAGAAATAAGAAAGACAACTAATTGATGACTCATTAAGAGCCCTCTGAATGGATTCTCATGTCCGGTCATATAATGATTGGAAATTTGTTAATAAGAATTTCTCAAACTCTTATCAGTTAGTGAAAGATTATTTCTATGTTGTTGCACACTCATGGTGATTGGCACTTAGAAGCATCAAGGGAATTAAGACGCTAAACACACACAGAGCGTGAAAATAGAAAAGTTCAAGTTTCTTGTTTGAAGTTCTCAAAAGCCACTAGTGACATTTGGAATCAAGTTGCAAACTTGATATGGGTTTGAAAATTTTTTGTTGATAAAGAAGTACATTTTTCATTTCTTCCTTTCATCAAGGCCATTTTTTGTGATTTCACAACACACACCCCATTTTCAACTTCAGAAATGGGGATCCCCTTTTTTGGCTCACAAAAGCTTGTTTGTTAGAATAGGGTATCTTCCAAGGTGCCCCAAGGAGTGGAAATTTTGTAGTTTGGGTTTAGGAGTCTGATTAGCTAGCATCATTTTTTAACCCCTAAAACTAGTATATTAATGTTTATCTTTTATGTAGGTCATCATGGAATCCTCATCATCCATAGCACAAAAACAATTGTACCATGGTATTGCATGTGCATTTTCAAAATAGGTGCCTTGTGATTTTAGATAGAAGAAATATAAGGAGTTAAAGTCTATGACAATGTTGGGCTATAAAGAGGGTCTAAATCATCAAAAAGGGCAAAATAAGTACACTAAAGTGCTTTGAGACCTTGTATGAGAAAAACCTAGAAATTGTTTTCAAAACTGAGAGCTTTGATTTTTTGATGAATTAAGCACCTTGCACAATTCCTTGAAGGTGTGCATGTGCGTAGGTGTGAAATTTGAAGATTTAGTGAATAAATTGTCTTTAGAAGGTGTGCAGGTGTGCATTATAATTTTGAGATATGTATAAGTTGAAGAACTCTAGAAGGTGCACATGTGCGAAGGTGAGCAGGTGCACAATTTTACAAGTTTTGAAGAGCAAAGTACATAGGTGTGAAAGATGCGCAAATAGGCCTAAATCATCAAAAAGATTAAAATAAGTACACAAGAGTGATCTAAAACCCCATTTGATAAAAACCCAAAAACTATTTTCAAAGCCAAGAACTTTGATTTGTTTTTGGTGAATTGAGCAGCTTGCACAATTTTTTGAAGGTGTGCAGGTCTGAAGGTGCGTAGGTGCGCAATTTGAAGATTTGGTGAATGAATTATCTCTACAAGTGTGCATATCTAAAACATCTAGAGGCCCCCCAAGATCCCTAACATTTCCATGGCTTCCTTGTTTTCTGTAGCAGCTAAGATCACACTCAAACCCATAAATTTCGAGTTCCAAGGAATTCCCAAGAAGTCACACTTCATAATTTCCACAAGGAAGTGAAGAAAAAGTATGAATCTTTATACTTATTAGCTCCTCAAAAAAATCACCTGTGCCATCCAAAAGTTCAAAGGGAAACATCCACACATCATTTTGGTTGAAAGTCAACAAGACCCAGATGATGGAAAGTGAAAATTGTAAAGTTAAAAAAATTCTAACTCTAGAAAATTGTGGAGTTAGAAAAAATCCTAACTCTGAAAAATTATGGAGTTAGAAAAATTCCTAACTCTGGAAAATTGTGGAGTTAGAAAAATTCCTTACTCTAGAAAATTGTGGAGTTAGAAAAAAATTTAACTTTGGAAAATTGTGGAGTTAGAAAAAATTCTAACTCTAGAAAATTATGGAGATAGAAAAATTCTAACTCGAGAAAATTGTGGAGTTAGAAAAAATTCTAACTCTAGAAAATTGTGAAGTTAGAAAAATTTTAACTTTGGAAAATTATGGAGTTAGAAAAATTCTAACTCTGGAAAATTGTGGAGTTAGAAAAAAATTTACTAAGGAAAATTGACACTTACAAGAATTTTTGGATTTTTGGGTCTTATCATCAAGGTGCGTAGGTGTACATGTGCGCTTTTCCAAGGTGCGCTTTTCTTAGAGGTGCGCCGACAATTTTTGAAGAAGAAGCAGTGCACCAACAATTAACTGCCAGTTGTTATTTTAGAGCATTCCATGTACCGAAAACACATTTTGACGACAGTTCAACTCCCATAAACGCCTAGAGAAGACCAAACTTTCATTTTTAGAGCTCTTAAAGACTCTCAGAGCATCTCATCATTTCTATCTTCTTATCTTCTTGTTCTTTTATTGTTTTAAGTCATATAAAGGCTCATGCACCTATTAATGGATATAAACAAGGGTGGAGACCTACTTAGCACCATTTAGAGAGCCAGTTTGTATATAATTATATTTGTTTTAGTAGTTTTTAGCATGAGTTTGTATTTTAAGAGCTCTCACTCCTAACACAAAGGGAGGAGATGATTTCTTATAAATACATGGATGTAATATGTACCCCAGACCATTAATTTGATGCAATAATATATGTTATTGGTGCTCTCATTCTAAGTGTAGTTATTCTTGCCATAGTGTGTTATTTTTGTGAATGCATGTTCATGAATAATAATAGAGCCAATGGTTTTGTTGTGTTGTTATGATTGTGCGGTCTTTTAGTTCTGATGTTTTCCTTGTGTTAACAAATTCCACTGACATAATGAATTGGAGAAAGTATTATCTTTGTTCTTGCATAGCATCATGTCTTGCATGAGCACACTTTCTGTGGCCTTGCAATTTGATGAAATGTGAAACATCTTTCGGTTTATATTGACTCCCCATCGATGATTGCATCAATGGAGTCAAGGAAGCATTTCTCATAATTTCATTGGTTTTCTACCCGATTCTTTCGATGATTTAATTCGCAAATGTGTTGTTAACGTGGTTTATGTCCATTGGGAATTTCCTTTTCAAGTTATTTTCTTTAATCTCTCATTACCTTGTCTTTGTTATTTATTTTTTTAACACTTGGTTAAAATAGGAATTCATATAGTTGCATCGATAAACTACATTCATCATAAAATAGAAAATACCAAAAATATATCTCTTCTGTGGTTACTTTTTCAAACAACAACAGATAAAACAAATTATCCAAATTTGGCTTAAACCAACAAAGGATCCTTGTGAACATACACATTTATCTTCAATTGAGTGGATTTCAGTAGGTTGCAAGACCGCTCAGAACCTTGGAGTTGATCCTCAATCAACTTTTCAAGAGAGGGATTCACAAGGATACATGTTGTTCAACATCATGAAAAATGACGGCTAAACAACTACCTTAAAGTATTCAAGTGATTACTACTCGCAAGGTAACATAGTAGCAAAATTGACCAACAAGAACCTTCTAGAGGTTACCAAATATATACCAGAGAGAAATCTTAGGGATTGACAAAATAAGCTTAGATTTGTACTTTTTGCAAGTCGCATCCAAAATAAAGCAGGCTCGTGGACTTCTTCATTCTAGTTGGTCTATGGCTAGACCCTGAAACTCATGCAAGATTTTGATGAGAAGGATAATATTGTAGAAGTCCACCTCCTCAATCTTATTCGCCTTGAAGAACAAAGAAAATCAACCCTCAAACACTTCACCAAGCACCAAATTGTTATTAAATGATGGTTTGACAAAAGAGTCCAGTACAAGGCCTTTTAGATTTTAGACCTAGTCAACCTATGGGATAAAGCACACGAGAAAAAAGGGAAGCATACAAAGTTCTAGCCACTTTGGCTTGGAACCTACCCAATCATAGAGATCTATGGGGCTAATACTTACTATCTCAATGCATTAATTGGAGAATATGTTATGTTGCCCATTGATGGGTAGTTTCTCAAGCATTATTTCAAATAAGGAGGCAGGATAAGGGTGTCTATTTCCCCTTTTGTTGTAACATATGTACAGTTGCTTGAAAAAATCCTCTAGTGTATCCTCAGATGCACCTTGTAAATTCTCGTTTGTCTTGTTTCTTTTGGTCTCTTATTTTCTTTTGTTGGCCCCTAAAAATAGTTGGATCTGGTCCTTTGGTTTCCTAGTTTTCATCTTGCTCTTTTGGGTCTTTTTGTTATTTTTGGGGGACTCTACTTCTTGCTCATCCAAGTAAGTGTGTATTCTCTACATGATGGTGTGTATCTCAGTGGAATCTATCTATGGTATTTGATCATTCATGTACACATATTGGAAATTCTTGCTCACTCTATTATTGTAGGATGAAAAGTGCAAGTATGAACTCATGATATGACCAACCTTCATCAAACCTAGACAACTCTACTTTTTGTCTAAAATTTAAAATGACCAACTAAGTTGGTAAGAAAAGGGAAGAGAAGAATCATTGTAGGAATAGAACAAATAGATCAACCCTCCTCAAACTAGATGAAGATTTTAAAGCTAAGTGATATCTCAAGAACCAGATATTGTTTCCTTCAAAAATAGAAAGCATAAGGATGAAATGGTGAAAGAACTACCCCCATATTGAACAAATTAAATTTTCCATCCAAGGAAAGAAGTACTACCTCCCATTCCCTGGAAAGATTATGAATAAAAGATGGAAGGAAAGAGATGACCAATTCCCAAAATGTACACAATATCTAATAAAAGCTAGAATAAAAAGGGAATCTTGAATGAGCTTGGTTTCTCTATTTTCTTTAGGATTTAAAATGATAGACCCCCTTCAAAGCACATGCTTCACTGTTGGACACTAGCAAAGTTCATGAGTTATGGTGAGTTAGGATGTTCAAATCTAGATTCCATGCTTAAAGGGATCAAATTTATAGTAACAAGGCATCAATGATTTCAAAGGCTAAGTTTTGGAGTTCTCAAATTCAAGGCATTTCCCCCATAAATTCACCATTTTTTATACACTACATGCATCTCCCTATTTTTTACGAGAAAAAAGTTAGGCCCCCTCTTTTCACTTTTCCCTTGGCCCACTTGGAGTAAGTTTTGTTTATTTGGTTTTGGTGTTCAATGTTCAAGTCTCCACATCCATGTCTGGGATATGGGAACAGTGCATGCAAAATATAAATTAAGGATTTTCAACCTCGAGAAGGGAGTCCTTGCTCTTCACAAAGGTTACTTTTGGATTAGGTAGGAATATGTTCTTGTATGTCTTTGACGATGGGGAAAGATTTATATGGTCCTAAAGGTGAATGTGTGGTGAGGTTCATCAATGAAGGATATATACAACTAATGAAACTTTTTAGTATCAAAATTGATGGGTTATTAAGAAACCTAAATGGATTAATTGTCACTTTTTCAATAATCACAATTTCGCTCTGCAAGTAAAGGTTTTCATTTGGGTTGTTGCTCCACATGTGAGTGTCCATTCTACAAATCTACGAGGGTATTTTTGTGTGACTTTAAGCTAGTTCTAGTTTATGTGCAGGTGAGGGCGGGTCTTGGCATTATAATGTTGCTCTAGTCAAGTTCTCTAGATTGGTGTTTTCTCTCCTTCCACATTTTTCTTTTGTTTTTAGGTTGAGCTTTAGGGTCTTTGAGTGGTAATTTCTTTTCCTCTCTTTTTTTCTTTATGGTCATCTTGCATTTCTCCCACCTTGGCATGTCTCATTTTTTGTGGTCATGCAACTCCTCTTTTTGTTGATCTAGTGTGTTATTTTTCATCTTTGGGCAAAGTCACTTCAGCTCCACCCTTTATGTTTTGGCAAACTAGTTTGCATTCTTCGGCAAGATGAGCTAGGAAGTCTAGATTTTTGCACCTCCCTAGGGTATTGAAAGTTCATAGTACAAAGCTCACCCTCCTACAAGAAGGTAAGTTTAAATTTGCTTCTTTTCTTTGCATTTTGCTTGATCTGATGGTGCAAGCTTCGCTTCCACTTGTTTCCATGGGTGCTTTCCATGTTTGGGAGTGGTTTTCATCACCTTGGTACTCTCTAGTATCCTCTTTTGAACCTAATTTTTGAATGAGGTAGGATCTCACTAGGTTGAATTTTATTTTTATCAACTAGAGGTTCATAGACATGTCTTCATGGGTGCTTGGGTGGTGGTTTTTGGCTCAGAGATAGAGAGAGAGAGAGAGAGAGAGAGAGAGAGAGAGAGAGAGAGAGAGAGAGAGAGAGAGAGAGAGAGAGAGAGAGAGAGAGAGAGAGAGAGAGAGTACATGTATTTTGTCACTCTTAAATGCACACGTATGACTTGAGTCTTAGTAGGATATGGCAGTTTGGTGGCATGGCACCAACGAATCCACAATTTTCTAGGGTGACTGTGAATGGTAGTTTTTCCTCTTTTTCTCATCTACGTGGATGCAACATTCTTACTCGAGTTGAGTGTCTTGCATCACTTACAAAAAAAAAAATTGTTGTTTGAATTTACATGATTGTCACATCAAGAGTACCTAGCATTTATTAATCCCATGTGTCATGTAAGTGAATGTTGAAAAGTAGTCTTGTCAATCATGTAAGGACAACTCAACGCCATTAGCCACATCACTGGAGGTCTTGTTTGGGCAACATATTTTTGGATTTCTAGTAGAGAACAAGTAGTATGAAGTGGTAAAATTGAAACTATCATTTTTTGTATTGATGAGGTTTGAAATTGTAGGATTTCAAGATTCAAGGATTCACCCCCCCCACTAGTGGTGAGAGATGGTTTTCATGCTTTCGAGGTATGGTTCTCAGTTACCACCCTTACACCTTTTTATCAAAATTTAGTATACTTGTTTAGGAGTTCAAATTTTATGTTTTTCTCGTGTGGCACATTTGTGCTTTTTAAAGGATGAAAAGATACGAGATCCCGAAATCCTTACAATCTTAAATCTGACAAGAAGGAATTTTGTTCTTGAAGAGTGGATCATAGTGTTAATAGTTATCAATAGGTGCCAATGGGTATTGTCTTTGGCAGATCAACAAAATTGTGTGGGGTATCGTGACTGGTTGAGAACTAATTCAAATTCCAAAAGATGAAGACCACCTTATAAAAGGGACACCTTCAGGTGGAGATGAGAATATGATCCCACAAAGGATCTAGTTAGTTGGATTTTGAGATTTAGACCAATCACCAATACAGGAAACAAGGTTTCTCAAAATGGGAAGCTCTAGAAGTAGCAAGTTTGCAAACAAAAGGATTCTTCCATGACCAACACAATGTGAGAGCGTGTTTGAAGTATTTATCTTCCTAGCTCGATGAGACCTATCCTTCTATGTACGACCCTTCTAGTGTCATGATATTTGGGGATGTTTAATTGTTGGAGTTAATGAAATCCAACTCTGAAGATGCCCAAGATCACCTACATGCAAATAACCTGTCAAAGGGAAGCCAAGGAGAGAAGAGGTGTGGAGCTAGGGAAAAACCCTAAATAGACATGAGAGACAACAAGATATGCAAACACAAGAAAATATGTATTTACAATATGTTGAATGTCTTGAGAAAATACAGTGAGGGAGCCCAATATAAAGGACTCAAGGAATCTTCTAGAATAAGCTAGAAGATGCTAGGAGATAAGTGTGACAACTAAGCATACATCCACATAAGGTGGAAAGTCCTCGAACAAGGTGAGAGGATAAGTATGACTTAGGAGAGAACAAACTCTCGTATTGTCAACAACTTATAACAAACTCCTAGACTACAACTAATAAATGAAATGCATTTACCTAAGTAAGCTTAAGTAATGGAATAAATAATAATTAATTAATTATTTACTCTAACATTAATGAGGGCCCTCCTACAAGCAATATTTTCATCACACAAGGTTCCTTTTCGCTAACTTCAATACTTTCTCAAAAGGAGCTTCACTTGCTTTCAAAGGCAACACAACTCTACTAAGTGTAGAACAGGGTCTAAGATTTTCTTCTCCCTATGACTTGGTTGGTGAGATTGCATTACATAGTAGTCAATATTCAATGTTCAGTATTCCAGAGTCTTGGAACTCAAGTCTTTTAGATATAAAGGTGGGTATGTTGGGTTCCTTTTGAATCTGACCTTCCACTATCGTTGTTGTCCAATAGACCTATTTATGATGCGACAAGAAGTTAATGATGGCAGATAAAGAATTCACTTTTGTCAACTATGTGTTTCCCCATGTACCCAATGCATTTAATACCATCAAAGAAGTGGAGTGCTCTTATCAATCTACAGGCACCTTGAGGAGATAACTGACAAAGATTTGGTGGAAAAAGCGTGCAAAGGTCAACATTTATGGATTGGATTTTCTTTTGGAAATTTGCTTCCTCATTCCCCGCTTCTTTGCATCGTCCTTCAATGGATTCTCAAGTGTAATTTCTACTTTCATAGTTGTTTTTGTACAAAGATGGCAGTAAATTTTATAAATCTAAAAAATAGAGGCGATAGGTCAATTAATTACGGTAATATGTTAGTTTTCAGCCCAAGGCTATAGATAGTTGCGGGTTGGTAAAATAAATGATTTTATCTTCCATTTCATTGTAACACCATTGTTATGAATGACAACAATACCACCTTTTCTTTTGTTGCAATTTGGCTTCCTTGAAGCATTGTTTCACCTAGTGCATGCTAGTATTTATGAGCTGCCATTATAGTAAAAGAATCTTGGAGTGTTTTCTATGGGATCCATCTATCTTCGAAAGGAGTGAGATCTTTCTATTTATTTATTTATTTTTGTCTTCCTTGGCTTGGATAAATCTAAATGATATTGTATACTTCAGTACTATTTCATTTTTAACACTTATTTATGTAGATTGATTGATCGAGCATGTATTTAAGTTATCTTACCATCCAACCATGTATTTTTTATAATAATGGTGCAAAAGTAGACTATAGGTAAATTAAATCTCTAACCCTATAGGATTTTTATTTCCTGTTACTTTCTTTATGTAACCCCCCTTGGTTATGTTCTATGACATTTTCCCAACCCAGTTCAAGGTGATCCATTGCCAAAACCAATATGTGTAAAGGGTTGCTGAAATCTCCACTCGCCTTATTATAAATATAGTCACCTCCTTATCCAACTTTTCCTATTTCTTGCACAATTGAGACCCTATAAAGCCCCACTAGAGAACCCAAGAGAAATTAACTTATAATGTCATTGAGTTTGCTAAACATTTTTTTTTAAAGATTGATACAATCAAGAGATAACATAGCAGAAGTATTAACTCGTATACATACATAAGAAATACAATAATAGTTAAATATCTCAAGGGTTCCATAACATTGAATCACATATATATGTTTTAATAAGATTAAATTTGATAAGTAAACAAAGTCCATGTCATAGCATAACCATAAGTATGAAATTAAATGAAATAATATACAAGTACATAAGATGCCACATGGTATAACCAGAATTGCATAATCATCCTTTGTACAACTCACATGGTATGAAATTCGAAAATAATATACAACGTGATAAGATACAACATCTCATAAGATCTCAAATAATCAAAGTACAATATACCATAATATGACCATAGAACATAATCACAAGATAAAAAGAGTAGAACAAATACACAAGGTACATCCAACATCACCATCCAGCTGTTAGATCTCAATGGTATAAGAAACACTACCACTTGACCTCATATAACCTAAATGGCCCACTCCCACCGTGTTGAGGAGATAAATTATTATTAAAAAATTATTAATATGCATTTATTAACTTATAACTCCACTTGCATTAATAAATATATAACAAGTTATAACCTACTCGGAGTTTTTAAAAATAATTAATATTAAAAATCCACTTATAAGAAAATAAGTAATATTTATTTATTTAATTTTCAAAATAAATAAAAAATAATTTTTTTATTAATAATTTTTTAATTATTATTTTTATATGTTCTTCAAATTAATAATTAATCATAATTTTTAAAAAAAAATCAAAAAATTAAATTATATATTTATAAAATAAAAATAAATGTGCAATTAGTATTTCTGCATGCCTTTGATCTCTCAAATCATGCAACCATAATATACTTAGTTTTCTATATTTAGTATACTAGTTTTCACATGCATGCATAAGTTTAGCTACAACATTCTTTCCTCTCAATTAATATTTTGCTTTTCAAACAAATTTGGTAATTAAATTATTTTAGATATAAGAAGAATATTTATCTTTATTTAGAAAATTCATGATAATCACATGACAAATTTAATGTTTAAACCCTAGCTGTTCAATTTGTTGTTTTCTTCCAATTTTCTATAATCGATTTTTTCCTATATTGGAAAAGGTTTTAGAAAAGTACATTCGTAATATTTTTTTTTTTTTTTTTCTACAATTTTCCTCAATAATGTTTTCTTGATTAATAAGTTTTCCTTTATAAAATTTACAACATAATTCTTTATCCAAAAATTAATATAATAAATTAATAAGCATAATGCAAGCACCCAAGAAGACACAAAGTAGACAGATCTTTCAATAAAATTCCACAATGAGTTTTCAAACTCTACCTCAAAAATAACAACTAAAATCCGAGACAACCTGTGGATGCATACAAATCTAAACCCTCCAAAACTTTCAACAATTCTTTTGCTTCAATTCCAAATTTTGCTCTCCAAAATAAGCTTTTATTATTTTAATTTATCTAATTCTTTTGTGCATTTTCTTCTTCTTTAATTAGAATAAACTTCATTTAAATTATTCCCACTTCATTTTTTAAGTAAGAAGATATTTTTAGAAAATATATTTATTAATTTAACTAATAGTAATATTTAAAGTTCATTATCTAAATGCAACTTCTAAATTTATTATTATTAAATTAAATTAATTTAATCACACCAAATTTTGTCTTTTAATTAAATCTTAAAATTTTTCTTCCATTTAATTAATTTCTCAATTAATTAAATATAATAAAAGTGATTTTTCTTTATAATTTTTTTATTTAATTAAATCATTTAATGATATCTTTAGTTGATTTAATTATACTTGAAAATCAAAACATACCCACAAACTCAATAAGATAAAACTCGACTAAAAAGATAAAGTACAAGTCAAGCTCAAAGGTTAAAATCTTGAATTCACATCACTTTGACAAATTCAAAAAGGTAAATAAATCAAATGCTTGTCCTATATTATAGGACAATTGACTTGGTTTTAGGATTTGGACTTGAGAACTATCTCCCCTCTTTTACCATTGAGATACTACGATATGGCATGCTCATCCTGACAATTTAGGGAAGTTGATGCTAGGTACTTGAAATCTGCATAAATGTCGAACATGTACATATGCATATACATCTAAACTAAATAGGCAATGGTGAGAAGTGGTACATCATGTAGATCTCGACTAGCAGGTGACTACGACTCCTTGCCTCAACCACATTAGATACGTCAAACACAAAGCAAAATATACATGTAGACCATACACATGCAAGTATGGGGTAAGTAACCATGAAACCATATATAAATCATCCATATAATTGTCATCATGAAGGTAACTAAAATCACTATTTGAAATATGCAAAACATCATCATCAAAAGAATAACCATGAACACGTCAAATATCTGAGTATAAAGTATCTCATCAAATATATAATCCAAACATGTAAATAGTATCAACCAAATCAGGTAACCAAGTACCACTAAATCAAATCACACAACCATGAAACCTAGCCTAAACAAATTTGACAATATAACAAAAAGCAAACTAGGGGTAGGCACTACAGATTCAATCTACAGGAGCTTGGGAGCCGCGAGTTCCTCTCTCTGCTCTTTTAGGTGATATTGGTTAGACATTCTAGTCCTGTGACAATTGTTACTTTGTTGGTAGTGCATGAAACAAAGTTCTATCAACAAAACTTAATATGGTGAATAATGCATCACTAGGTAGGACATAGGGATAATGAAAGGGATGTTTGTGGAGGATTCATTCTAAGGATGTGATGCTTATAGGATTGTAAGGATTATTCTGGTATCAAAGGGTGGATGAGATTTGATTTGTGTGGGAGCTTGAAGAGGATGGTGGATATGGCAACCTGGGTAGACTAATGACCTTTAGGGAGATGTGCGATAGTAAAATGTGGAACCCAACCTATAGAACAAGGTGATGAGGGACACAAGGGACAAGATATACTACCCTAGACGAATGTGTTAGTACTAGGGATAGTCGTAACAATGTGATAGATGTATAATGTAGGATATATGATTTCCAAGATAATGATACCAAGGCTAGGATATGGTGGACGATTTGATTCAAGATTTGAATATGTTCTAGAGGTGGTGGATCTAATAATGCTTAAGTGATAATGACCTATATTGTAATTCCTAATAAGAAATCTAGGATGAGATAGTGTGAAGTGTGTGAGGAAGAAAAGGAAATATAATTGTAATGATTATAACTCATGTAGTTGATAAATTGTTGATTGACTCCACTCCTAATGGTTATGTTCTTGATTTTATAATTCTGCTCTATTTGTAAGGCTACTACAATGCCACCTTTCTTAATTTAGAGTTCCTTTTTAATTCTTGGTTTGGGTGTTGATAGGTTTATTTAAGAAATACACTTAGAGTTGTTGTGAGTGAACTTGATAACAACTTGTTAGTAGATAATAACAATTTTTGATAAAATAGATCAAGTGAACAAACAATCCCTTGAAGGACAAATAAATTTCAAGAGAGACAAGCAAGTGATCTCTTTTGCTAAAAGGATTTCAAGAGAACCAATAATGTGTGTATGTTCAACATATGTTTTCTTGAGGTCAATACACAATAAAGATAGTTCATGAACATGTTACCCATGTGGTCATTTTGAATTCAATATAGTATTTATAGGCCTACCACGTGGAGCCCTTATGATGTTTTATGGTTTTAGTATGATATTTCCCTCTCAATCTAAGTGGTGAGTTAATACAATATTCAACCAATAAACTTACATGTCAATGCACCTTCACGGTATGGAAAATAGAAGCTCCCTTTCTACGAGGTTAATGACTCTTGGAGATGAAGCCCAAGTAGTCTTATGCCTATACCAGGGAAAAACACAAATGTTAGGTAACTTCTAGGAAGCCTTATGTTCTCTTGCACTATGAATAAAATACCAAGGATAAAAGGGTGGCTTGCTCGAATTGGTTCTTAATAAGATCCCTGAGATCTTCTCAATTAGTTTGTACATGCGTGACTCATTAAAGAGCCTAGTTAACCATGCAAAAATTATAGGGATGTTCACCTACCTTGGGCTACCATCAACACACCTTGCTTGATCTTGAGGAATAAACAAGAGACTACTTCATTGTCTTTTATATACCAGTCGGGGAATGATCAGTTTGAGATCAGTCTTTGATGGGGACACACATTTCCCAAAGGACTAGTCTCTTTAAAAGTGCTCCTAGAGTTATTGCAGATGATCTTGCTAACAACTTTTAGGTATAGATATCACTTTATTAAATGGATATATTATGTAGAAAGATAAATGAGCCCACAAAATTATTTTTGAGAAACACTCCTACCAACACATCAAACACTTGGTCATTCCAAATTATGGTTTTAGATTTTTCTAGCTATGACAAAAGACACTTGTGATTGTCATGCAAGGTTCATTCTTTAAAACTAAATGTGTGTGTGTGCTCTAAAAAGTAAATGTGAAAGTTGGAAACAGGAGAAAATAAGAGCATTTTCAAACTTTAGCATTCAAAAGTTATTTTCTCATTTTACATTAAAAAATAAAAGTGTTCAATTTGTAATATTCATTAACCCTTATGCATTCAAGATCTGATGACTTCTTTTTATACCCAAATCAAAAGATTCATAGTGTTATTCATTTTTGTTTATCATTCAAGATTGTGTGTTATAAAAGCATGAATTGTTCATTTTAAGCTTCCAAAACAAAATGTGAGTTTAATTTTTAAGATTAAAAAATTGGTCAACTCAAATAATGTACCCTACACAATCAACAAACAAGTTAGAAAAAAAGGATGAACATTCACGTAGTGAAGTGAGTGTTCTCGTGGTCACAAGATCGTGTTCCGATAGGGTGAGAAAGTGTATCAAAAATTGGGAAATAAAAGTCCCACATGCAGAATTATCATAGTGGTCCTGCAAGGATTCATTCCCACAGGTAAAATACCACATTTTGACATGGTTTTCCATGAAGGAGGAAATGAGAAGAAATGTTAGACATCAACACAATAGAAATACACACATATTTTAAATGTTTTAAACTTTAGGTATTGTTCTTGCAAGTGTAAGATCATGTTCCCATTGGTTGATTAGCACATTCTCGTAGTCACAGGATTGCAAAATTGAAGAAGTTTTTTTTATTGTTGTGTAAGTTTTGATCTAAATACCAGTTTTGTATGAGTTTTTTCCTACACGTTTAACCTACAAAATCCAAAATTAACCTTGCAAAAGAACTCAAAATATGAATGTTAGATGATCTAGTTAGTCCTTTATCAAAACAAAAAACTAACTTAGGATAGAGGAATGACCCTATTGTGGGGTCCCACCAGGCATGTCAAAATGTATGCTATAATATTAGTGTGTAAAAGATATAAAACTGAAGATAAACATCCAATAAACCAAAAATGATAACAATAAATATGATAGATTGAAATAAAGCCAAAACTAAAAGAAATGCAAACCTTGTGAACACTCTTAGCTTCCTTGATGCTTTTGATGTGGTCCATAGATACTGTATGTGAGCTCAATAGTTTCTCAAGCTTCAATAATAGATGTGAATGATAGATGGGTGCATGAAAATCATAGTATAACAATGGTGCTTTGATAGTATTTAGCTATCAAAATAACATAATAAGTTTACTCAAACGTTGGATGATTTGCAAAGGATGCAAGGGTTCAATTTATAGGAAAATGGTAGAGGAAATGAATGAACAAGATGCAAAATAGGAAGATTGTGAGGGAGGACTAGGATGCAAGGAGAGATGAGCACATCGATTGTGCTTCCTCAAATCCATACCATTGTTGTAAGTGTCACAAGGAGAATGAGTGTGAGGGGATAGGGATTATGGTGTATTAGTTGAGTGAATGAGATGTGAAATGGACTTTAGTATTGTGAGGTGGGAGAGGGAGATGCGACATGAGAGTGGACTTGGGCTTGATTCAAGAAGACTTAAATCATGTCTTGATTTGTGCAAGTGATATGGGGGAGATGATTAGACTTAGTTAAGGGGGACAATGTGGATGAATCAAGAGGGTGATGTGGGATGATGTGGCTAGTGAGTGGATTTGTTTTGATTAAGTAAAAGTAGGTTTTAAAGGACCTGAAACCTTTTTACATAAAGTCTAGAAAGAAATAGAGAATAAAGCAACATAGAGAGCATCACAGAGCATACATAAAATAGACCTGCAAAAAAAGCACTGAAGAGGTCATTGAGAGAATTGCTGAAAAAAACAACAAAAAGACAACAAAAAACCAACTAAGGAGACTTGATCAGGTCCAGCGCCTGGTCTACAAGGGTGTGCATATTTTTAGCCACTGCCTTCACCTCATCCTTTTTGCCCGTGTCCTCGATCTTCTTTGAGTGAGCCCAAGTACACTTGCTGGGACCCTAACTCTCCACAACTTGAGGGGAGTCCTGACTTTTCTCAATCTCCACTTTTTTCAGCAAAGTCCTCACATTTTCAACAATTTGTTTAACCAACTTTTCCAAATTGCTCATTTTCGTTTCCAGTTTTGTTATCTTACCCTAGTTGGCATTCAACTCTTTGTCCATTGCCTTATTTTTTGCCTCCAACTGTGAAATCTTCTGCATTAGGTTTTTAACATCTTCTGCACTCTCGACCACCTCCATTAATCTATCAATGTGTTGTCCAAGTGTGCATTCACCATGAGCAATTTTTTTGGCATGCTCAACTTCTTTCCTCACCGCTTGCATATCCCTTCCTAGCATCTGCATTTGATTTTTCATAACCCCAATCTTTTTAAGAATTGTGCCTAGGTTACCATGCATCCCTTTAGTAGACTCTAGCAAATCTTTAGACTTTTCACCAAAATCAGGGTGTATCCCTTGTTCCTCGGATTCCTCATAATCTGACTCCCCTTTATACCTTAGATGCTTCTCCTGACGTCTTGAGAGATATCTTTTCCTTTCCAACCTATGGGCTAGGGTCTCATCATCTGACGAGGAAGAAGCCCTCACAACAAGGATGCTCTTGTTCCTCTTTCCCTTACCCTCACTCTTCTTTTTGTAATCCCTCACCAAATCCTCCATAAAATCACTATCTTTGTCTAAATCAGATTGAACCAACACTTTCTTCTTCTTCTTTGAACTACCCCCAGTGCCCTTGTTCAAATTCTCATCACCCCCCTCTGCTTCATCCTGGGTTTCAGAATCATAACCCTTCTCTAGAATGCTCCCTTCCATATCATTATCAACATCCTTCAGACGACTCTAGTCCTCACAATCTTCTTAGGTTTTAATACATTCATGATGAGAACCATGAGACCCTCATGGCAGACATGTTTGCCATTTGGGTCTTTCTGTATAGCTTGAACAGAAATGCTAAGAGACTGCTTCAAATAGTAAGGAAAATTTCTTGTGAGTGGATTTTTTATAAAAAGGAATTTGGGGGAATTAATTAAATAAAACAATTATTTAATTGAAAGTGGTTAATTACTAGTATATAAGTTGGGTTAAGAGTAACCGCTGGGTTGAGGGTTAGTTTGTAGTTAAGTAATTTAATTAATTGAATTAATAAAATAAAAAGGGGAATTTAGAAATAAATTAAATACATTCTGCAATTTATTTAATTCAATAGAGGAAGGGGGATTTAATTAATAAATCAAACTATTGATTATCGTTTGATTATTAATTGGACTATAATTGATTAAATTATTTAAATAGGGGATAACATAAATTAATCAATAATGCCTTAGAATATGATGAAACGTGATTACTTATTGTGTGATTAGATTTAGGTATCTACACTAAGGAGTTACTAAATTCTTCCAAGAAGCTAAAGATGAGGGCAAAAAGGGACAAGTTAAGAGCAAAGAAGAAGTCTAGAGTACTCAAGACACCTACAGATATTCTAGTAGACCTAGCTATATATGTGGAGTATGACATTAATGCTAACATGGTTGATCAATGGATGCATTGATTAAGGCCATTGCAAGTCAAATTCTTGAGTTGGAGATATCAACAATGAAGTTGGCAAAGCACGATTGTGAGAAGATTAGAATTGTCAATTCGATGAGGACAATTGCTAGAGATAAGAAGATGCTTGGAGAACTCGTGGATTAGTTGAAGACTACATTAAATGAGGTTGTTTAGAATTTTTAGAAATTTTTGACTTACGAGGATTTGGAGAAAATTGCATGTGATGCAAAGAAGAAACTTAATGCCTTCGTTGAGAAGTTTTCTCCCATTGCAATCTTTATACTAGAATATAGAGCAAAAGTGAAAATGGTCACGTGTAAGGTGAAGAAACAACAAGTAGAACAATAAATAGGGTTATTAATTTATTGGAATTACAATCATACCTATTCTCTATAGTAGAGGTGATGCAACAAAATGTCAAGAATGCAAAAGTTCTACTTAGTTTACCTAACATGAGCACTTTGGAATCCATGGAGGAGTTAATAGTATATCTACATGGGAAGATCATTGTAGTCATTCATTTGAAGAGGTCATGGGAGATGTCATTGAAGTTAGAAAAGACAAAATTCAAAAAGGTCTTTGATAGAATGTGAGTATGAGATGATGTTTTCTTTTAAATACTTGACTTTTTGTAACCTTTGTCATTGTTGACAAAAGGGGGAGTACAAGGGTATGTGAAAATAAGTATAGTATAAGGGGCAGAATAAGGTAATGTGAGTGAGTTAGTGATGTATAGTTTCAAGGGGAGTTATGAAATATGAGTTAGTATTTTTCTCTAATCGGTGGTGAAAACAAACTTTGGTGAAGTGTTGACATTCTTTCCCATTTTCACATAGAGTTTGCCATGAATGCCAAATATTATTGGCATTGTGATGGATTTTGGTGAAGTGGTCAGAGGGAGTTGAGTATTCGGTTTTCGTTGGTGGAAAATTATTCACAAATGAGGGTCAAATCAATTAGAAAGGATGTTGTGTGATTGATAAATAGTATACTAGATTAGTAAGGAGGAAAACAACTAGGTGTAGTAACCAATCTATAGGAAGAACTACACCATTCTATACGAAGAACTACACCATAATGCTATTTTGGTGGCAGTAATGATAGACATGGAATTAGGTGGAGGGTTCTTAGATATAATATATATATGATTAATAGAAACTATGATGATGACCACAACTCATGATGATGCCAGGCGAGAAAGCATTCAGTTACAAAAGGAGTTGCACAATAAACAACATATGTTCCTAAGCTACCAGTGCTAGATCTTTGATTGATGATTGATATGGATGATGCGGTGTTTGGATGTTATGGTGATATGTATTAATCAATAAGGATGTGCTGGGGTAGAAATCATATGATCAAAATAGACATACATAGAAGACTCCAAAGGATGTTTGAGATGGTCAAACATGTTCTGACTATTATTGGGTAAATCACATGTAGACCCTATTATGGATTGAGGAGGTGAAGAAAAATGTATTATGACATAGAGATACATAAATTAACATATTCTATTTACATGACCATATTGAAAATTGAATGAATGGTGAAGAATAAGTGGCATATGTTGTATGTTTATAACAAACTATTTTTAAGTTGAAGTTATTTTTGATAGATGATTTTGTGAAGTATAATTAGGTTTTCTAGGGTTGTAATCAAGATTTTGAGCATAGGTAGAGCATCAAGAAGTATTAGAGAGTAGAGTGAAGATTGGATTTCACAAGAAAGGAGTGCTACATCTAGATCATTCAACTTGTTGTTTCCTAACAGTTGTAGCAAGGGAAATCCTTTAATTGGGTAGACTTTAACAAGTCTTTTGATGTAAATCCTTTAACAAGGTGGACTCTAAAAAGGAGTTCTAAATCCTATAGAAAGGTATATCCTAGCAAGTCTCTTTGTACACCTAACAATTCACTAATCACTCATAATAGGGTGAACCCTAACAAAGGGTATTTGTAGCTCCTAACAAGGAAAACCTTTTTGTCATGGTTAAGGGCTTGTGGGTGTCATCCCCACTATGGATTTCATCCTCTAACTAAGGGTTTCAATGAGAAAAATCATTGTGTGATATTTCATGCATATGTAAATGATCGATATTATCTATTTTGACTTCATTCTTGTAGTTATACGTTATGTGTTTTCAAAGTTTCTATTAAAGTTGATTACGTTAGTAGCTAAATTAGTAGGCTACCTATCAGCATTGATTCAACACCCTTTCTCAGTGCTTTTAAATACTAACATTTGTATTTATTAAAATTTTAAAAAATAAATCTTTAATTTCATAAATTATTGCTACCTTTTATTTATTTGTATGCATTTCTTTCTTTCTTTTTGTGTTGGGAAATTTGTTTAAGGCTTTATGGGAAAACTATTTTGTGAATCTTGAGATAAAACAACATCTTCCCATCAACTTATATTCACATTGTGTTACCACTAAAAAGAATCAATTTCACACATCTAATTTTTTATTGGCTTCTTTTACATCACTCCATGAGGACATGTTAGAGAAAGAAGATATTTCTAAGTTTTCTCTCCATGATCTTTATCTTTGGAGAGAAGTGTTGAGGATTAATGTTAACTCTTATCCCAATGTAAGCATCATATAAGAGTGTGTATTGGCTGAGGATGATGATTTATGTTATGATAGTTCATCTTCTATTTCTTTCAATGACTCTCCTTTTAGGTATGAAGACATAGTAAGTTATGATCACCTCTCTCCTAAAGTTTTATTTATTCACATAGACATTTTTAATATCAGGGATGAATAATTAGACAACAATATTAATTATCCCCCCTCCCCCCCCCCATGGAAGAGCTTCTACCAAATAAGGTGATATTGTGGTAGAGAAGGCTAATATAATGTGTGTTTCTTATAATATTCCTTCTATCGATGAAGCATTGGTTAGTTGTGATCATCCTGCTTCTTAAGCTTTCCTACATCATAAATATACCTTTACGAAAGAGGAAAAATCCTTCATTGCTCCAAAATAAACCAAAAGGGTGTTCAAAAACCTGATTATTATGATGTTTCTGACACATACAACACAAGAACTAGTAGACAAAATCTACTCATTCAAGTTTTCCTTCTCTTCATACTTTGTGCTTTCTCCTTCACTTTGTCTCCCCCAAAATATTGCAAAGGAGTATGATTTAGTAGAACAACTTTGTGATACTCCTATTAAGATATCTCTTTGGGATCTTATTCAAACCTCACCCACATATCACGAAACATTGTAATAAGTCTTGTTACATTAATACTTTTAGCCACAAAATTTGATAATGTTTTCTAACGAACAAGGCATATTGTGTCAATTTTTTAAAAAAAATTTTGCTCGTGTTCTTTTGAATTATGATGAGGGATGTTTGTCAAGATTCCAACAAACTTGGGCACTATATTAAAAATAAATACAACACACATTCATTTTAATCACAAAATACATGCACGAGCAAGTTATCTTTGTAACGAAGTGCCATCACCTAATTTGAAAGTACGTCTCCATTACAATGTTTTAGATTATAGTAAAAGCAAGTTTTGAAGGGACCCGAAACCCTTTACAAAAATCTAAAGATAAACATTAAAGCACTACTAGGTTTTACAGAACCTGAAACCTAAAGTTAAAAAACATCCAAACCAGGTTTTATAGGGACCTGAAACCAAAAGTTAAACCATAAAAAATGACTAGGTTTTACAAGGACCTAGAACCTAGAGTTTTAAACATACTGGAAAGAAAAAAGAAAAAAACCAATAAAAATGCCTAGATCGGCAACCAGCACACCCGTTCCACAGCCAACACCTACAACAACTCTTTGATAATGTTCACCACCTCTTTACCTACTTCTATAGTACTCTGGATGATGTCAACTGGAGAAAGAATAGGAGCCTTAAGGGCCTCAACAACCTTTTTCCTTGTGCTCTACCTGGTTCTCTTACTAGGCCCACCAGGACTCCCCACCCCAACATTTCTAGGAGACATAATCTCTTCATTACTCTTCTTACCTAGATTAGCCACCACAACAAAAAGACTGGAAGTAACTTGTTACATTTTGTGACCACTTTCCTTTATAAGGTGATGAAGCTCTTGTTCATACTCTTTAAGCTTATCAGGTATGTTATCAATTTGCACTTTGATTCGGGTTCTCTTAGCGCATTCAACATCTAAGTCTCTCTGCATAATCCTCATTTTCTTCTCGTGAACCATTAGTTCATTATACAACCATGAATGACCCTAAAGAGAAGTCTTCACTTTAAGCTTAACAGTGTGAAGGAAGGAGAGCTTAGCATCATGGGAGTCATCCCTATTGTCAACCACATTCCTAAGCTCAGAGGTAGTCATAGTATTGATCTGGGTATCGATATTAATGTCCATATTCTCTATCCTTTCCTCATTTACACCTTATTTCTGGCTATTATCCTCACCTACAAGGCCTTTATCTTCATTCTCCTTACCCATTTCCTCCTTCATATTCTCCTCATTGGCAGTATGAGAAGGGTGATCACTTTGATTATCATCATCCTCCCGTAGGGCTTTTGACCCCACACTCGATTCAATTTTTCTATCTTGACTTCCCTCCACATTATCTTTACTAGTAGACACTCCTTTATTCCTAGAGTAACCATCTAGGTTAGAACTAAAATCCACCATTTCTGTTTTCTCTTCATCATTGTCCATTTCCATTTTCTTATCATTGTTCGAATGCTCAGACTCCGTAATTTTCTCAACATGTTTCTTAGTCCTTTCCTATTTTAAAATCTTCTTGCTAGCACTAGCCCCTTCTTCCACCTTAATTCTCTTAGGGTGGGTCTCACTTCCAATCCCTTTCCTTTTCACATGAACCAGAGAGGGTTTAATAGCCTTACTTTTACAAAAGTTTTCAATAAGTAAAATTAAACCTTCATGAAGCACAGGATGAGACTCTTTCTTTCTATGTGCATAAAGGCTAAGTAGTAGAGAGTAGTTTAGAACAAATGAGAAGGAAATCCTATCTTTGTGCCTAAAATGATTTAGGAAAACAAAGTGAAATTTATGGACTCTTTTAGCCTTACCATCAAGAATGAAATACTCATAGATACAAGTCAACACATCCCTCCACATAACTTTAATTTGTTTCAGTTTGTAGAAATCCCCAATTTTCTCCAAATTCTTCTCTTTAGCTTCCATCTTTGAAAATTTCTTGAAGAATGTTATTTTAATTGTAAAGATTTGTATTTTTTTTCAGTAGATTTCCTTATTTTTGCATTCTTATGATATCCCTAAATGCATTTATCTCTATTAATGAATGTTGGTCAACCAATAAGAAGGTGGGAGGGGAGTTGTCAAACCTATGTTTTGTAGATGACAAGCCTAGAATTTTATCCAATGCCACACGAAAACTCATACATGATTCTTCAATTATCTTTGCATTATCAAAATTGTTGTAAACACCTCTTGTTTGTGAAGATGCAATCTAATGTAATATGAATAATTTTTTTCCATATAATTTCTGATGATGATTTTGACCAATTTTTAAATTTGAAGTTGTTCTCTTTTAAATGAAGACACATAATCTAATGTGTTGTACCCAACGTAACAAATTTGTAGAGCATTCTATAATTTTGGCATGGATCACACTTATATCAAGAATGTGTTGTGGAGGGTAGGTACCCACAACACAATGCATTTAAATTTTCTATAACAAATGCCTTGGTCATAGCCCAATTTCAAGCCACAAGAAAGCTTCCAATGCACTTTTTGTTTCTTAGCCTTTCAACAGACTTCTAGTTTTCTTTCCCAAGTGCATTACATGGGCTTTAAAACTCTACCAACAATTGTACATCCCACTATAGATTTCCATAGATGGTTAGAAAACTATCTCCTTATATTGTCTTTGAGTTACTCTACTTTTAAGATCATAATAGACACAATTATATTAACATGTGGTGTACATAATTATGAACTAATTAACACTTGATTTAGAATTGCTTTCTCAATAATAGGAGGTGGATTGTGAAGGTTAGTTATAGGGCCAATGGAAATTTTGGTCATGGGGGATAATGGACTCCATTAATGGATCAATGAAATGATTAATTGTAAGGTTGATGAAAAGATTAGTGGTTGTGCATTTAAAAAAAAATGATGGGAGTGACTTGCTTTATGATTGAATTCGCTCTAATGCTTATATGGGTAACATAAATATCTTTATTTTTCTTATGAAGATAAATACATCTAATGCCTTGAAATCTTTGATTTTCATGTGGAAATCCATCCCTTTGCCTTAATAATTAATGATTCAACAAATTTAGTGTGATGTGATACTTTTTAATTTGAAAGAAAAACTGTAAATGAACATAAATCAATTTGTGCTATCAACAAAAATACGATCAATACTTAGTCATGGAATATATATGATAGGTTCCTCTATCATATCATCTCAATAACAACATTAGGTCACCAATACCTATTTGGGAGATCCAAAATAACTTTCCATTCAAGGCCTTTTCTTTATTAACTTAATCAATCAACATTTAGGGACTATTAATTTAGGATTCAACCAACTTTGCTACCAAGACTGATGAGGAGGCCATTTGACCCAATAATGTAATAGGCTAATTCACTCCTCAAGAGGGAGACACAACTCCGAACATCATCTTCTATTACCATGCTCAAAGACTTTATTCAAACTCACCTTCTTGGATCAACACTAGGTTCCCTTTGATCGCTCAGACTCTCATACCTTCAAGACCTATCAGTGGTCCAAACCATACACTTTGACCTTTCTCCTCAACTTTCCACTCCTTAAACACCAAACACTAAATTTTGACCAGTCCTTCATCTATTGATCACATTTTCTTTACTCATTGTCTTCAAAAAACTCTATCTTCTCACAACTTCTCTCGTATCCTCCAATGACCGATCAACATTGAACAAATTCTACAGACATATTTTCACTATTAAATGAAAACTCATCATATGAGACAACTCACTTTTTGTGTTGCTTACTTGTTTAGTGCACATTAGGCCCACTTATTTCCCTTATGAATACATTTCCAATGTAAGTAAAAATAATTACTCATTATGTTGAACTCTTCACTCTTTCCATAAATAATTGATCCACCTCCACCTTCATTTTCCACGAAACATTTTTTTTTTTTCCAGAAAATCACAAGATTTCATTTATGTGATTAAAATCCCGTTTGAAAATATCCATCTAATTTTGTAATTAGAAAGCTACATTTATTGTGAGTTTTCCGACCTTTGTGGTTTAAACTCGGCTTAACTCTAAGGGCCCATTTGGTTGCAAGCGTAGGAATTGAGAATTAGAATATAAAATTTGAATGAGAATGGAGAATGAAGAATAGGAATGGAAAAATGCAATCCAATCTTGTTTATCCCTTCTTTGGTTATGCAAGCTTAAATTGGAATAGGGTTAACTTGCAATCGGCGCCAATTGAAAATATTTCTGAAGATGCAATCGACACCATTGAAAAATCGCTGAAATATTTGAAAATATTAAAAACAAAGTTCCAGCGCTCACCCGAGGTCAAAGCAGATTTGAAAATTTAATCAAATTTGAGAAAGTTAAAATGAATGCAAGAATAACAATTCCAATTATGGATTTTTTTGGAATGGACAAAAACTCATTTTAGAGCTAAAATGAGAATACGTATTCCTATTCTCTATTCTTATTTCATGCACCAAACAAAGAATACAAATCATATTCTAATTTCCTATTCCTATTCCGGTTGTATTCCAGTGACCAAACGGACCCTAATGGAGGGCGTTGAAATAGAGCCATTCATGGGAATGTCTACGATATGAAGATGGGCAAGGGTCCCACGTTTACCTCCTACGCGCTTCAATTACATCCATAGCTGACAAAATCAGTCCCGAACCTCCCGCTCCCGTAACCTTATTGGCCCCTAGGAAATTTCAATGTGGCACAAGTTCACTATTGCTTTGAACAATTCATCCTGTCACATCTTTGGACATTTCAATGTCCTTCGTGATCATCGATGACATTATGAGATGTAACCCAGTTTAATTTAATTGCTCTAAATTCATTGGGTGTTTTCAGATTCAGAATTGGGTCATCCGAGCAGCAGAAATGTGGTCTCGGATTTATAATTTTCACAGTATTTGAAACGGTTTAGATACGTTGGAGAGATTCGTGGGTGTCAAAGATTTCGGGCAATAGAATTGCACTGGGCAAGGACAAACACAATCAATTGATATTTGATCCAACGGAGAAGTAAGGGAATTCAATAGATATTGATCCACAAAGGTAGTGAAGAGATAGAATCTAGTAGGAAGTGCTGTTGAAGAGTGGGATAAAGAAACCAATCGGAATGGGGGATCATTTGGTGCTGTATGTGGATCGTCTTATAACTCCTTCCACTTTCGGAATTCCTAATGGAAATGGTTTTCCATCATCCCCATCGGGGACTGTGAAAGATGGGCTTACGAGCCCCAAAGATGAGAATGATGAAGGGGCTCCGCTGATTCCAGGTGGGTCTTCTTCACACAAAGAATACGAGACATTTGGTGGTACATCTGAAGGTGGGGTTATTGGGGTTAAGCTTAATTCCGAGTGCAGAATCTGTCAAGAAGAAGATGATGAGAAGAATATGGAAGCCCCTTGTGCCTGCAATGGCAGTTTGAAGGTACGCTGTCATGTTATTTTGTTTTGAATGTTTTTTCTGCCCTCTTTCTCCTTCAAATAGGTTTTTAGAGATCTAGAACCACTCTGTAATGATTTGTGCACGCCTATACTAGTAGTCTGTCTCAGAAAGCCCGGATAACATAAAAAATAGGTCATATTCGAATATAGCCCATACTATAAATTTGGCACTCGCCGTTAGCTAGTCTCAGTTTTGATTAACCAGATTATTGTTACAACACAACACCTTGTTTTACATCTATTTAGAAAACATACATACATATATAGTATATACACATACATGTATATGTATATGAATGTAATAATATACATATCTACATATATATACATGTGTATGCATGTGTACATGTATCTATATACATCTGCATGTATGCCAACATACATTTATATATAATACATGTGGGAGGTCATTTCTTACGAGTGCCACCATCATCATTGCTCCCTTCAAAAAATTAATATTGCCACTTTGAATTTGAAAATGAAATTTGGACATGTATCTTACATGATGGCATGTGACGTTTAGGCAGATCGCCAACGATTGATTTACATTTTGTTCTTTGTCATGAGGTTGAAACATGGGAATACGTGATTTGAATTATCCAAGATGAGTGGAATTAAGTCTCCGTTAGTTTTCACAAGGGGTTTTCATATGAAAATTTGGCATCTGGTTTGTCTGTGGTCTAAGTGCGTGTGCTTGGATATTTTAAGAGACATTTTGGTCTATTTGATATTTTTGGCAAGGTCTTTATTATAGGTCTATTTTGCACTTGTTTTTGTTGGGTGTTTGTATCTAGCTATATTTGATTCCTTAATTGAAACAATGTAGCAAATCTTGGAGCCCCGTGGTTACACAGAGATGCCAAGGTACTCGTAGGGGATGGGGATGCCAATCAAACATTGTTTGTGAGCAAAGGAATAAGGGGACAGCTGTATTAATTATAAATGTAGTCACCAAAAATTGTGGGTACAAGGATAGGTATGTGGTCCATGTTACAACTTACCATGGTGTTTCCTGGCAACTATCATTTACTATTTCTTATCATCTGTCTAGTACATAATTGTTGATAAAATTATAATATGATCCAGGGATGTGCTATGTGACTTGAAAATGGTGCATGATTTTGTATTTGATTTCAGTGTTTAAAGCTGCTTTGTGTTGCACTGTTAGTGTCCTGCTACTTTTTCATTGCGTTTGGCGGTAACACTGTCTCACTGTCTTTCTAAAATTTTACAGAGGTGTAGTTTAATCGTCTCTTGATCTATTATCTATTTGGAAAGTCTTGCATTGGGTCTTTTTTCATGTGTTTGATATCTGGTGCATTAATTGTTTTCACAGCCAAAGAGTATTGATAATCCAGGCGGCAAACACACCTAGAAATAATAGATTCTTTGCAGTATCTTGAAATCTGTCTGTCAGAGAAAATGTGTCCAGGAAAGTCCCAAAATTAAATTTCTAGAATTTTACTATCACCCTCAATATCCTCTCAGCTGTGAAGAGTTTTTCCTACTACTTTTTCCATTGCTTGTCTGGACACAATCTCTCTGGTGATTTTTTCTGAAATTGTGCTTCTGAGTTGGACATCAGGGGAACAATGTACAGTATTCTCAGGGAAGCCCACAACTTTCCCAGCTAGCAAAATTTACATAACTGCCTCGGAAACAAGTTTCCTAATACATTTAGAAAACTACAATTATCAGAGAGAGAAATGAGTTTTTCTTTTTCTGCTTTTCAGTACTTTCTTAGCAGCTGGGCACATTTCAAAATAAACAATTTTGTTGGGGGAAATTGAATTTCTTTGCGAAGAAAATTTGAAATTTCATACAAAATGATCAATGGCCTAGTTTAAGATGAACAAAATTATACAATTAACATTGCATTAGTCACACAACGATCAAAACTTCAAAATATATAAGCATGCATAGATATCTACCCCTTGAAATCTTTTTTTCATCCCTTAAAAAAACTTACATGGTAACCTCCAAAACTGATGTTACTTACAGCTACACAGAGATTCACTCTACTGAGTATGTATTCAATCTTTCTAGCTTGCTGGTATCTTTATAGTAAGCTAGCTAAAAATTTGATCTTTTCAAAAGTCATCTTCAATTACAAAAGGATTCTTTTCGCTTATAAGAATGATATGGAAGATAACTTATATTTTCATCTACACTTTATTTGGATTTATTAAACTAAATAAAAGTTTTTCAACTAAAGTGAAATAAAGGATAAACTCGAACAACTTGAATTTTCCTACATATTTATATTGAATGTATGCGAATTTTTTTATCCAAGCCAAAAAAACTGGACACACCCTCTTGGCAAGAAAGGAAGTTTGCATCAATCTATCAGCCACCTGTTGATCCACTGCTTCTTGAACACTGAAATGCTCTGTGATGCTGCTCATGAATGCTATGTAGTTAGAAAACTTCTTTGAAGGCTTTCTCTCCTTGAATGTGCTCCTAGGAGCCTCAATATTCTTCTAAGCATCCCTCAATGTCTGTGTGAAGCATCATTGTTTCTAATAGAATTGGAAGGGGCCGAAGTCCCAACCTCCTCATTTTAAGGACGCTGTCCTGAACTTGAAGCCATGGGTATCCTTGGAGACCCAGGCTAAACCTTTGGGGTTTCCTGCTTATTATCCTCTGTCATTGGAAAGATCTCATGGGTCTTGGATGTAAACTCTTCTAATAGAATTGGAAGGGGCTGAAGCTCTCCAGGGGTTATAACTGCAAAATGAAGTACCACAGAAGGAAGTCTCAGAGTTACCCAAGGAGTACTGAGATCTTGTTTCAGAAAATGTTCCGGAAGGACTTCCACCAAACAAATTCAGAGTATCAGCGATCACATAGACCTCATACCTGGAGCTAGTTTTCCCAACAAAGTGGCACGATGGAGATAAGTTGACATTTGCAGGAGTTGATGAAGCAAAGACTAATCTAGGGAAGCCTAAGTGTAATGGGCACCCTGGAATGCCCAAAAACTGAACCAATTGCCGAAATAGATTTTTTATGCAAACTGAAGATGGAACTGATGCTGAAATTATATTAATTCCCAAAATGATGAAATCAAGTACAAGCAATGTATTCCAAAGGCCAAACCCCAAGGGAATGACGTCTAGAATGTTACAAGAGAGGATGAACGTCCCCTATTGCCAAGAAAGATATGTGATTCACACATCCAAGCTTTTATCAAATGTCATTCACAAAAATCCGATGCTCAACAATGAGACTTTCACCCCTATTTATCCTTTTCTTTCACCCTTCTAGAAGGAACTAAAACATTAATTAATTGCAAGTGCTAGAAGCTTCCCCCTTCCAATAATTAATGCACTCTCTAGAAACTCCTCCCTTGCAATACAATAATTAATTGTGCTTCTAGAAAATTAAATTACTAGAGGCTTCCGCCTTTCCAATAATTAATACACACTCTAGAAGCTGCGCCTTTGTAATACAATAATTAATTAAATATAAAGTCACCTTTTAATTTTTAATTTATTTAATGACTTTATAAGAAATTAGTTTAATTTCCTCTTATGCTCCACTTAAACTTTGGAGAACGTGAAGGCTAAAAGATGGGGTCATTACATAGACTTTGGAGAATGTGAAGGCTAAAAGATGGGGTCATTACAATCCGCCCTCCTTGAAATTGCTTGTCCTCAAGCAATCTTAGTCTGTTTGTTGTAGCACCTGCTCACTCTCCCAAGTAGCATCTTCCTTTGGCAGATATCTCCATTTGACTAAATATTCTTTAATCAACCTGCTTCACAGAGTCCTTTCCCTAGTATCCAGAATAGCCTCAGGAAGTAATACGAGCTTTCCCTCCTCATCTAATGGTTGTAATTTTGCTGAAGGCACAACTCTTTGACCGATGGCTTTCTTAAGCCTTGACACATGAAACACATTATGTACCCGACTAATCTCTGGAAGCTCAATCTCGTAAGCAACCTCGCCCACCTTGCGAATCACTTTGTAGGGACCATAAATCCTAGGCTTCAACTTCTCTGCTCTGCTCTTCTTGAGTGATGATTGTTTGTATGGTTGTAGCCGCAGGTAAACCATATCCCCAACCTCAAAACTGCGCTCTATCCGGTGCTGGTCTGCATACAATTTCTGCTGATTTTGGGCTTGCTATATATTCTCCTTGAGCACCCTCAAAATATCTTGACTATCCTGCAAGTAGTGTTTTGCTTTGGGCACTCGACTATCCCCAAAAACCAGATCCATGAAACTAGGTGCTTCATAACCGTACAGTGCCATGAATGGAGTCATCTTGATGGACATATGATAAATGGTTTTATAACAATACTCTCCCATATGTAGCCATTTGACGCAAGCTCTCTGTTGTGCAGTCAAATAGTTCCTTAGATATCCTTCCACCCATTTATTCACAATTTTTGTCTGCCCATTTGTCTGTGGATGATAACTAGTGCTAGGTGTAAGATCTGTGCCACACAACCTAAACAGTTCCTGCCAAAAAGTACTCATGAATTTACTGTCCCGATCATTGACAATGAAACTCGGTAACCCATGTAACCTGAATATCTCTCTGAAGAAAAGATCGGCCACCTGTGCTGCTGTGTAAGTGGATGGAATAGCAAAGAAGTGAGCAAAATTTGTCAGCCGGTCAACTATCACATAGATGCAATCTTTCCCTTGTACTCGTGGTAACCCGATGATGAAGTGCATAGAAATACTTTCCTATTTCTTATTCGGAATGGGCAAAGGCTGTAACAACCCTGCAAGATATGTGTGTTCTCCCTTATTCTGCTGGCAAATTGCACATTCCTTGACATGCTTCTGAACATCTTCCTTGAGCCCTTTCCATGTAAACCGCTCACAGATCTGCCTATAGGTCTTAAAGACCCTTGGATGTCCAACTGTAGGGGCATCGTGAAATGCCTTCAGTATTACCTCCCGAAACTGTGATGAAGGAATCAAATATATCCTACCCTGAAACTTTATCAATCCGTCCATCACCACATAACGATCATCATGTATGGTGCTTGCAATTACTCCAAAAGTCCAAGCGTCCCTCGCATACTCTTCTATGATCTTATTTCTCCAATCCCCTGTAATCTCAGCTAGAGCATAAATATGAGGTCTCCTGGATAAAGCATCTGCCACCACATTCTTCTTACCTTTGACAAACTCAATGTCAAAGTCATAGGCCTGTAACTTCGTAATCCACTTTTGTTGTCTATCATTCAAATCATGTTGGCTCATGAAGTATTTGATGCTGTTGTGATCGGTTTTGATGACAAACTTTTCCCCAACTAGGTAGGACCGAAACTTAGCCAATGCGTGCATTATAGCCAACATCTTCCGATCATAGATGGAATAGCTCCTCTCCACTCCACGAAGCTTCCTACTCTCAAAAACAATGGGATGCTTCTCCTGCATCAAGACCGCCTCAATCCCATCTCCTGACGCATCACAATGAAGCTCAAATGGCTTTGTGAAATCTAGTAGAGCTAGTACTGGACATGATGACATCACCTTCTTGAAATGATTGAAGCTTCTTTGAGTTGCCTCTGTCCATGTGAAGGCCCCTTTCTTGGTAAGGTCTGTCAAGGGTGCAACGATCTGTGAAAATCTTTTAACAAATCTCTTGTAAAATCCACAAAGACCAAGGAATCCCTTAAGCTGTGTAAGATTCGTAGGAGTAGGCCAATCAACAATAGCCCTAATCTTTTCAGGATCTACCTAAACTCCATCTGCGCTAATGATATGCCCAAGGTATAGTAGCTCAGTCATCCCAAACTCGCACTTTCAGATTCTTTGGCATACAGTGACTCTTCCTCCAAAGTGGACAACACCATCTCAAGATGTTGTAAATGCTCCTCCCAAGTCTTACAAAAGACTAAAATTTCATCAAAGAAAATCAAGACAAATCTCCTAAGTTGCTTCCTGAATACCTGATTCATGCAACTCTGGAATGTAGCAGGGGCATTGGTTAGCCCAAATGGCATAACCAAAAACTCGAAATGACCATAGTGACACCGAAAAGCTGTCTTCTTAATGTCCTCCTCCCTCATCTTGATCTGATGATACCCTGACCATAGATCAATCTTTGTAAAAAAACATGCACCATGTAACTCATCAATTAGCTCATCTATTTGTGGGATGGGATATCTGTTCTCAATGGTCTTCTTGTTTAATGCCCTGTAATCGATGCACATGCGCATCGTCCCATCCTTCTTCTTTACCAACACTACTATTGAAGCAAAGGGGCTCTTACTAGGTTTGATATACCCTATTTCCAAGAACTCCTTAATTGCCTTCTCTATCTCATCCTTATGTTTCTTAGGATGACAATAGGGAGCAATCATGACTGGTTTGGCTCCCTCCTCGAGCTCAATAACATGCTCTATCCATCTGTCAGGAGGAACCCCATGCTGAATCTCGCCAAATACCTATCAAGTATCTCCTGAATATCTGGTGGATGACTCTTCACCTGTGGCTCTTGTGAAGTTGGCATAGTGAAACATTTTGCTGCCCACTCTATGTTATTATGCCGAAAGAGTCTTTGCGTTCTCCTCAGGGAAACTACTCTGCAACTCCCATCTGAAAGTCCTCTAAGTACAACAATTCTTCCCTCATGCTGAAACTTCATCTCCAATTTTGCTAGGTTAAGTGTGAACTCTACTAGCGAGGCCATCCATACCATGCCGAGGATGACATCATAGTCTCCCATGTCTACCACATAGAACTCATCTTCCAACTCATAGCCATTTCCAAACCTGATGTGGAGATTAGATATCTTCTGAGTGCATAATAGTTTGTCACCATTAGCTACCATAACTCTAAATCCGACGTGCTCCTCAGTCTGTAGACCTCTCTTGGCTACCAATTGTGCATCTATAAAATTATGTGTAGCCCCAGTGTCAATGAGTGAGATCACTTTTTGCCCTTGGATAGTACCTCTGACCTTGAATGTGATTGCCTTTTGAGCCCCCGTTAATCGAGCTAATGACTTCTCATCCTTAGGAAGCTGCTCTCCTCTGTAGTGCTATCCTCATCTGAATCAGAGCGCTGATCCTCCCTCTCTGACTGTGACTCTTTTGCTGGGAAATACTCCATTTGATTTGCCTTAGCCTTGAGAGGACACTTATGAGATAAATCCCAAGGCTCTCTGCAATGAAAACATAACTTCTTCTTTCTTAAATCATTCAAGGTGTCATTATCCAACTTATCTCTTTTGGGTTGAGCATCCTTGGGAAAAGGTTTTTTGTCCTTCTCCTTGTCCTTTTTCATATAAGTATCCTTGTGCTGAAATTTGCTCCTAAATGAAGAAGGTGCTAAGTCATGAGCCTTTTTAGTGGCCTCCTGCAATGTAGCTGGGTCATGCCCCTTGACCCATCCTCGCAAGGGTTTTGAGAGTCCATCCATAAACAACACTATTAACCTCCTCTCTAAAATATTTGTGACCAACACATCTAACCTCTGAAACTCACTAAAATACATCTCAACTGATCCCCATTGCTTGAGTTGTGCCGACTCCTTAAATTGTAATTCGGGATCCCTGGTATCAAATCTCTCTATGAACTTCTCAGGGAACTCTTCGTAAGATGTGATCTGATTATGTCCCAAGGTTACCATGCCATGGTGCCACCACTCATGTGCCAGTCCATCCAAGTGAATAGCCGCATACTTTATAGCCTCCTCTTCAGGCATAGGATTCAGTTGCAAGTATGTATCCATCTTTTGCACCCAAGCTCGTGCGGTCATCTTCCCTGAAGCATCATGATAAGGTAAAGAAAGTTTCCCAACTTTCTTTCTCAGCTCAAGGTTTTGACTTCTTCCTCCTGATCTGGGCATGTGTCTCATCCTCAAGTCCAAGTAATCTTTGAGAGAAATGTCTGCCTGAAACTCCGGTCCACTAGCCTCCCAATCCCTCCTGAATTGATCCTGTAACTCCACAATCTGCGGTTCATTAATCGGCTGAACTGGATCTTTGGGTGGGAAGGTGGGTAGAAGAGGTCTTGAGCTGGGCGTGCAACATGTCTAAAGTTATCAGCCTCATTGCCATTGTTGTCATGTCCATTGTTACCATTAATGTTGTCTCGGCCTCCATTATCATTGCCCCTATTATTGTTGTTTCCATTGTTGGCATCACTTGGATTAATATTGATGACCATCTGTCTAGCCATTAGCTGCAACATCATATCCATTCGCCCTATTCTGCTCTTGTTGCATCCGCTGCCCCTCCTCTAATGTACCCAATAACCTGAACATTACATTTTTTTGATTTGGACCGGTATTCCTATCATCTCGGTCACCCATACTGCTGTCTTGTGCAAAGAATGTCTCTTCCGTGTCTGTATGATTGGATTGTATGTCCCTCTACACAGATGAACTACCCTGTTCATTCTGCAAGTCTGAGCTCCTACTTTGTCTTGCTCTGGTATTGCGAAAATTATAAAGCCCTCATGGCATGCTCAAACATAGATGCTGAAGATCTCCACAAGATGGTAGGACTTATAGCTCTGATACCACTGTAATGGGCACCCTGGAATGCCCAAAAACTAAACCAATTGCCGAAATAGATTTTTTATGCAAACTAAAGATGGAACCGATGCTGAAATTATATTAATTCCCAAAATGATGTGTCATGCCCGAGATTTACAAGACGAAACACAACTATTTTTTTTTTTTCAATGATAATCTTGGACCAACTAACACTCTCTAACTGGTACTAGTTACTCCTCAATTGATCAGTTATATGCTACCATAGCTACTACCGATTTATCTATGTCCATTTACACATTATGATTTACTTGCCTTCAGTAATACCTTCAAACCCATGAACGTTTAATTACTAACTAACTTGTTCCCATTTATACTACTTATATCCTAACCATACTACATTAACATACTACCAATACATGTTAGTGAATGCTTGCTAACTAGCAATCTATGTGAATGACTAACTAATGATAATTATTTATTTTGAACATTATTACTTTGGCCATTTTCCTTATATCTTATAATTACTTTCTTATTTTATCTTATGATCATATTCCCCTATAAAATAATTGATTTCTTATAATATTCTAATCCCAAGAATATTAGAATGACCCATACGAGATTACCCCACTAAGAATATAAATGTCAATTCCTAGTGTCTAGCTATTCCTAAATCCTAACACTAATCAATGACAACATCAAAAATTAAAACATGAAGTTTGCATAGGATTTACTAACTCAAATTTTAATATAATAAGTTCTCCCTTATCCTATGAGGCTAAGAAACCTGCCACCCTATAGACTATCTATATACATATATCTATATTTTTAAAAAATGCAAAATCTTCTCCCATTAGAAGTTCACGTACCTTTTTACTTTTCCCAAAGTGGGGTGACATCAGTCACATCCCCCTAGGACATCAAGAGGACAATCAAGTCAAATGGTAGCTTGTCCCACAAGGAAAATTCGACCTATGGCATTCATTTCAACTTTTAACACTTTGCAAAATTTTCCCTTGTCCTACTTTATATGTGAGTTGATGGGTGGAAGTGTAATTGATAACTTTTCACTTTACCAAGCATTAGGCGCCTAGGGAAGAGTTGCTGACATGATGAGTCAGAAAGGAGTCATAAACGTATTTTTTGCTAGGTAAAAGTCAGCAACTAGCATGATTACCTTTTCTTGGTTTTCCATCTCTTTTAATGCTGGTCGCCTGAAGAGTGGGTTTAAGTCATGTCAAAAGCATGGACAAGCTTTAGCCTTCCCAAAACAATTAAGAAGGGTAGGCGCCATGTGTACCACTATCCCTTGTAAAGTTTTGAATTGTATTTTTTTTTATTGTTTTCTTTTCTTTAAACTTTTATGAGGATGGCGCTTGGTGCCATGCAATTTCTTTTTTTAGTATTATTATTGATATTAAATAAGCATGCTCTTTCTTTCTTTGTCATTGAATTAGAGTATATCAGATCTACTTTAGTCTCTTGCATTTACTAATACCTTGCATGGGATTGGATGGTTCTTTTTGAATATTTTATTGGTCTGTAATAGACCTAGGAATTAATTTTGCATTCCCATACAAAATCCAGAAAGATAAATGAACACCTACAGCAAGTGATTCTTATGCTCTTATACATTCTATATTATTCACTTGATATTTAAGGTAAGTTATTGCAACGATAATTAGGAGATAATTATAAACTAAGTATAGTTTTAAAATTGTGATTCATTTACCATTCAAAACATTAAACTTAATCCAATAACTAAACATTTCATGACAAGACTTTATATGAAATTATCTGGATTATCCCTATCTATGAGTTATGAAATTTAGAAACCATTTTCTCAACATTATCTTCTTATGCAAATCTAGATTTGAATGTACATTCACAATTGGTAAACAATGGAACTAAAATGATAATAGCAATCCACCAGGATAATCCTTCCTATAAATATTATCTCTTCTATGATATCAAATTTCTTTTGCATTCCACTCAAGAGCATCAAGTAATTTGGATCTCTGATTGGTGTTACCATCCAATAAAACAACAATATTATTACAATGAATTATCTTCAGTGATACCCTCATGATACACAAAAAGGTGGTGAAGTCAACATATCATAATATACACAATGGAAAATACTTTTACTACACATGAGCACTCACAACCTTTCCATTGACAATCAAACTAAGACAGTAGCTTTCTCTTACAATACATTTAGGCTCACATAACAAAATGGAGTTTTTCTCTCTATCTCATCTCAATGCAATATTGTCTTCTCCTCCTATGCACAAGGAAGATAACAAGGACTCCAAGTTTCCAAGATTTTTCTCTAAGAACCTGCAAATGCATCACAACAAAACAACAAGGACCATGGGTGCTTTCCACCCAACCATAGGCCTCAAAGAGACCACCCCCGCGCTAGGGGAACAAGGCTCAAACGAAATCCACATACACACTTGTAAGAAACATATACACCACATAACAAAACTGCAACAAATCCCATCCCAAGGATATTTCACAAAGGCTCACCATTGGAACCTTGAACATAGGGTGAAGGTGGAAACACGAGGAGGTTTACCATTTCATATCATATTTGCCATAAAACTCATGCCCTTTCGGGGCTAAATCAACAAAATACAAGGCCCTTTCGGGGCTAAATCAACAAAATACAAGGCCCTTTCGGGGCTTCATAATATCATGCCCTTTCGGGGCTTCATAAACATCTTCCACCGCACACACTACCAACACAACATCCTCCACCACACACAACCAACAGCTTTAGCTTCCTACAAACCCATACTTCAGTTACTTCCTTCCTCACCATTTCTTTTATTTTTTTCTTATCCTCCCCCAAGGCAAAATATGAATATGACAATGGCATACAATGGAGCCCATACTCCAAGGTCCTCAACTATGCAATCCAACTTCTGCCCGTTCACCCTGGACTTCTCTTCCCTTCCCACAAGGGTGAGTGTAAGTCCCACACCCATAACAACACTCAAGCACAAACAAGAAAACAAAACCAAGTAGAAATAAAACAAGAAATTTTCAAGAGCACATCACATTATCACAACACAATATCAACACCCATAATACAACAAGGAAATGGAGGAAATCCAAACCTCCTACTCACAATATTCGACACAATACAACAAGATGCACAATGGTGTCACACTAATCTACATGGAATGAACACCATTCAAACATTCACATGAATGCTACTCCACAATGCAATGCAATGCATACTCCATTGGTAAACTCCACTCTTGCAGATTTGCTTAACCATGCTAAAAAAAAGAAATTGAAAAGAAGCAAGTTTGAGATACCAACCTTGGTCCAAGCTAGGGTAAGGATAGTTGCAGTAGAGCTCCACTCCCTCTCCCTCCAAAACCTAACTGTCTCTAAGATTTAGAGAGTGGCCAAGTAGTTTTCTCATTTAGTCCTACCTCTATATATCCTTCTCATTTTCGGATTCCATAAAGAATGCCATTTTTATGGGGTCTCCTAGGTCCACTAGACACCCTAGGGGTCATTAATAGCTCCCTAACCTATAGTACTAACATGGGTAGGGTTGATTTTAATCACAACTTACCTTAAAGTTACTTTATGACTCTCCCAAAGCTAGGTGATTCAAATTTCAACTTCCCCAAGGTGATGACTTTGTCCCTTTTACTGACTAAGGCAATAATCAAATTCCTCAATTGAGGCATTTATCATGGAATAAGGGGGCCACATGATCCATTGACTAATAACATGTCGCTCACGTAACAAGCACAAGTGTCAAGTGACACACACAAAATATCACATTATATTAAAAAAAAAAAAAACTTATTTTACAATAATACATGAACTAGGCTACTACGCACACATACAATTCACATATACGAAATAAAACACATTACAATGAGGTTTGGATCTTTTCCACTGATTCAACCTTGGCTATGTCATGTTTGTAGTAGTTTGAGCCTTAATTCCCCTTTAACCCATGGTCAAATTCCTGCACACTAAACTCGAGCATGAATAGTCCAAGAAAATCATATAAGCATATGTAAAATAAATCATTATCTCATTCAACATTAGGCTTGCATATATTTCATCATCTCAAATTAACTTTCCCTTTCTTAATCATTTCAAATATAACCTTCAAAATATTAAAATATCAAAACTTACATATCACATTTGACATTTGAGTTCCATACTTCATTCCTTTTAATTACATTACTTCTTCTAACAATTTCCATGTAAAATGTTCAAAATACTATAAAACTAAACTTTACTTATCAACATAACATGGTCAATTTAATATTTTGAATAACTTCATATTCTACGACAAGATGCTGAATCCATAACTATTGAATCCCTAGGTATGTGGGTTAGGTCTCAATGCATAACAAAATTTATCTTTTAACTCTAATTTCCACTTCAACATTACCTTCTTATATTACAAGCATTTCTACCATTCAATTTCTATTAAAGCAATGTCAATAGCTTACAACATGAAGTAGAATCATTAAATGCATCAATTAGGTCATAATATGCAGAGGTAATTGCGGATAATCAAAATGCAGATATTAAAATGACATAACCCTACAGTCTCAAAAGTGTATCAAACATAGAATTAAAATCACCATAATGCAATTATCTCATTGGTACTATGACGAATTGGGTGAGGCTTCACATGATGAAATCAAGTACAAGCAATGTATTCCAAAGGCCAAACCCCAAGGGAATGACTTCTAGAATGTTACAAGAGAGGATGAACGTCCTCTATTGCCAAGAAAGATATGTGATTCACACATCCAAGCTCTTATCAAATGTCATTCACAAAAATCCGATGCTCAACAATGAGCCTTTCACCCCTATTTATCCTTTTCCTTCACCTTTCTGGAAGGAACTAAAATATTAATTAATTGCAAGTGCTAGAAGCTTCCCCCTTCCAATAATTAATACACTCTCTAGAAACTCCTCCCTTGCAATACAATAATTAATTGTGCTTCTAGAAAATTAAATTACTAGAGGTTTCAGCCTTTCCAATAATCAATACACACTCTAGAAGCTTCTCCCTTGTAATACAATAATTAATTAAATTAATTAAATATAAAGTCACCTTTTAATTTTTAATTTATTTAATGACTATAAGAAATTAATTTAATTTCCTCTTATGCTCCACTTAGACTTTGGAGAACGTGAAGGCTAAAAGATGGGATCATTACATAGACTTTGGAGAATGTGAAGGCTAAAAGATGGGGTCATTACACTAAGCCCTTGTGCGATACCAGCTGTCTTGGTGCCAAATAAGGATGGGGAATGAAGGATGTGTACAGATTCAAGAGCCATCAACATGATCACCATTAAGTACAGATTTCCTCTGCCAAGAATGGATGACATCATTGTATTTGAGTGGTGCTAGGTACTTCACCAAAACTGATCTCAAGAGTGGATACCATCAAATTAGAATCTGAGAAGGTGAAGAGTAGTAGACTGCATTCAAGACAAACAAATGGTTGTATGAGTTGTTAGGCATGTCTTTTGGACTAACCAATGCACCGAGCACATTCATACGCTAGATGATTTTCGAGGCAAGGTCTTTGTTTACCTAGAGAGCGCAACAAGAGAAAAAATTTGAGAGACAATGGACAAATGTTCCAACAACTAAGAGAAGAAAGTTGCTGATCAATATCAAGAAGTGCAGTTTCATGAAGAGAGAACTAGTTTATTTGGATTTGTCATCTCAACAGAAGAATTGAAGATAGATTTGGAGAAGGCGAGACCAATTGCGAAAATGTCCAACACTAATTGACATTGAGGAGGTGATGTCTTTTCATGACTTGGAAAGTTTTAAATTGAAGTTCATCATAAGTTTTAGTTTCATTTGTACAACACCAATGACAAAGACCATGAGAGGAGACTAGAAGGAGTTTAATTGGACGTCTGAAGCACAAAAGAGTTTTGAGTTTTTGAAGAAAAAGGTGATGGGGCAATTGGTATTGGCCTTATTGGATTTCAACATGGTCTTTTAGGTGGATTGTGTTGCTAGTGGCAACGTAATAGGGGTTGTACATAGTCCAGATGGAAGATCAATTTCATATTTTAGTGAAAAGTTGGATGATGTCCGGAGAAGACACTCAGCCTATGCAAGGAATTGTATGCCATAATTCAAGTCTTAAAGAAGTGGAGGCATTCTCTACTATTGAAGAGTTCCTACTTTATATTGAACATCAAGCTCTTTAGTACGTGCATAGTGAAGGTATATTGAACTGTCAACATATGTGGTGGTTGAATTCATGCATAGCTCTACTTTTTTTAAAGCACCAAAGTGGAAAGTCGAAGAAGGTTGTGGACGCACTAAACATGAGAAGGAATTTGATGTTGTAGATGAGGGTGGTGCATGTGCTAAATGTGGGCCTCTTGTTTAACAACACACTTCAACATAGTCATTATTTGTTAGATTCACCCAAGAATGAACATGGAATTGTTCATCTTGAATGTCTGAACAAGGCGACTTGTTGCCTTCTATCTAGACGGGGTTTGAAATTGTGCTCGTAGAATCTAGAGTTCAGTAACCATAGACCAATTTAAGCACGAAGGATTTTAGTGCATGCAATGCAAGATTAAGATAAGAAAGTAAATATGATTAAGCTATATGAATGCAGATTTAAGCTATGAAAGTAAAGAACAATTAATCTAGATGTATGAAATATAATCTAAATGAGTGTAATCTAAGAACAACGTGCAATTGAAAGCTTGTTGAATGCAAGAAAGTTGAGTTCTCAAATCGACAACGGTTTGATACTCATCAATTGCATCCTCCCAAATGAGAGACAAAAGTTCTCAATTTATAGAATCTTAGAACCAATTAACGGTGGAGATCAAATCAGATGAATGGTCAAGATTGAAAGAGAATCTAGTTCAAAAGGAAAGTTTCCATTTAAGAGAACAACTTTTGAGAGTTCAAAGGAGTTAATTGATTGATTTTGGAGTAGATGAGACAGTGAACTGGTTTTATTTCCTATTCTGATTTAAGTTAACTCAATATTTCCAATTCTGAATTGCAAAGAAGATTTGATTTATTAATTAAATGTGACCTCATAATAGCATATTCCAATTAATTGAATAATTAAACTTAATAGTTGAAATGAGGGTATTTAATTTATTTAATTCCTTTTATTCATGTGCATTTAGCTAAAGGGGTATTTTTAATTTAATCAAATGCACTAGGGCCTTTAATTAAATTAATTAGATCAATAGGATTTATTAGCCAAATTGAGTCGATACTTAGGAATTAAATGGAGATATGTGATTGTTGCAGATTAAGGATTTTTTGCAATTGACACTTAGATCAAGTAGAGTCAATCAGAATTAGAAATGCCTAGTACAATAGGACTTTGTTGATTGAGAGATTGATGTTTTGAGACTAATGCACCGAAATTGGTTTAGGATGTCAAGGTGCCAATTTTGTGGTATTACATTTGTCCCTCTTTGAATTGATGTGTGAGCAACATATTGATCCAAAAAATAGTCTAAAGTTTGAAGCATAGAACAAGAACTAAGATTGGCCCTGAGGTTGATGGTACAAAGACCAATTGATGCGATTTTTAGGGTTATCTCCCGTAACGAAGTTTAACCCTCTGGAGTCCAAATAGAACACCTAGATATCGGTCGAAGAGAACAAAGATTGTCACAATTGATAGAATTTTCCCCAAAACGAGGCTCAATCCTTAGCAGTCTAGATATAACATCTAGATACCTGTCCATTAATAGATGACAACAAGCACTTACCATGAGTCATAGGATTATCCCCAGGATGAGGCTTAATCCTCAGGAGTCTAGGTGGAACGCCCATATACCTTTCCATTGAGACATGACAAGACCAATCACAATTCATAGGATTGTCCCTAGAACAATGCTTAATCCTCAGGAGTCTAGGTAGAATGCCCAGATACTAGTCCATTGAAAGGTGATTGAAAGAGAGTTCAGGACTATCTTCATAACGAAGCTTAATCCTCCGGATTATGGATAGAACATCTAGATATCGGTCCATAAAAAGAGATGACAAGACATCACGAGTCGTAGGATTATCCCCAGAATGAGACTTAACCCTCAGGAGTCTAGGTAGAACATCTAGATACCTGCCCATCGAGCTTTGATACAAACTGTCATAAGTTTGATCAAGATAATTGATAGAAAGTCAGTGACCTGATCGATAGATAAGACAATAGCAGATTGATATGAGATACAAGGAATATAGATGCCCCTAGAGATTTGAGATCATCGGATATAAGTTGCGGAATACCCAGTTTGAAATGAGATATAAGTACTAGGTATGCCCCTAGTGATGAGATGCCCCTAGCAATGAGGACTTTGAGTTCTGATTTGATTGATTCAATGATGTAATCATCTTGCCCCCTCAGGAGTGAAATTGAAAGATGACATACCAAAATAGTAATGTAGAGCAATAGAATTGAAGCTAAAGATGATACTGGAGATTCAAAAGAATGTGGAGTAGATTAGAAAGGATTGAGAGTGATTTGCAAAAGAGTGTCACTATTTTGAGCTGTTTAAGGGTATCAAATTTTGATTCCGATCTTAAAAATGGATCCAGGATCATCACATTATGTAAGTGTGCATTTGAGATGATGATGCAATGCGTGGAGAGCCTTCCACCTCTCACTTTGTTAGATGCAAGTGAATGAGCAATTGGAACCATATTGAAGTGCAAACCCTGAAAATACAATGCAAACCTAACTGAAGGCAATCCTTTGACTTGGTCACTGAACCATTATGGTATAGTTTTCATCACAGAGCATTTTATTAAGATCATTGAATGTCGTACGACCCTTACTGATATGACTATCATGAGGATATGAATATGACATGAGTTGTAGTTTTGTCAGAATGAGATGTAAGCATTAAGTCACAAGAAGCTGGAATGACCAGAACATCTTTTCCTTTTGATTTAGCAAGCGAACATAAGCATCAAAGCATAAATGCTAGGATGACCATAATGTTTCTTGCGTACAAGCACACCAGACATGTGAGGGATCCTTCTCATGCTAAGTAATCGGTAAGTATTTTGTCCGCAACAACCCTTTATCGCTTGTGACCTAGGACAAAAGTTTGCTTAGTATACCTGCAGTGACCCATACGTTCACTTCTCAGGATGAGCATTTGTATTTACAATAGCATAGAGGAGTCGCTCAAATAGGCACGAAGAAGAACCAACCTCACCAAAGTTTCCATATAAAATGAGTCGAGGTACACATGGCCATCCAACACGAGATAGAGGCTCTTATAGTGGACAACCCTTTTATTTGTATCCTTTAGATCATTGTAACTAAACCAACACACAACAAACAAAGAAAAGATCATGCCCCAAGTCCTTGCTCTTAGTAGAGATAGACATCCCAGAGTTGCTTGAAGGGGAATGACAAAGCAAAAGCAAAACACACAAAGAAAAACTTAACATAGCTCAAACAGTTTCAATTTTCAATTTCAGTGGATTGATGTCATGTTGCAAGTGCAAAGTGTTCGTGAGGAATCTCATCAGTAGTAGGGTGACCATAGGCACACTCAGTGAGGACAATTGGTGACTGACGCATGAGAGACTCTATAAGAGCATAGGACATTGCCCCCTAGACCAAGTACGTTGCCCCTAAACTATGACCAATTTGTCATGTTGCAAGTGCAGAGTGTTCGTGAGGAATCTCATCAGTAGTAGGGCGACAATAGGCAGACTCAGTTAGGAAAATTGGTGATTGATGCACGAGAGACTCTATAAAAGCATAGGACATTGCCCCCTAGACCGGGCAGTTTGTCCCTAGACTATGACCAATTTCAATCCATGTAGGTACGAGCAATGTCTCGAAGATGATTGAGAGCATATGCACAAGCAAGAGCAGCAAACTAAAGCAGGGAATTGCAGAAAGCAAAGTACACAAAGCAGGAAAGTGAAAGCAAAGAACGACTATACAGAAGCAAGGAGGTGCACTGATGGAAATTGCATTGGAACAAGAGGCGATATGTTTACCAGGTTTTCACCTGCTTGGTAGAGATTCTCTTTTTTGCTACCATGATGCCTGTTTGCTAGGTTTTCATCAATGACACTTTTTCTTCTTTTTCAATTTTTTTTGTACTTTTGATTTTTTTCATTTTTTATGGTATTATCAAGAGGCCTATTTCTAGGTTTTTACCAGTATAATAGATTTTTTCAGGACTTTTTGCATTTTTTAGACATTTTGCAAAATTTAGGATTTTTTTTAGAGACATATAGCAAGGTACAAAGAGCTTCAAAAAATGCCTCAGTTGTAGAACCTTTTTAGGTGAAGGGTGTTGATCGACTCCTTAAGTAGTTCTTCAGTAATTGAGAGTTGGTAAGCGCCTGATCCAAACACAACAGTGATGATATATGTACCAAGCCAGTTTGACTCAAACTTTCCCTTCTATCTAGATGGGGTTTGAATGTGCTCTCAAAATCGAGAGTTTAGTGACCATAGACCGATCTAAGAATGAAAGATTTAAGCTATATGGATGTAAGATTAAACTAAGAAAGTAAATTAGATTAAGCTATGTTTTTGAGATTTTCTATGCAAAGATATGAATTTAAGCTATATGGAATGCAGATTTAATCTATTGAAAGAAAGAACAAACTAGATTAAATGTATGCATATTAATCTAGACTGAGTCTGAGACAATAAAGCAAGTAAATATGAGAAAGCTTTGAATGCACAAATGTTGAGCTCTCAAACCGACAGAGTTTGATTACTCACAAATTGCATCCTCCCTCCCAAATGAGAGACAAAAGTTCCCAATTTATATAATCCTAGAATTGATCAACGGTGAGATCGAATCAAATAAATGGTCAAGATTGAAAGAGAATCTAGTTCAAAAGGAAAGTTTTCATTTAAGAGAACAACTTTTGAGAGTTCAGAGGAGTTAATTGATTGCTTTTGGAGTAGATGAGGCAGTTAATTGGTTTTATTTCCTTTTTTGATTAAGTTAACTCAATATTTCCAATTCTGAATTGGAGAGAAGATTTTGGAGCAAATATTTGATTTATTAATTAAATATGACCTCATAATAGCATATTCCAATTAATTGAATAATTAAACTCAATAATTGAAATGGGGGTATTTAATTTATTTAATTCCTTTTATTCATGTGTATTTAGCTAAAGGGGTATTTTTAATTTAATCAAATGCACTAGGGCCTTTAATTAAATTAATTAGATCAATAGGATTTATTAGCCAAATTGAGTCGATATTTAGGAATTAAATGGAGATATGTGATTGTTGCAGATTAAGGATTTTGTGCAATTGACTCTTAGATCAAGTAGAGTCAATCAGAATCAGAAATGCCTAGTACAATAGAACTTTGCCGATTGAGAGATTGATGTTTTGAGACTAATGCACCAAAATTGGTTTAGGATGTCAAGGTGCCATTTTTGGGGTATTATAGGTGGTAGTGATTGTATTTGATGAGGTGAAGCATTTGTATGTACGTTGATTTTGCAGAAACTTGGAAGGCAAGCAACCTTCCAATAGCGGCTAATAGGAGCAAGGGGCTGGATTATTTGATTTAGGATGACATGTTGTTCAAGGGGAATCAATTGTGCATTCCAAGGAACTCAATACCAAAGAATTTAATTAAGAAGCATTCTGGAGGATTACCAAGACACTTTAGCATTAATAAGACCATAGTTGTGGTAATGTGAGGATTACTTTTGGCCTTTGATCTATAAGGATGTGTGAAAATGTGTATTGGAACGCAATAATTGTAAAGTAGCCAAGGGGACTAGTTAAAATGTTGGTTTGTATCTACTCATAATTTTAAAAAGGCCCCAAGAAAACATCATGGATTTTGTGTTAGGTTTGTAGGGAACTTATAGATTGCATGATTCCATATTTTTTGCGGTGAACTTATTCTCCATAATGGCACATTTCATTCCTTGTAAGGAAACCCATAATGTGGTGCACGTTTTGATCTTTACTTCCAAGAGATTCTGATATTGCATGGATTACCTCGGGGCATTATTTTAGACTTGGATACAACATTTATTAGAGTGTTCTAGACAAAATTGAGTAAGAAGTTGATAGTATAAGATAATTGTGATATTGCTATCAAGATTCAACTGTGTAGTTTAACTCCAAAAAATTACACTGTTGAATCTTGATAGCAATATCACAGTTTGGCTTGTTGGAAAATGTATCCTACTTATCAATTGATGAGCTTAAGGGGCTTTCTAATGAAAAGTTCATAAGGCACAACACTTGGTGAAGGTTTTGCAAATGGGGTTGCAAGTAGAGTGGTTTTAAACTTCTAACCATGGAGAAAACTCCGTAGTTAAGCGTGCCAAAGTTGGAGTACTAGGATGAGTGACCTCCTGGCGCTTCACCTTTGTGAGCATCACCTAGATCCAATGAGTGCTAAGTGTTCCATTCATTGTCATGAGAGAGGGTTTCATGTGAAGCACTACTCATGAAACATGGGCCAATGAGTTTGACTCCAAAAAACTACACAATTGAATCCTGATAGCAATATTACAATTTGCTTTGTTGTAGAAAATATCTCCTACTTATCAATATAAGATAAGATAAAATTATTAATGCCCAACAAATGACTCCAAAGAAGGTCAAAGGGACTATAGATTAGAAAAGGAGGCCAATAAACAACAGGAATGTCCAGAAATGGGGCTTGAAAGAAGTAAACAAGAAACAAAAACAACAAAGAAACATAAGCAAAAACCAAAGGAAGGCAGGAAGCTAACAAGTGAGCCCTAAAAACCCTTAGAGAACATCTTGGATATCTTGGTTACTCTGATCAACTGTGAAGAACTTTGAGATAGAAGGGTAAGCCATGGGGGCTTTGGATTGCTTCTTAAGAATTTGAGTGGAGGGTTGATGCTGTAAGGGGGCTCTTTGGGTCCTCACAAATTTGGACTGATAAGAAGAGGAGAGTTTGTATTTGATGCCATGTGTGGGCAGAAAGTTAGAGAAGGAAGTAATGAGCTTACACGACTATGGACTCATGTGGCGCTAGAGGGAATGTTGTCTTGGAGTCTAACTATCTCTTGCAAGTAAAGGGGAAGACACCTTTGATTGATGAACCTAAAAAAGGTGGGAGAGAGATTGGGCCTCCCTTAAAAGACAATAGAACTTCCCTTTGATCTCATAGTATATCAAGCAATTAAAAATGAAGTGCTCCTCAGTCTCGACCTCCCTTAGATTGCATAATTGACAATTTTGTTCACCTTGTCTAGATAATGATCCATCTCAATCCAGAGTTGGTGGGAACTCACTTTGAAAGAATCAAGGGAGAATTTGAGGGAATATGACCAGTGGCATGATAAGTAAGGAGGGCGAATAATGAACCTGTCCTCTAAATCAAGAAAATGCTCTACGTAGAAAGCTATCTTAGGATGAAGACCACAAGGGGTTTGTCCAAGTGGTAAGGATGAATCATTTGTAAATATTCATTTTGATGCATCTGTTCTGCTCTTGTTTGGAGGGAAGGAGACAATGAAGGGCACCAAGAGAGTATTGGAAAGTGGGGAGAGGATACATCTCAATCCCAATATGCCATAAATGGTCCAAAGTCTTAGCAAACCAACCTATTGCAATAGACTTAGAGAAGCTGGTGAGGTAGGGGTACTTGAAGCACCCCTCATTAGAACCAACAAATCCTCGAATACGGTGCAAAAACCAAATAAGATCAAAGATGGCTTCAAGTCTGTAGGAGCTAGCCCCAAACTCCACAAAAATTATATTGTGCGAAATGAACTGCTTGTACCTAATGATATGCCAAAGGAGGAGGATGTGCTCAACAAAAGCCCAATTAGAGTCTAGTAAAGGTCCCCAAACCACATAGCCATAGAGAACAATAGGTTTGATAAGAGTGTCCATGAGAGCCGTCTTGGACATGGTGTCCTAGAAGTGTTTGCCAGAAACACTCTCTCAAGAAGGGCTAAAGAACCATACCCCTTATTGATATGGGGTTGAAGTGCCAGTCTCAAATTGAAACAAGTGCCAAAAGCATGGCTCCAATATAAGAGTAAGAAGTGGTAATCTCAACCTCTTCCCCTTTAAAATAAAAGTAAAGGTGAGAGGTCTTAAGACCATTGAAGACTATTACCTTAGTCTTGCCCAAATTAATAGTCAACTGTTGCAAGTTACAGAAAGAAGCAAGGCAATCAAGATACCTTTATAAGCCCTCCAAAGAAGAAGCTAGAAGCACAACATCATCAACAAAAAGCAAGATAAAATAAAAAACTTGATGGACCCATCCCCCTCCAAAGAGTGCTCATAGAGAAAAACTTCAACTTATCAATTTAGATCCCAAACAGAGTAGGGGACAAAGGATATACCTTCCTTCTTAACACCAATAGTGCTATTGATGAAGTCAGAGAACCCACAAGGAGTATTGAGACGACTAAGAACCCTTTCGTTAAATTGCATGATAGCAGTTAAGAGAATCTAAGAAATAATGATGGGACAGTTTTGGAAAAGGGCCTTCCTTGGAATAAAATTAAAATCTCTGCGGAAATCTAAAAAGCATCAGTAAACCTTTGAGGAGTGATGATTAGCCTCCTCAATAGTGGCCTAGAGAGTCAAAATATGGTCCACATTCTTGTGGTTGTGTCTAGAACCAACCTGTCTTCTAGCATGAATGCAACACTAGCCTAACTCCGTAGAGGGGTATGCGAAGAACAATAGTGTAGAGCTTGGAGAATGTGTGACCAACTACAATGGTTCTATAGTCGCTGGGATTCGAGGTGGACCCGATTTATGGATCAGATGATTAATGTGATCAAACCAATAGGGTGAAACCTTGTGGGAACAACAAGTTTGAAGATATTTGACAAATAAGCCCCCTCTTCATCCGCAACCCAACTAGTGTTCACTATTCTAACTACTTCCTTTATATTAGTGTGGGTAAAGAGATGTCAAGAGGGAGGGGGTAGTTTGTATGATGATTTGATGAGGGATATAGGGCTCTCCTTCACTAGGAAATGAAAAGGTGCTTCTTGCAATAGAGGAGGCGATAGTAAGATAGTGAGGAGTGGACTACAAAGCGACTTCCCAGTAGAAAGGCAAGCATGCTTGGTGGGAACACAATTTAAAGGGAAGAAGTGGAAGTTGATAGGGGGAGCTATTTTATATGATGGATAAAAAGGTCTTGATCAACCTCATTGAAACAAAACACGACGCTGTGGGTTTGGGGGGGGGGGTTGACAAGGCATCAAAGGGGGCATGGGTCGAGGGTGGAAGGGAGTGGAATGAACTGAGAGACTGAGAAGAGCATGGTCTACAGGGGGAAGGGGGTGATAGAAGGAGGGGACGGGCAACTGAGTGGAGAGAACATAGTCAACAACACTAGCACTACCATCGTGAGGTTTGTAGGTCGAGAAGCGGGAATCCTAAAAGTAATCCAAACTATTTAGGACCACAAGACCAAGAGGCTCACTAGGCTAGAGAAGGTGCCGACCATACGTAGTAAAGGTTTGACCCTTTGATGATCTATATAGTCCCAATAAAGTAGGTTCCATGTAAAGAGTATTTGTAACTTAGTCGTGATGCGGGGGGGGGGGGGGGGGGGTGGTTGAGCATTGAACTCACCAACGAGAAAGATGTTCTTGTTAGGTGGAAATCAAAATATATTGTCATAAAGGTTAGTGAAGTGTTCATTGGGCCATTGTGTAAAGCATACAAGAATAGGCTTGAGAGAAATAGAAAATACCAATGTTAAGATCCTTGAGGCTACAGACAAAGTGACAGTATCAGATTTGCAACAATCTAGCCGAGATGTTAGAGGTAGGAATTAAAATCCGAGATTACTAGCAAGACAAGTAACATTGCCATGTCCTTGGACCCCACTAGAGCTCCTTGTTTTGTGAAGAGGATGTGTAGGGCTTTCACGTGTTTTAGTGAGGAAAAGGAGATTAGAAGATCCCAATGCATCATGAAGCAAGTCTGGTGAGGATCAATAAGAACCATTTCCGCTCCAATTGTTGATCTACAATATTGTATTCTTCCTATCCCTCTCCACTTGCAAGTGTCATGAGCATCATTTAGTGACAATAGCATTGGGTCTAAATTCCCATCCGAGTGGGAAGGATTCCCTAAAGAATGCCTTGAAGTTCCTTATGGCAATCCATTTCTCAATATGTCTTGCAACAGTAATGGGCCTTTTGAAGTGTTTAAGTTCAACAACTTGTATATATGAGGTCTCCATCAAGGAAAATATTTGAAGGCAAAGGAAAAAGCAAGCATCTAGATTTAAGAGCTTCAAGCTGATTAGCAATAGAGAAAAAGTGGAGGAAGATAGTGGAATTGTAACCCATCAGAGATCTATAAAGAGTGATGTTAGAAATACCAAGCAAATCGTAGAGGAAAGAGGAGCCTAAAAACATGGGATTTGGTGAGAGTGATGGAAGTCATTGAACCGTAAGGTTGAGTCACGTGACTTCCTAGCGCATTGTTTTGCCACCTTGGATTAGACAAGCTCCTCAATGCCAATTGGGGGGGGGGGGATTTGCAAACTTGAGTCTAGGACTGAATTTGCTTCTTTGTTTCATGCTTGAGTGAGTCCTGTAGGTTGTTAAGCTCAGAGTGCTTGGATTGAAGTTCCAAAATATCAGGATCCTTTTCATTTTCATGTTGTAAGTTTGTTTGCAATAGTCATTTGAGATCAACATTCTCAACTTCAATTGTTGTAGGCCTGCTAGAGACCTCACACAAGGACTCATTTTCATGTTGTAATTTTGTCTGCAAGAGTCATTTGAGATCAATATTCTTGGCTTGAGCTGTAGTAAGCTTGCTAAAAACCTCATGTAAGGACAAAGAGGGGGTCTAGTTTACCAATTCCAAATGCCCAATGCGATCAAGCAGTCAAGGAGTGTACTTGAAGTTGTCCTTTGGTAGGTTTGTGTTGGTGTCAATAGAGAAGGCTCCTCTTGCGGGGCAAATAGGTGGAAGGATAAACCACACAGATAACACACTTGAGAATGGACACATACAAGCAAGCAACAAACAAACCTGTGGCTAATAATCGAACAAAAGAACATGCCCAATAGGAGTAGTGGCAAGTTAAAGCACAATGAACAACATGACCATGGCTGAAGCAAACCAATGCGCTGGAGGTGTGTATGTTTTTGGGGGAAGTTGCATGGGTAACAAGTTATGTAGGTTACGCAGGGAGACGCCATTAGTAATGTTGATGAACTTTTGGAGAAGAAAATCTATCCAAAATTTACTGCCACATTCCATATTGATGAATTGATGAAAATCTATGTTGATAAACTTGAGGACAGATTTGAAGTTTAGTTCCACATTCCATCCCTAGACTAATTGATAAATCGAGGTTTGCAAAACATGATCAGATGCTTGGTAGGGTATGATGATATTAACAAATCAAGGTGGTCAATTGAGGTTTGGAAAACTTGCTTAGATGCTTGGCAGGGGAGAAAGCTAAAAACAAGGATTTAATACTACAACTAGAATTTGCATACAATAACTTAGTGAATTGGAGTACAGAGAAGACACCATTTGAGATTGTTATAGGATTGCATCCGAAGGGAGTTTAGAACTCACAAACATTAGCTTAGAGGATAAGGAATGTGGAGGCAAAGGAATTTGCAAACCACTTAGAGATTTGTGCACCAACAAGCCAAGAAACATATGAAGACCATTAATGGCAAACACAAGTACTGGGCAAATGCCAAAAGATGCTAGAATGAGTTTATAAGATGAAGTCATGGTGTATATTTGGAAGGTCAGGTTTTCAGTAGGCACATACAACAAGCTGAAGATGAAGAAGTTCAAGCCATGTAAGATCCTCCAAAGATGTGATATAAGAAATACTTATGAGGTGGAAGGCTTTGGCATATCACCAATTTTCAACATTGCAGATCTCTACCAATTTCATGTCTTACAATTTAATGGGAACAACATGGAAGCCCCTCTTCAAGACTAGTTACTAGAATGACAACCAGGGTATATAGAATAAATTTTGGATAGGAAAACTGCCCACAACACCTAAAACAAGGAATACAGGGAGTATTTAGACAAGTGGAAAGGCAAGCTAGTAGAGGATGTGACATGGATTTCAAAAGCTGAATCTAAACAACTCAAAACATTCCTAGAGCTAGCAATGTGCTGGGCACACTTTTTAGATACCCCAGAGGTTTGATATAGGAGCATCCTAGAGAACCTTGTTGCATCCTAGAAGGAAACTAAGTGGTCAGGTAGTTAGGAGTTAGGGAATCAATATAGGGAGCTGATTTCCATTAGTTGTAATAAGCCCATGGTAGCCTTTGAGCCTGCATGTGTGGCCAATGGGACATGTTGTAATTTGCATATGAGAAGGCCTGCAAGCATATATGGTTTTTGTTTTTAATTGGTAAAGTTGCATTTTCTTTGAAATGTTTGTGTTATGCTGAAATCTGCTGCTGAGATGGGCAGTCCATTTCGGACCCTCCATCCTTGATTGTATCACTATCTCTTTGGCATTGGTCTAGTAATGGGTATAGGCTATACCATAGAGTTTGCAACTAGATTTGTACGAAAAGGGCAGCAATATTTTTATAAAATATAAGACAATATTTTCTATAAGAGCACAACTCATTTCTTCAAGGCACGGGAACAAAGAAATGGTTAGTGATAGGAGGTTCTTTGCCCGACAAGTCATGCCACCACGGGATCACATAGCATTGAGCTTGCCACCACGGGATCACATAGCATTGAGCTTGGCATTGAATTGAAACTCGTAGGTTTGAGGAAATTCATGAGGTTTGCTAGCCACTTGTGACTCGTAGGTTTGAGGAAATTCACAAGGTTTGCTAGCCACTTGTGATAATTCATAGTACCTCTTTATGCAATAACTATGTCTCACCCATTGAGTCTCTTTGTTTCTTTCTCGTTGGCTATCTCGATCACAAACCCCAATTATTTTAACCCAACAGCTCTCTCCACATATTGCTCATTTTTGTATCACTATTTCTCTGTGCTTTTTTCTTTGTGATGGGAGTGGGGATGATTGTTAGTGCTCATTTTCTTTTCCTTATATTCCTTCTCCTTGGTAGTCAATACTTGTTTTCCAGACTACTCGAAGTCTTGATGATCCTTCACAAATAGGCCGTTGTGATACATTTGTAGTTTAAGTTTTTTTTATAAATTTGTTTGAAGTTTTCTAATTTTTACATAAAATTTAAATGTGCATTGTATATTTTATAATTGATGCTCATAAAATATAAATATTATTTAAATCAACATTAAATACTTAGTAACATGAGGACGTGTTCCCCCCCTTTTGCCCCTCGTCCCGAAGATGGGAACGCTTTGGGGACTTGGGGACTCCGTTCCCCCGTCTCCAGTGGCGCAATCAGATTCCACCAGGTCCACTGAGAATGGGGGGACGTCCCGGTGTTGACTGTTTGCTGATTCGACTATTTATGTTAAATGTTCAATGTTCTCCTCCCCTTTTTGCCCCACATCCTAGAGACGGGAGGGGACTCTATTCCCCTGACCCTAGCGACACCACCAAATTCCGCCACCTCCGCCGAGGATGGGGAGATGTCCTGATGTTTGACTATTTGCTGATTTGGCTATTTATGTTCAATGTTCGACGTTTCAATCCAATGCAATGTTCAAGTATTTACTCTTTTACATCTTTATATCTTATATTGCAATACGTCTTTTAACTAGCAATTTAAGTACCATAGGTATACAATATACAACCCCCACCATCCCCAAATTAAGACCCCTCTGACTCTCGTCCCGAAAACTTGTCCCCCTGTTCCACCCTTCCATAGGGCCGTGTAACTATGATTTAATATTTTTAAAATTCATTAGGTTTTTTTTGAGGGCAAAAAATAGTGTGGCCCAAAATAACATACATCATTCAAGTAATCCACCAAGGAAACCAACAAAGTCACCAAATAGTATTCATGGAGGGACAAAATGTCACCGATAGCCAAACCCCACCAAATTTAAACTACATATAGTGTCTTCGTGAATAAGCCTATTAAGTTGAGATTTCTCATGATCAACACTTCAGCCATAAATTCCTCCTGATGCAGAGGATTCGATCTCAAGACATGTTTTCTTGGAATTTTGACCTTAAGTGTTAGAAGTATAATGAAAAGGCAAAAAACAGATATCTCCAAGCTTTTGATAATCTGCGAGACTAACGAGGTGAGGGATTCATTCATGTCAAATTTGGTTTCAGTTTTCTCCTTAGCATTTTTATTTCTTAACCAAATCTGTAAGACTTTGCATTGGCAATCGTGTATGAATCTATGATTTTGCTCCAACGATATCTGCGAAAAGATGAACGAAGGATCAAGTCCCAAGCAGTCAAAAGAAAAGAGGCCGAGGTAAGAGGATGGCCCAAAGTATCCCAGAATATCATCACAGAAGTAGCATGAACAATAGGCCTTTTCCATATCTTCCACCAGAAATTCCAAATTTCCTTAGAAAAGAAAATTGACAAAAAAAAGACGAGAAATGCGTCGCTGCTTCTGCCATAGAGAAAACAGATAGGTGGTCCTCGGAAACCACAATGTCACTCTTAATCGAGGCATTTTTCGAGTCATAAAAAGGAAATACTCTTGGGCCATTTAAATCAGGTCCAAATTCTCCACCATGGGAATTCAGCCTCTCCCCTTCTCTACTCATCAAGATTTTGATATCCAAGAGCAATTGTATATGTGCCTTTTAAGCCACGGATTAGGCCAAGATGTTAGTGTCCTTTAAAGAGCGAAAAGGTCTTTCAGCCAAAATAGAAGACCAAGTATCTCGATCCTTTGGAGAACCTCTTTCAGGCCAGTTTTGTGTCTCTCGCAACCTATGAATAGTAGAGCAACCCATGTGGACCTGAATTTTAAACTAAGCAACCTTGGACCATGCAGTGTCCAAAAAGATACCACAAAGAGGCTGGAGCTGGGGTAAGATGAGAGAATAGGAGGATGACTATCCCAGGGTTCTTCCTATAATAAAGCATTATTATCTTTTTTATTATCCAACGTACCCTTTTTAATGAGCATGGCACCATATCAACTTAATATACTATTATTAGATTTCATTATATAAATTATAAATTTGTGAATATATTACTTACATTTAAAAAAACAAATAAATATATTTATAGCAAATTCAATTACAATTTTTTCCGGATTCTTTTCCCTTGCTGGATTTCATCCAAATTTTGTTGCTGCACATGAACTCAAATTCAACCCTTGTGACCTAGGGTACAGTGTTTGAGTATTTATTCTTGCTGTTATTCTTAATATATTCATAATTAATTATACTAACAATGATCCTGATTCCCTTTAATACTTTGATCCATCCGACCATCCCATTATGGGGTGAAGAAAGGAATTCATTAAGAAGGCAGCAGTGTCAACACCCTTATCAAGTGCACCAATCTCCAGTGGTGGAACCAGGAGATCGAATGACTGGATGCTCATTTTTTGCTCTTGGGCTTGATTGGAAAGAACAGGCTTCCTGTGCTTTATATGATTCTTAGAGGAATCCCATAGCGTGGATTGGTTGGTAAGGAATGTCTTTGATTGAAAGAGGATGAATAAGGAAACATGTATAGTGGGTGCAGATACAAGCATCCCACTAGGAAACATGTATGGCAAGGAGAATATTCCTCGTACCTATAGGTATGTCAAGGAGAATATTCCTTGTATCTATAGGGCCTATACCAAAGTTTCACGATGGTTTGTCAGAGATGCAGGTTTGTGGGTCTAAATAACCCATTTCAAATCAGGTTACCATGGCAAATGAACAAGGTATGGCTAGATTAAATATAAATTACTGACTAGATGATGTTAGTATATGGACGTGGTCCTTGTCCCCAAATGTAAGTGTTCTGGTTTGTATGGGCGTCAAATAATGTAGATTCCTTGCCCCCTAAGGTGAAGTTTCACAAGGTCTCAGGTAGTAATTAAACCATTTCAAATTGAGCTACACTAGTATAGAAGGGTATATGTGTGTTAGATTATACTCACTACATGATGTTGTTTTGGTGTCGGGGATTTGGTCTTTTCCCTTCTACAGAAATATTTTGTTAACTCAGGTTTTGATAATGTAGATTGATTACACAATTGCCAACTATTTTACACCATGCATCATTCCAATTGGGACAAATGACAGTAGATATGAAACAAGTGACAGCGCCATGTCATCTCCTCTCTACCATTACAACATATTACATCAATGAGATTCAATGTGAGGTTATACAAGTTCAAGCCAGCTGAACAGCAATTGATCGCTGTATTTAAACCTGCTGGGAGTTTGGTAGAAGACATTTTTAAAATGTTAAGATTTAGCACCTTGTTGGGGCTGCACTCCTTCATGGTTGATTGAAACTTGAAACTATTTAATTTGTTGAAAGCATGGTTCATGCTTCAAACTAGCCAAAAACATCATACATTCTTCCTGCTAATGGTTGTCCAACTCCTCAAAGCTTAGTTGCCAATTTGTGAAACGAATTTGATTTGGGCACGTGAGTTGGATGCGTGGATTCGGGATTTTTTTTCCCAATTATGACTCATGGAGGATTCGTGTATATATATATTAATTATATATCTTAAAACAATAAGAGAAATATACATAAGTCTAAAACTAAATCATTTCATAGTATGCATCTATGATTCTAGTATGCATCTATGAATCTAGTATACTTGATAATTGATCTATTTCCACGATTATAAAGAATATCAACACATTCACATTGAATTATTGAAAGTTTGTAACATTCAAAATATAGATCATTAAGCTTAAAGTTTATAACATGCTTCACTCATAAAAGAATCAAGAGTCAAGACTAAAGTTTTTGATTTCAATCATCAAACAGATTTTCAAGAAAATTTGCATTAGAGGGGTACTGATGAGCTGCAAGTGCCATATCTACATCACTAGAGGAACCCAAACCAGCTCCGCTAGTAGTAGAGGGGATTGTGAACTCATAATCCTCCTCATCATCCACATCAACCAAAGTGGATCTAGCAAGATCTCGGATGGTCATAGCTAAATTAGGGGTCTCGGGTGCTACATTGCAAAGCTTTTCGGGCCCCTTCTTGTACTTAGGATCCTTCTGTGACAACAAGCGCAAATTGTTGTGAATGAACACAAGGTCTTTTGCTTTTTTTGTAGCCAAATGGTTGCGTTTGACCAAGTGGATAAAGGAGTAAGTACTCCAATTCCGCTCAGCTGCAGAAGAGCTGGCAACCTAGAGAGAAATTAAAAGAATATCAATACAGCAATTAAGATAAATTCAAGGAATTGAGTGTTAACTTTAAGTTTAGGAAATTAACTTTAGGTTTTAAATTTTACAAACTTACTTGGGTAGGATCTTTGTGGCAAGAGGTTGGAGGTACGTGAAGTCTTTCCAATGAAGGTACCACCATTTAATGACATCCATCTTGCTTTGGTCCTGCTATGGCAATTGGGTGGAAATCATTTCCTAAGATGAAGGCAGCAAATTCATTCCTCACAATTGCCCCAATTTATGGATCTTGGAAGATTTTAGCTAGTGGCCTCTTATACCCATTTGCAACCTCTGCATCTCTAAATGGTGCCACTCTACCTGGAAGGCGAATTACCTTTGTACTATAGTACCTGGGGATAACGTAATACAATTGAACATTATCAAATATCAATAGCACAAACATTTGATAAGCACTATAGTACCTCGGGGATAGAGCATATGCGAGGAGGTGCGAAGGTGTGGTCATCTTGTTCCATTGATGATGTACAATTGCTTCCACCTTTTTGTAAAGGGTGTCTTGAGGATCATTCTCCCTCCTCTGTATGACCTAGGATATGAGATATGATTAATAATTATAATTCGTGATTATGTCAATTTTCACTTTAGAATCTAGATATCTCTCAAATAGACAATTGTAAAAGAATGTAGAACTTACCATTTTAATCTTTTCCAAGATAGTGTCCATGGAATTAAGGCATTGCTCATCACTATCTGCAAAATGAAGCATTGCTATGATTGGATTGATGAATTTCAACACATAAGTCACAAGACCCCATCAATCCTCATCTAGTATCATTCTTCTCACATTTTGGGCCCTTGCTGTATTGGGATTCTTCCAAATGCCCCATTGGGGGCTAATGACCATTGGCTTCAATGCTTCCTTTACCTTCACAAGTCGTCTCAAGACGATTGTGTGAGAGGCAAAGTGGGTTTCAACAACTTAAGAACATGTTAAACTCAAGTTAGTAATACATTTAAAACATGTTAATGTAAACAACAACCAAAAATAATGTTATGTAATCCAATAATATATAAATTAAATTTTAAATTTACAAATTTACTTTCAATAATTCCAAGTCCGAGAAACTCTTAAAAATTGCTTGTGACATGTGGTGATTTGTCACAAACATTCGAATCTCTTTAGCCTCCTCATATATCTTTTTCACCCAATCTATTTTGGTGCCAATTGATTTCATCACCAAATTGAGAGAAGTGGACAGTGCATGGTGTCCAAAAGATATGATCATATCTAGACTCTACCAATAACCCTACAGCCCTGCATAATTTCGCATTGTTTGTGATCACTTGGACAACATTATTAGGACCCATTGACTCTATGACATCAATGAGAATGTGGGAAATAAATTCTGAATCTTTCACTTGCCCTTCACAATCAATTGCCTTCAAGAACACTGCCCCCTTGGGGCATACAACAATAAGATTGATCAATGGACGGTTTCTACAATCTTTCCACCTATCCGAAATAATAGACACACCCGATTGAACCCAAGAATCTCTTATTGGTTGAAGTTCAACCTCTACATTTTTCCTCTCATCATGTAATATGGTGGTGCACAACTTTTTCATAACCAGGTGCTTTGTAGCCATAGGGTGCTTCATTTATTGCTTGCACCGTCTTCTTAAAATAAGGTGATCTCGTTAAATTGAATGAACACCATTTGCAATTAAACAATGTCCAACTTTGTGATCAACAATGTCTCTCAATTCATTTTGGAATGCCCTATCTAGTGGGCCTCTCTTGCGGGTGAGTGGAAATGGTTTTGCAACTTCATTATTTGTAGATGGCATAGGCAAAAAAGGATGTGTTCTTGTGCTTGTTTGATTGGATGGTGGTGTTGGTGTATTTGTTCTTTTGGAAGCACTATGTTTTCCTTTTGCAATTTCTCTATCAACATCTTCTTGCTCTTTTGCTAACATTGCTATTTGTGTAGCTGGTAATCTCTTCTCCCCTATTACCCTCACACATGTTAATTCCTTCACCCACAGGGCCCAAAAAATGTAGTTTCACTTGGGAATAAGAGCTTCTATATTGTACATTGGAATAATTACATTTTCATATGTATGACACACCCCCAAGGCATTGTGTGATTCTTGTTGTGTGTGTCCATAGAGGAGACCCCTTATCAATTTTGAATTTTGGTGATCCCGCCCCACTCACTAGGCCTTGACTACTCATTGTTCTATTTTGGCAATCTAGGAAAAAAATGAAAAGAAACCATGCTTCAACATTTACACAAAAACTTGAAAATTTGAAATACTAGAGAAGATAAGATAAGATAATGATATTAATGTTCAACAAAAGACCAAGAAAAGACATAAAACAACAACAACCAAAGAAGAGAGACAGAAAGAACACTAAGCGAGACAGGAGTTTTTCTTAGGCGAAAAGAAATCAATCACAGAATGCTGTCTTTGACTACTCGCAGAGGAGTGTTGCTGGTGCAAAAAACCGGAAGGAGATTTGACACATCTGGAAGGCCCGATAGATCTAGTGGAGCTAGAAGGCCTTTTCACACCACACAAAGGAGATAATGGTGTAAAGAAGGTAGTGATAAGCTGAGTAGACGAGTGCCGGTGAGGAAGCAGTGACTGGATCGTGCTATCATGAAGCATGGTGGCCTCATGAAGATAAAGTGCAAGACATCGTTGATCATAGTAGCTGAAGAAGTCATAGACAGAGAAGCACTCTCGAAACAGATAAAAAAATCGCCCTCTGATCTCGTAATAAATAGGACATCAGAAAAGGAAATGAGTCTCAGACTCCACCTCCCTTAAAGTGCAGAGCTTACAAAGCCGTTCCCCCCTATCAATATGGTGATTAGTCTGAGCTTGAAGATGCTGAGAGCCAACTTTGACAGAACCTTGAGAGATGCGTAGGGCATGAGACCACCGCCGAGAGAGGTAGCTAGGATGGACAATAAAAAGGAGCTCCACGTAAAAGGACATTCGTAGGCGTAACCCTCCAGAAGGGTTAACCTAGGTAGTGGCAATGTATCGTCTATAAATGTCAAGTCAGACATGCTCATTCAACTCCTGATGAGAGGGGAGAAGATGAGCCGAGGCATCCATTGAGAATTGAAAAGGGGGGAGACGATCAATGTCAATCCCAATCAAACCCAACAAAGAAGAAGCTTGTGCATACCAACAACGTGTGCGAGAACTAGACACAACACTCGTAGTAGATACAGATGAACAATAAGCTAAATATGAGTAACGGTCACAACCACCAGCATTGTCCACAAAACTCCGAAGTCGGTGGAGGAACCAAACCAAGTCAAAAATAGCTGCAAGACTGAAAGGATGAGCACCGAACTCAGCAAGAATGATACTCTGAGGAGTGAACCTGTGACATCTAATGATGCGTCTTAAGAACAAAGTCTGAACCCGCTCAATTGAGACCCAATCAGAGCTAAGAAGAGAAGGGCCCCAAACCACAAACCCATAAAGAATAGTTGGCTGCACAAGAGAGTCAAAAAGAGATAACTTGGACGAGGTATCCTAAAAATGATGTCTGAAACACTGTTTCTCAAGCAGAGCAATAGAATCCATACCCTTATTGACTCTGGGCTGAATAGCTGGTCTCATACTGAAATGTGGACCAGAAAACATAACCCCCAGATACGTGTAAGATGAAGTGATCTCAATCTCTTGGCCCAGGAAAACAAAGTGAAGATGAGAGGTCTTTAAACAAATTAAAGACAATGACTTGAGTCTTACCCAGGTTAACCACAAGTTGTCGTTGATCACAAAAAGAAGCTAAGCCATCAAGAAGTCTCTGTAATCTGTCTAGAGAGGAAGCAAGGAGAACCACATCATCTGCAAAAAGGAGGATGGAGATCAAAACCTTGTGAAGATAGCAGCTGTCCTTAGGGAGCAAAGACTTTAGGAGGAAGTCCTCAACCTCATCAATATATAACCCGAACAAAGTAGGGGAGAGAGGGCATCCCTACTTAACCCCAATGGTACTATGAATCGGATTCGAGAATCCCTCAGAAGTCCTGAATCTGCCAACCACAGTTTCATAAAGTCTCATAATAGCGGTACACAACATATCAGATATACCAACCTCTCTAAGTCTCTCAAATAGAGCCACCATACGAACAAAATTGAAAGCTTTGCGAAAGTCAACAAAGCAATTGTAGACCTTCTCTGATCTGTGTCTGGCCTTCTCAATAATAACATGTAGGGTGAAGATGTGATCCATAGTTTGATAATCAGCCCAAAAACCAGCATGTCCTCTAGCCCTACAACCTATCCTGTCAAGCTCCTTAGAGAACATAGCATTAAGGGTTGTCGCATAAAGTTTGGCAAATGTGTGCCCAATCATGATGGTTCTGTAGTTCCCCGGATCAAAGACAGGGCCGGTCTTGTGAATAGGATAAATCATATGTCTGGACCAAGAGGTCGGAAACCCAGAATGGATCACTCTGTTGAAAAGAATAGAGAGATAGGGACCCAAAACCAAAGCACCGAACTTGAAAAGCTCAGCCTGGAAACCCTCCTCACTAGCAGCTCTACTACACTTAATGGATCTGATGGCCTCATAAATGTGGGAAGGGGTGAAAAGGTGGACGAAAGGAGGCGAAGAGGGATGAATAGAAGGCTGCCCAGGAATGTCATAAAGAGCCATAGTGTGCAATGTAAGAGTGCGAAAGTCGAGGGTGGAGGGTGGAGGAGAACTATGGGGGAAAAGAGTGCGCCAGAAGAGCTGGGGGTTGCGGATCAGAGTGGATCAAAAGGATTTGCACTTAGAAGTGGTGAAGGAACGCTTCTTACTCCGAAGAAAGCGGAAATAAGACGAGCGGATGTGGGCAAAGTCAGTAGAGCAAGCCTCAAAAGTGGACCGCATAAAACGATGGAAAGATTTGCAATCCAAATCAAACCACTGGTTCATGGGGCAAGTCTTACGATGTTTGTTGCGAAGAAGCAAGGGATTACGATGAGGAATAGAAAGGATGGTAGACTCATGGATAGCCGAGGCAAGCAAGTCAAATATGGAGGAGGCCTCGCATGAGTTCGAAAAGCATGAAGGGTTAAGAAGACTCGAAAGATGAGAAAAATAGCTCACAATCACCGTTGAGAAAATGGAAGCTAATAGGTGAGCGAGTAGTGGGATATGAAAGATGAGGTGACTGGATGGGGGGCGAAGGAAGAAGAGGGGCGAGGCAAATATGGATATTGAGGAGTGCATGGTCCGCTAGAGGAAGGCGCAAGATGGTGAAGTTGCAAATGTAGGAAATGAGGGAGGGACAGGCAAGAACATAATCAATGACACTAGCACCCCCACAATGAGGCCAACAAGTAAAGGACTCTGATCCAGGAAAGCAGGAAAGGCCATTCAAGATCACAAAGCCGAAAGACTCACAAAGCCGTAACAGATGTCTACCATACATTGATAACGGCCCAAGACCATCCTCAAAATATCGCTAAAACCCTAAAGAAGTGGGATCAATCTCCATGGAGCAAGTAGAATTTGAACTGCGATCATAAAGTGGAGTTTGGAGTACTCTGGTTCTTGCATTAAAGTCCCTGAGAATAATAATGTCCCCTAAAGCAACAAGCTGAGAAATAGTCTCACAAAAGTTGATAAAAGGGTCTTCGTCATCGGTACCGTGAATAGCATAGTGAGAGAAAGACGGTGGAAAATAACAAGCAGCCAAATAAAGGTCTCTCCGACGGTGACACTTATGGTCAATGCGGACCCACATAAATCTGTTAAACATATTTGAGTGTACAATAGAAGTGCCGCTGAAAATCTCCTTCTTAATCAAATAGGCTACACCACCAGAGCCCTGTACCCCACCAGAAGCATGAACCTCCTCACGACAAATAGATAACCATTGATAGCCAGCAATATTCGGAAGAGGACGCATAGGACTCTCATGAGTCTCGGAAATGACAAGAAATAAATCAATAATCTATGAAAGAAACTAAAGAAAATGGTTGAAATGCATACCTTAAACACTTCTTCCAAGGTATTTGCAGCTCTACAACTGATCTCCTTTGAATCCAAGCACTTTAATTCAAACTAGCAACTATGAGAGAGCAAAATAGAGAGCTAATGAACTTGCATAATGAATAAAAGGGGCAATTTAGAGTTTAGACAGAAAAAACATAAAAAATTGCAAATGGGCCCACCATTTTTTATTTTTAACTCTTGCTGTGCCGCGGATTCACGTGGATCCGTGCTGGATCCTCGTGCTGCAGCTTGGATCCCTCGCGGATCTTAATGGATCCACAAGCAGTATAGAGAATCCTGCTCGGACCCTCACAGATCCAGATCTGGATTGGACCTACATCCGGATCTGACGTGTACCACACGAATCTGACGTGTACCACACGAATCTGGCAACTGAGCCTCAAAATGCTCTAGAAAGCTTGAAATTGGTAAATCTCTTTTCAGATTCTAAGGTATATCTCTTCATTTTCTATCTTTTGTCTGTTCATTTCTTGCTAGAAGTAGTTACAAACCAATTGTCTTCCAAATGTAAAATTTAGAGGGTTGAAGCTTCACATATTTCCTCAGAGATTACTACCTTCTTGCAAATTGCTTTTTGGTTTGACTAAAGACTCAGCTACATTGTAGTATCAATATGTATTTAATTGCTTATGAGCTTATTAAGTCTGCAAATTTGTGTTATCCACCGAGTTTCCTATTAAAACTGTTTAATATTGTGTGGGATTGCAATGCCTAGCTGAAGTGTCACACATGAATGTAAATGTTCTCGATTTCAAATAGATTCTTTTCTCAATAGGTCTACTATTTATCAGAAATTTAGAAGGAAACTAATTGTAAATTATTCAAAAGAATTGATTACAGCATGGAGAACTGTCGAATTTTCATATTAATAAATCAGTAGAGCCAGATACAAACCAACTACTAGTGAGAAGCAAAATCCTTTTAACAGAGAAAGGACATAGGATGTAGCCGGAGCCAACCTTCCACAAAAATTTGGAAGATTGATCTGTGGAAGGAATCTTGAAAGGTGCTGTGCACCACTAGCATGTCTCCAATTATTCAGTATCTGAAAATATTGGACAGCATCAAGGTAAATTAATAATTATCGAAACAAGTTCTGATTACACTATGGTGAACCTCGCAACTTTCTTATTGAATGGTGGGCATAGGTAAGTACAAACCAAGTACCAGTGAGAAGCAAAACCCTTTCAACAGGAAAGAAAATAGGATGCAGTAGGAAGCAGCTGTCAGCATAACCTGGAAGCTTCTTTTGTGGAAGGATTCTTGAAAGGTGCCGTTCATGACTATTATGTCATAAAAAAGGCTGCAATGTTGATACAAATGTATGCACCAAGGCATCTGGTGATAGCTAAAATGGTTGTGTAAGGTTGATGACAAAGAAGCATATACCTCAGTATAAGGTAACTGATGGCTACAATAGATTTGAGCAACATGGTGATCTTGCAAGGATTGCATCAGGTGTGAAGGTCCATGATTGAGGACCTACTGTTGTGACATCTAACAGCAATTTGAGAGTTTAGGCATCGTTTTCAAACTCTCCTAGTACTCTCAAAGTTGCTGAGTACTCTCAACTCTCGCGTATGTATAGATGTCAAAAAATGTAGGTAAAAATGTTGATGCAGGGAAAACATTGGGTTAGATGCATTTTTCATGTCATTTTAGTGCTATAAAACCATAGTTTAAAAACTCGGTATCGGCAATATCTCGGACGGCCCAAATATTTTGAAAAACTCGGAATCGGCAAAAACTCGACGAAAAAATCGGCAATAAATTGGCACTTTTATCAAACATTTGAAAATATATTTTTTTTAAAAATACACCTTGATACACCAAATTTGAAGAACATATACGAGATTTCGCTATATAATAATCAAAGTTTAGAGTTAAATACATATCAACACGAATATAGCAAATTAATACTCATAGTTGTGACTCCTGATGTTAGCTAGTTATTATTTACATTTTAAATTTAAGCAATAAATATATTTTAATTTTATATACAAATATTTATTATCTAAATATATTATCTATTAATGTTAATTTTTCAAATATGTGTAAATTTATGTGTTAGATAATATAAAGTATAAACAAATATTTAAGTCTATTGGTTAAAAACCCTTGTCAAATTTATTCTATAAATTTAGCTATACAAGGATAAGAGTTTTACTAAATGAATTTATAATAATTTAAATATAAATTTAATAAGAATTTAATTATAAATCTATAAATTTGTAAAACAAAATTTAAGAAGACTTTTCAATATTATCACAATTTATAAACTCATTACTAAACACCACAAATTAAAGTATAACTTTCATAATTAAAACTATATCAAAAATAAATCTAAATACCCTAATTTATAATGATATAAAGATGCACTATAAAAAAATATACACCATAGTATTTTTAAAATCAATGTAGTCAGGTGCAATCTTCGCAGCCTGCAGGTTCCATCGCAAGTGCCGACAAATTCAACAAGCCAACATCGCGATTTCTCGCGAGATTTTCTGCAAAACCATGCCGCGCTATTTGGAAAAAATCGTCGCTGATATTTTCAGCGTTTTAATCGGCAGTTGGTTAGACCTGCGATGTATTGCGATTATAGCGATATACCGCCGTTTTTTTGAACTATGTATAAAACTACACATTTTCTCTATTGAAATGTCAATTACTAATTTAATACATTTTGTAATTGTATTCGTAAAAAACATATATGTTTATTTAAGAGATTTTAAAATATTAGTACTGTCTGAGTTGCCGAGTTTTCCCTGAGTTTTTGTCGAGTATATGCCGAGTTTTTGCCGAGTTGAAAATTTTGGGCTTACCGAGTACTCTCCGAGTCCGAGTCTGCAAACTATGAATTTAGGACTTCTCCCAGTTATTACAAGTACAATTAAATCATGACTATGAGCCATCCCTGCAATTAATGTAAGTCCATATTGAAGAAGCTTTAACCTCCACTTTGAAAGTGATAACTTAGAACTATGACTGACATCTCCTTATGCTCTCTTGCATCCTGATGATGGATCACGGAGTATGATCCGAAATGTTGATGATAAAAATTGTCACAGTCAAATACAGAAACTATTTATGCATTCATACAGATTGTGGAATTCTAATAGTGTCAACTATGACTTGTTCAATAGATATATTTCAATTCAGTGAATCCCATTTATGGAAGCTATTCATAAAAATATAATTGTCTCTCAAGAAATTTAATATGCCTACATATTTCTTAATCTATTTTGCATTGTGAATGTTCCTGTTAGTTCCACTGCTTCCACATGTTAGTAACTTCTGTAGTATTGTGCCCGCCTTCTGAATAATTTCTGTAGTACACCCCTGCCCTCTGTAATTACTCGGGTATATCAGACAGCTTTTGTTATTGCATCTTGAGCTTAGAATACAATGTTTGTAGGCTCTGACATTGTAATCTGATGCACAGTTTAAAAAAGAATCTAAGCTTGACAATTCAGATCAAGCCTGGGCAATGAACAGCTTTCAAAGCTGAACTAGCTGTTCAGATTTATTCTATAACAACCTATTCCAGAACGGGTGTACTATCTTTAATTGGTACTAAGCATAATGTGTTGGTTTAACTTGCCATTGTTTGGAAAAGGGAGCTCTATGGACTTTTAATTGTTTCCAAATATAATATAAGATGCATGCTTTTCTGAAAGTAAATTGCATGGAGTATACTAAAATGTAATACTAATTTCAGAATCCTTCTGCAATGCACCAAGTGAACTGGATATCGTCTTGTACCTGCCCAGGAGTTATAGCTTGTTTAATGGAAAGAAAGGAAGTTCGTTCATCTGAACTGCTCTGATAGTATCTTACTTTCAACTTTCAAATAAAAGGACCAATCAAGCACAATACTTCTTGTCGTAGTGATTAAATTTTTCAGTTTCTCCCTTTTTAATGCAATATTTGAAGTTTTGATCAGAGTCTGCCAATAGAGGACAGTGGTCATGAATGAAAGAAACATTTATCTTCCCTACATATGATTTTCACACTCTTCACTGTCTGGGTTTCCTAATGGATTAATGATGTCCATATGCTTTGGTAAATGATAGATACCCAATTTGTCATCTAATGGTTATTAAATTTTAATGTTTGTAAAACTTCACTTTGAGATATAAAATAGAAGGCCCCAGATGCAGCTGTGGATGCATATAGAATTACATAGCTGGAGCTTTGGGTTATCTGCACTGAGAAAGCATTGAATTTTATGATTCCATTTTTGTTGATTTGTTGACTTGTTTTCAACTAGGGGAGAGAGCCCTATATTGGAACACTCTAATTTTGCGCCTCACATAGTGCTGTGGATAAATCCTAAATCACGCTCAAATTTGTACAACAATTTAGTTGTGAGGCCTCCTACTTTAGTAATCTGGTTTTGAGCTAAGTTACCGGGTTTGCACCAACAGGCCCTGATCTGGGTTTGGGTACATACCCGGTATGGGTGCAGCCGCGGGAACTTGATATGGCTTATTTGAATATTTTGCAACTAACAATTGGCATGTAATATTTATCTTTGGCATTTGGCATTGATCACAAAATCCTATGTGGCCTAAATTACTCTCAAATTTGTACAGCGATTTAATTGTGCGGCCTCGTACTTAAATAATCTGGTTTTGAGCTAAGTTACTGGGTTTGTACCCACAGGCCCTGAACTGGGTTCGGGTACATACCTGGTACAGGTGTGGCTGTGGGTACTTGCTGGGTACTGTGGGTACTTGATGTGGCTTATTCAAATATTTTGCAACTATCAATTGGCATTTAATATTAATCTTTGCATTTGGCATTGATCAATGATCAAGTATCATCCTATGAAATGAAATGATTTAGTTTAACAAATCTGTATATTTTACTTATTTTTTGTATACATTATGCACATATGTAGTTATATACACACATGCGCGCGTACCCATATGTACCCGAACCCCTTAAAAATGTTTCCATGTACCCACGTACCAGGCTTGCATACCCGCACCCATCCCTGAACCCGAATTGGTAACTTAGGTTTTGAGTATACATGCTCAAATATGATCCCACATCAACATGCTTTCTTGTTGGGATGTCGAAAATGGTCCCAGAAAAACTATGATCAACAGTTGAGCACTAAGTCAAGTTTATTGCTGCACTGATGTGACATCACATAATTGGTTTTTTAAGATTTTAAGGAAATCTCTTTGAAGATAAGTATTGACATGTCAATATTAATGCTCCACTAGAAGGCTTATTTTGCCTAACCACTATCTCAGTTCGTCACTATTGGACCCTGCTCCACTATGGGGCCCTCTCCACTTTGGTGCAATATTTACTCTATCATTTGCAATTCATGCATAACTTTAATTCTCCTCAGTACAATGCCCGTTCTTCTCAATGAATGGAGATTTTTCTTGGGCCAAAGAAGAATCCTGTAAAAGTCGAAAGGCCAATGACACCCTTTTAATTTTGAATTTATGCAACCAAATATCAATTTCACACTTGTTGGGCCCTCTTCCCTAGATTTTTTACATCCGTTTCATTTATTTTGAGTAGTGTTTTAACATGCACAGGATGCTTGAGAGTAGGAAGTTCAATGTCATGTTAAATTTGTATAGCAATTAATTACTTGGGTAATACTGATAACCTGCTTTTTTCACCATACAGTTCGCACATCGGAAATGCGTACAGAGATGGTGCAATGAGAAATGCAGCACAATTTGTGAGATATGCCATGAGGTGATATTGTTTATCTTATTTAAGCTAATTTATTTTACAGCAAATTTTAGAAGTGTACATTCTACTTGCTGATGTGTGTACCTTACTCAGAATTTGCAAATTAGAAGAAAATCTGAAAAACTATTTCTGGTAGCTGGGTAGTTGGAGCTACATGTCGGCATTATTAATTAAGACTTTCTAGAGTGTTGGAAAATATATATTCTAATAAGGAATCATAAATGACATTGGTTTTAAGGACTAGATATGGCAGCCCACATTATATTGGTAAGTTATTTTACAAGCATAAGATCATTTAACTAAAATGGTTTTTTGTAGGGAGGGACCTTATGATTCTGCAATGGGGTTGCAAATAATTTTTTGATGTTTTTTGGACAGTTATTTTAACAGTAATTAATTGAAATTGGCTTGGATACATATTTGTGATGTCATTTCAGCCATACACTCCTGGTTACACAGCACCGCCTCAACCACTTCATTCAGATGACAGTCCTATTGATGATATCAGGTAGTTATTTTGGAAGGAAATGGACAGAGTACCAATACAAATAGTAGTCATCAGCAGCTATTAAATTCTTCACTCTGATGTTAGGATTCTCTGTATTTAGAATTAGAAACAATAGGCCATTGATGTATTAATAATAATGTCATTTGTTACAACAAAACTTGATACTGATGTTTCTTTTATTTATGTTACAAGTTTCAATGCTTTCTTTTTTAATTGGCTGAGAGCATTTGGGTACATATAGAAAAGAGTGTTAGCTTGCTTTGCAAGGTGAATTGCATTCTGTAAAGGGTTTGTAATTTTAGCAAATAGAAAATTTGTACTTTCATAATTGAATTTGGTAAAATTATGGATGATACATGTGTTTTTATTTAAGATTGGCTGGTCTTGCAATGCAGTGGAAACTGGGGTATGCCAGGAGTTCAGTTAGATCCTCGTCTGTTAGCAATGGCTGCAGCAGAGCGTCATTTCTTGGAAACAGAGTATGATGAATATGCAGCAGCCAATGCAAGTGGTGCAGCTTTCTGCCGTTCAGCTGCATTGATTGTAAGTATAGTCAGATTGGGCTGTTGTTGCAATATGCTTATGAATACTTCCTTAATATGCACTATTATTAGGCTTTTAGAGCATTTTGGCACATAATCTAATTGCTCTTTGAGCTTTTCAAAGTGGACAGCATTGTTTTTAAATTCAACTTAAAATGTAGTGGTTCAAATGTTACTCCAATTGCATATTTATTGCTCAATTGCCCATTTATATAATCCTTGCTTTCGTAATACTTGCAGCTCATGGCACTTCTTCTTCTCCGACATGCACTCAATATGAGCAATGCCGAAGGAGAGGAGGACTCTTCTACATTTTTTTCTGTGAGTTTGTTTTGTTGATTGCACTGTTTTCTTGTTGTGTATCTACCGAAAGTTATGCCACACTATTTATCACTGGAGAAGTTTGCAAAATTTGATAAAATACGTTAAGGTGTATAATTTATGGTTACCTCGATTCCTTTGCTTTATTTGCATTAGCTGCATATTAACTATAGAATCATGTATTAATCAGATTTTCCTTCTGCGAGCTGCTGGGTTTCTTTTGCCTTGTTACATAATGGCTTGGGCTATAAGTACTTTACAGCGCCGGAGGCAGAGACAGGTATTATTCCTAATATGCTAAACTAGGGTTATGTGCATATTAAATGTTTTTTTCAGCTCAGCTGGATGGGAAAATTCAAAGTCAATCTCTATTCTGAATATTTTATATTTTATATTTAAGGGTAAATAGGTCTTAACAGTCTCCTAAAACTTATTTAAATAAGAAAGTCAGGATAAAAACTGCTAACCAACAGAAAAACAGCTAACAACTAGAAAAAGCTTTGAACCCATCCAGCCTACAGAATGCCTTATCCCATCCTTGCAATCTGCACATCCTCAACCCTGGGATGGTATTACAAAACAGTTTAAGGAATAGCTCTCCCTTCTTTAAACGATGATCCAAGACACTATTTTCAAACAAATTCAATAATGGAGAGAGGAAGGAAACCTAACTGCTGCTTCAAATAGAGTCTCCTTGCACAATGAGGAAGAATGTCTAGCCTCCTATTTTGAATTTCATTGTTTTACAGAGGAATGGAAGCACTTTATTTTTAAGCATCCATCATATTTAAACAAATCAAACATGATCAACATTTTATAATCCTATTAGATAAGCTATGAACTTAGTTCTTTTAATTTTAACTCATTGCCAGCTATTTGTTTACTGCAGGAAGCTGCTATGGCAGCTGCGGAAGTTGCACTTCTTTTGGAAGCAGGACAGGCACGAGGATTGCAGTATGCTCCACCCGGTTCTTCACCAGTTTCTCAGTTGCCATAACTGTTACAGGCATACTAGTCAATGTCAGGTGGTATGTTTGTTGAATTACTTAACAACGAATGCTGATATATCAAATACTAAGACATTGGCTCTTGCCAATGTTACAACAGGCATAACAGATCTGAACCTGAGGGGGTTCTTATGAAAGAGAAATGTTTGAGTTCCACCATATAAAATATTAAAATTTGCAATCCTGTTCCAATTTACCATAGGCTACCTAATATTTACAGTGCTCATGTGTAAGCCTTTCTAGGGTAATAGGGTAAATTTGTGCTTGATATGGTATTGTAATTACCCAAAAATAACAGACCATCGAAAAGCACAAAAGACATCTAAAAATGTCTTTTGCAAACTTTCTTTTCTAGAAATTTGCTGTTGGTTATATTTTCTTGTATATCCTGTTTGATTATATTTTAATATTAAATTATGAGTGTTTTCAAAAGAAAAACAACTTATTTCGGTAAGTAGTTCAATTTTAAATCGGATTTTTTTCCCATTCTGCAATGGATGGTAAGTAGTTCAAATCGGCCTTTTACAAATAGCGTAATTGTATGCATATCATATACATACAATTGCGTATGGTCCTAGATCTTAGTTCATCACCACTATTACCACATGATTTAGTTAAAGGAAAATCATTTTGCTGAACAAGCTCTTCTACGGTGTCCCTATTACTTGTTATCGATGGATTCTGATAACTTGCCGCTTGGAATTTTTGTATTTGCTTTAGCATAAGAACTAGTGGTATTGTAAAATATCTTGGGACATTACAAGAATTACAAGGGCAAAGTTCTCTTAGGTCATCACCCCTTATTGAACAAGCATTTGCATATTTGGGAAAGATTGAAGACTTCACTTTTCAGTCTTGTAAATGTTAGGATGATTGGATATAAATTATATTCTCTTAATTGCTTCAAAGTAAAAGAGTTCTTAAAATTATTCTGGACAATGATGATTTATACAAACGGATATAATAATTGTATATCAAGTTGTCTGATAAGAATTAGGGGAAGCATGTCAATACAGATTTGAAATTTGAATTTTCAGAACGTGAATCAATGTACAGAATGCAAGTTTGAATATGAGCATAATAATGGATGTAATAAAAGCTGATTTAAAATAAACAATAGATGTAATAAATGATAAAGGTATGACAATGTGTATAATTTTTCCAAACGTGAATCAATGTCCTGAATGCTAGTTTGAATTTGGGCATAATAATAGATGCATGATAATGTGTATATGTGGACAAAGTAAGGTTGAATTTGTAAAACTATGTAGGTGAGTGGGTTCATAATTAAAGATTAAGCCCAATTTTATATGAAAGTGAATTATTTGTTGACATAATATAATTATTATATTATTTTGTTAAATTTTCACTTTCATATAAAATTAACTAAATAATACAATAATTAACTAAATAATACAATAATTATTTAAACTGGAAAAGTGTGTAAACTTTCTTTTACACGTTTTAATTATTTAATTATTTAGTACTAATTTATATAATAATAAAATGGAATTCATAATCATTGCATAGAAATAGAATTGTACAAGTGTTACATGTATTGTTTTCATCAACGTTCATATTAATTGCTTATGATGGAATTTTAAAGTGATACATATTTTATATTCATCATATTTCAATATGCACATTTATGTCAATGTTTTCTTTATTTGGTATAGTATAATTTTTAATTAACATTCATAATTGGATAGCCAAATTTGTATTTGGTATGCAAAATCCTTGAACCTCGTGTGTAGACAAATTTTCTAGTTAGTACATCTCATGTCTTCACAAACTTTGAATTTGCATTATATTTAATGGAAAAAATATATTTGAAACTCACTTGTAGTGGTTTCTCTTCATTTGGTATTGTTGGATGAGTAGTAATTGATAATGTTAGAAGGCATAATTCCTTGTGTTTTCTTCGTGCAACAAATGGGTTATATAGCAGACATGCATATCTTTCAAATGTATATGCTGGTTGAATTTGGAGGTTTGCAAGTTCACAAACTATTGATAATGTCGTAAATGTTAGCCTATAATTGTTGGTGTTCCCAATGTCAATTTTTGCTCTCTCAATTGTAAGCCCTTTTGATTTGTGTATTGTTAGGGACCATGCTATTTTTAATGGTATTTGATGGCATATTCCATGACTTATTGGTAGCACTTGAATATATTTTGGGTTGTCATGGTCCCATGGTGGTCCAATGTAGATTTTAAATTCAATAATGACAAACAAAGGGAGTTGAGGTGTTTTTCACCATCATTGTATACCCTTTTTTTTTGACTTGTCCAATTGCCTCATTGATAAGAGCATGACCTCTTGGTCTATATATAAGAGGATCTTCAATTCAAGTTATTCTTCATCTAGATTTGAGTATGGTAAACCTTTAAATTTCTTTGAATTTGATATTGTGATGGGATTTTCTAAATATTGCAACATGCGTTTGTTTTGATTAAAAAAGGCATGAAGCAAGTCTTGAGCCCAGATAACAACAGAAAGAAAAGTCTATCTTTTCCTTGGGCCATTACAGCGAAGTAGCAGAAAAGATAATTCTAACCCTAGCGATTAGACTCCTACCCAAATATTTCAGAACAACAAAATAATCAAAACATGCCATGTTCTTTGAAAAGTTTTAAACCATCTATACCTAAAACGAACATAATTCTAAACTTTAAACTACTAGACTTGCTAATGAAAACAAAGGTCTTACTACCCCAACAAGAGTGGTGTTTAATAAATTTATCAGTGATCAGAAACCAACTTGACAAGGTTGAGGAAATAGTAATGTAATTTAAAAAACGACAAATTAAACAAGAAACCAATAGAGAACTAACAAAGAGCCAACAATATAGAAAAGAGGAGCTAGGCCTAGTTGATGTTATCCCAATCTTCATTAAGGTACTTGATCTCCTCCATCCAATTCTCGATCCGTGTGGCACTCTTTATGTCGTCACACTTTTCATCCTTGGTTTGGCTCGCCTTTCTCAATTTACTCTTACCATTGATCACCCTGAACATGACCTTTCTCATCATTTCCTTTTGGACTTTGCATATCACGGAAATAATTGCACCTAACCCAAGTTCACTAATGGCCTTGTTGAACTTATTGTTGAGCTCACCAATCTTCTCATTAATTCTAGCAAGGCTTTTTTCACAGTCCTTTTTGAAGTCTTCCAGCTATCTTTGGAAAAAAGTAGGGGATAAATCTTGTTCCCTGATCTTATTTTTATCAAAGGACTTGTAGTCTTCATCAACGAAAATCCTTAGGTTCACCACCACTTTTGTTTGTCAGGGAATATGGGTTTCCTCATCTCAGAATCCTCCACTTCCACTTCAAAATCTGCATATTTAGAGAAGCGACCCTCAACTTTCTCCGAGGTTTCCTCCACTTCCATCTCTTCCGCCTTATCCTCCATTTAAGAATTGTGAGAGTTCCCTTTTTAAAATCTTGTAGATCTTCTTTCCCCATAACTAGTATTCCCCTTATATTTTTTGGAGTCTTTGGTTCTTTCCTCTACATCAAAATTAGAAAAATCCTCCCCATCATTATTGTCAATGTCAATAGTCTTCTACCGTTTTCCTTTTTTTAGGGGTACTGGCAGGGCTAGATTTAGCATAAGCATTTGGGGGCTTCAAGCAAAATGGATTTGTTATAGAGAAATACCATTTAATTTGTGGAGAAAAGATGAATGGATAGGGAAAATGTAGATTTCTTTTTTGAGCTTATTGTGGAACTTGATCTTGAAATTATAAGCTTCCAATCTGCAATTATTGGTGTTGCATTCTGTAAATTTGATAGCAGTGCACAAAGATTCATTTGAACAAAAGTGTCTCCACTATGAAGAAATATTTTTTCTAATGTAATAATAGGTGTGAAGTTGTGCCATAGTGTGCCACCATAGGAATTGTATGCATATATTGGGATGTCTTTTAATAGTGGTAGTTGTTCCAAGTCACCAAATAGAATAATTGAGCATGGTCCAAGGGAATGTCATTAACTAATCTATCATGCTATGATAGCAACGTACACCAATTTAGTTCTCCAAACAAGTAAATATCTATAAATGGTTGGATATTTGGACATAACTCTTCCTATAAACCCTTGTCTTAAGGATACACAAGAATGATGCAGAAAGAAATTTTTAAATAAGATTGGAAAATAAAACAAACAACTCACATTAGCTTAATTATTGACAGTTTATCAAAATATCCTTTTGTCATTTACGATAGACAATGGATCTATTAATCTTTAAAATAGCTATAGCTTTAAAATAGTCATAGTGATAATTATAAACTAATTATAACTTTCTTATGGTCAAATGGTGAAGGAAATAAAAGTAGCACTCTACTAAGTGCAAATGGTGTACTTAAGAAAATAAATAGGGAGACGGGTCTTATTGTAAAATAAATAATCAAAGCCATCAATGAAAATGAATCTTAGAAAATGTCAACTGATCATTACATCATTGAAGCTATTCCCAAAGAAACATTAGCTATAAAAGTTCAATCATAAATACGAATTAATAACATTTATACTTTTTTGCCCGATCTTGTGCACTAATAATAGATCTCACTTCTATTTAGTTGAGTATTATTAAACTAATTTGTAATAATATTGAAGTTTTGAAATGTTGATATAAGTAACAAATGCACGTCAAGTTGATAATAAAAATGAAAAATAGAAACTATTTAAAAGTTGTTCTTTTTAAAATGCAATATTCATATAACAATTTTTCTAGTTGAGACAATTTCAAACTTATCGTTGCAAGTTAAAGCATTTCTATGAAGAGAGAAACTAATGAACAATTTGAATTTAAACTTATAATAACAAAACTCTTTTGTTAGAGATATAGAGTGCAATAAAATTACAAATCCAAAATAAGGATTCAACTCTAAGTTGTCCACTATTTTGGTTTTATACATACAAGTGCATTATGCAATGAAAAATAAAATTTCAAAAACACCAAACTATAATGTTGTAATTATGGTTCTTTTCTTTATCATGCATAAGAGTTGAATAATTTTTTTCCTACAAGTTATTAGTCAAATAAATAGTTGATAAGTTCTATGTGAATCTAATTCAATAGTCAAAATAACACTTGCGAATTTAAAAACAAACCTAACACAATCACATATTAGAAATCGATATTTTCCAAGAACACCAAAATCAGTGGATATTATGGACTATTCTTCATTGTTAAAGATTTGGTATTTCCTATGAAAAAAATCCACTACTCTAAGAACAATTTAGCTCTTTTGAAGATAGATCTTATCTATAATGCAATTATTATTATTATTATTTATTTTTGCTAATTCTAGTCTATTTTACATTAGTACTACTTGCTACTATAATATAATTTATTTATCACAAAACCATCGAACACTCTATATTTTTACAAATCTTATTAAACGATTCATAAATTTAAAATACAAATCTTTCAAATTTACCCGATTTCTCCATTTTTTTATTTAATACTATATTTTCTCTTCATCTATGAAAGAATTTACAAGTTCTTTTAAGTAGATGTAACAACTATAAATTTCTCTATTTTTATTCTATTTTCATTGAAAGATTTGAAAATATTTTCAAATAAATAAAGAATACTTAACTTTCTAATCAACAATTATATACACTCAATTAAAATATAATCTTTTATCTTCTTAAACTAGTCCAAAAATTTGATAGACATTTATTATTATCATCACCATCATATTAACTTTGTTTTTAATTAGTTTAAAAAATTATTTTCATTATTTTACATCTACATATTTAGGAATAATAATGAATACACTCAAAAGTTAAATTAACTTACAATTGAAAATTACTTTATAAATGTAACCTATATTTTAAAAGAAGAAAATTCCAATTAAGAAAGAGTAGAAACAATAAATAAGGTTTCGGATATGTTGTTATGAATGAAAATAACAGAATCAAGTAGTTTACATTTAGCATAGGTAAAATTGGAGCTAAAATCTCATTTAATCTCCGCAGTGGTAACTTTTGTAAAATTGGAGCTAAAATCTCATTTATAGAAGTAACAATAGTTAATAGTGTCCACTGCAAGACTTCAATTCTCAAAAGAAATCGCATAGATTTTTTGAATTTTAGGCCATGGTTGAGGAAGGGGGCTTAGTAAATTTCCCATACAAATAATACATGCTCATCTTATTAGTCGCACAATTAGATATTAATTTAGTTTGGTGTAATTCTTCTATAAATATTAGCTCTAATGAGTGAAAGTTGTATATGTTTTAATGAATAAATACATTGCATACATAAAAATCTATTTTACAGTCACATAATTAATTTAGAAAAAAAAAATCCATTAAAAATATCAAATTATAAATTTTTAAATTCATTTTAAATTTATATATAATATAATTAAATTGAAAGTTTTTAATGCCGATAGACATTCTACAATGGCAAAATGGGGAAGTGGATGGTGTGAGCGTGTTAATGTTAACTTTTATTCTTCTAAGTTAAATTTGACAACCATCTACATATCAAACGTTTAAATCTTATTATAAATAGAATATACTTTTAAAAATAATTTAATAAATAGAACATAAAATATCTATTTAAAATAATATTTGCAGATATAAATCATCTATTTTTTAAGAAATTAAAATAAAAAGATTAAATTAGTAAAAAACTAAATAAATGGAGATAAAGGAAATATAAATAATTTTAGATGTAAATTAAATTATAATTATTTTGTAGTGGATATCTATCGACATTTCTTTAGAGAGATTTATTTAAGATATCTATACTAGTTTAATTTTTGTGTAAGTCTACTATTTTTAAAAAATAAAATTATTATTAAATATTTAAATAATAAATATAATATAATATTTACTTAAATCTATTTTTTGTAATAAAACAGTGTAATAGTACAAATTGACACGTTTATATTGCAAATATGTAAGAATTTAAATAAAATTATCATGATATATTAAATATTAAAATTTCTAAAAAGCATTAGGGGGAGTTAGGTTTGTTAAGGCTGGTGGAAAATATATTGTAGAGATTCAATACTCTATAAGAGGGCTGCTACACTAGCTTATATATACCTCTATATATATTACGCCGAGAGTAATCGTTTTCGAGGCGCCTATTTTTATTTTCATAAATTTCAACTGTGATTAAAATAACCTACAAGCCTCTTTGTTCTTTTGGGCCGAGTAAATCATCTCTTGAATGATTAGAATTCCATCCATAATAGATTTTCCTAGAACAAAACCCGTTTGTTCTTCAAAGATAATCTTTAGAAGAATTAAAAATTAATTAAAATTGAAATTTAAATCAAAGTAGGATATTATAACTAATTTTGAATTTCAATTTACATCTACATCTAAATCTAAATGAAAATGTAAAAAAAAAATAGAAATCTCACCTGCAAAAATATTACTCCAAAACTTCAATTTACTCCTATTCAAAAACTCCAATCTAATCTTCTAATAACCTTCACCTCTTCCTTCTTGCAAAAACATAAAATGAAAATGAAATGAGGAGCCTTGGTTTTATAACTTCTGAGAGGCTCCTCATATCCCCCAATAGACGTCTCTTCACATTCCAAGAATTTGTTTCAAATTCCCCCACTCCCCGCAAAAAAAGAGCATGAATGTGCATGCAAAATTATATTTAACAAAAAAAAAATCATATTGAAATTATTTTGCCCCTATTTTTTCGGATCCTACTTTTTCGGGCCCTACTTTTTCGGGCCTATTATTTTGGCCTCCATTTGGCTTCCTATTATTTCGGCCAACTATTATTTCAAGAGTTTTTTTTTAATATTTAATTTGGAAGTTTGTAACCGCTCCCAATTCTTTTTTATTGACAAAAAATCTTGGCATATTTCCGTGCTGGGCATTTGTGCTGCCATTATATAGAACGCCTCTCGACGTAATAATTAAATTAAAATTGATTGAATTTTTTAATTGATTATTAGTAAATTTGAAGTTAAAAAAATTACAATCTATTTAAATATAAAAATCATTCCAATATTACCAATTTCACTTTAATCATGAAGACTAAAATGTTAAACCATCCAAGACTTTAAAATGACAGAATTAAAGTTACTCTATCAAACTTGAGCATATTCAAAAAATGAAAAGTTAAAAATCGAAGAAAAATATGAATTACACTATCCTATTGGGACTACACTATCATTGTTAAAAAGCAAGCTATGTAGAAGAAAGAAATTCTGAACATGCTTTGTAAGTGGATACTTCAATTGTAGAGTGGACAGAAAATTGTGGGTGGAGCTCACCTGATCTAACGATTGTTTACTTTGATCTAATCTAAACATAAACGAGAAGACAACAAAATCACACAAACCCGACTCAACAGATCACTCAAAATCTCTATTAAAAAATTTCCCATTGTAAAGTTGAGAAATTTGGTATGCTGGAACTAATTTGATTGGGCTAATTAGCATAGTGGAATAATTTTAATCAAACGTATTAGTTACAAGGACAACTAATAGTGTCTTGGTGCAAACTCGCAAACTAAATGTTTAGTCACTTTTACTACACTTTTTGGTTTGGGAAAATCTAAAAATACTCCTTTGTAGTTCCAAATCATAGCTTTTTGATATATTTGTAAACATGCAAGTTTTAACTATAGTATAAAGATTTTCTTTTTAATCTTTATTATATATAGATCATGAGTGCTCAAACATAAGTAGGTTGTATTTTGAAACAAAAATATTATGATTATTAAATAAAAAGTTATGCTATACAAGAGAGAATTCTGATATGATTTAGTTTCGTTTTTGATAAATACATATTTATAATATGAAGGCTGTCTAGACTTGTTAGAAGTGCTTGCTGAAGAACATCTTTACTCAATAGGCTTAGATTTTTCGGATGAGATAGAAGAGGATATAATTCTTGTCACAATAACTTTTGATTAGGAAATGCCTTAAAAAAACAATAGATGCACAACTAGTATAAGAGTTAGATCATTCACAATCATTATCATTATCATAGATACCCTCTTCTCAGATGTCAATCAAGAAGCCTCTAGGAAAAAGAGGGTAAAAGTCTAAGGTTGCTAAATTAAAGAAAAAGAGGGTTAAAGTCTAAGGTTGCTAAATTAAAGAAAAAGATAGATGGAGTGTAAACTACTTCAAGTGGAAGATAGTAAGTAAAAGGCTAAGGAGGGTGTGTTGCTCTCCTCGAACATAATGAAGGTGGGGTCTTCAAATGTCAGAGGCATTAATGCTACCGAAAATGGGCACAAATTGAACATCAATTAGATGTGTGTGAGGAAGACACCATTTCATTGGGAGAGATTGAAATGCCACAATAGAAACGAGGAAAAAGAAAATTTGCTTTAGCTCAAGGGGCTTCAAGTGGTCTAATAACATTTTGGAGTTCAAAAACAATGTCCATTGAAGTAACTAATAGGGTTAGTAACTAGGAGCTAATGACCGTGGTAAGATTTGATTCAAAGTTTAGACTATTTAATATTTATGGACCTCCTATACATTATAAAATGAAGTTGTGGGAAGCATCGACAATTTCCATTCACAATCTTGGTAATGAAAAAGTCATAATAGAAGGAGATTTTAATGCTATTGAATAATTGAATGAGAAGCAGTGAGGAATTTTCTCACCATTTAAAACAATGGAAGATTTTTGTTGTTTCATTTCTGACAATATGTTGAATGAGATTTTGTCTATCAAGGGCAAGTTTACGTGGATAAATTGGTGGAAGGACCTTTGAAAATTGTAGAGCACTTAAATAGATATTTAGTACCACAAAATTGGATATTAGCATCATTTAATTTGGTCTAAAAATAATTGTTGTTTGTGAGTTTAGACCATTATGCAATTTTACTATAAATATTAGGTCCAAGCTCGAGGAAAGAGCACAAGCCTTTGTCAAAGTAAGACAAAATGTGGCTCAACACTTCCATTTTATTCCTCTGCTCCACTAATAGAGGGTAGGTGCACCATTTCAAGCATACAAATGTTTTAATTCTATAAAAAATGGTTTATGCTAAAAATCAAACCAAATGTTGGAACACACGAGTTTTCAATAATTCCATACAAAAAGAGGAGGTAGCAAAGGAACTAGCATAAATGTGCATGAAAATATATTTCAACATCGCCTAGACTCGGCTACATATGTCAAATAGAAGGATTTTGAAGAAATTATGTGAAGAACTAGGCAAAAGAGAATAAAAATATCTCTGACAAAAGTCTAGGGAATTATGGTTAAGAGGAGAAGACCTATTGATGTGTGTTTTATGACTTACCAAATAGGCAGAACAAAATACCATATTATCTTATCCTCTCTTTATATAAATCATTTGTGTGCTAAGATTTTGAAAGATCATGCTACATATTCCAAGGTTCCTTTTGCATTAGGTCTTGACAATGGATAAGCTCATTGGTTGATGTGATTTACTGAATATCACAAGAGGCCTTATGTATGTTCATTCAAATTGATTTTAAATCATAAGAGATGTAGGGGCTATAGGAAGATATTGTGGCGGAGTACCTTTTTTGAGATTTTCACAAAATATGCAGAAATAAAAGGGTTTAGACATTCTAGTCTATTCCTAAGGGTAATGACAATAATGGATAGCACTTTGGCGAACAAATTCCTCAATAATTGAGCTCTACTTTGTCAAGTTAAACTACAACTATGCATGAACTGGTGCAATCAAGGGGTTATGCAAAAGATTTTTCATATTACCATGAACACCATCAGAAAGAACAATGCACATGAATGATAAAAGTTAAGTATACAAAAGAATGAGATTCAAGCTAACTTTTCACAATAATTTACAATTAGTAAGATATCAAAAGTATGAACCAAAGGAACTCACCAAAACACCATCATATTTTTCATTGTAATCACAACACTCTATCTAAACTATCTTAATCTAAATGAGGGAATTAACCATAATTGAGAAATGTAAATGTAAATGACTAGAAAAAAGATAAATGTTAGGATTCACCTTGCTTGAATGTGTAAATGTGTTGTATTGTAGATCTTGAATTTAGTATGAAGGATGTAGGTTATCTCCACAATTGCAATGGACCTACCATAACCACATCTTTGAGCCATGGATGTAAATGTGCATTAATGAAGAAGATAATGAATGCCTCAATGTAGATCTCCTCCCTTGATGGTCAACGATAAGCTAGACCTTGAAGAGGAAATGCACACAAAGAATCCTTGAATGCATGAAGAAAACTCACTTGCTGCAACTCCTTGCCTTGAGTGCTTGATGAACTGTGAATGCTTGATGAGATGAGATGAGATATGAAAATGAAGCCTGCAAGTCTCCTTTTATACTAGTTTCCTAGCGAAAAAAAAATTAAAGGTCGACTTAAGATTGACTGTTAAATGGAGACTTAACTATAGGCCAACTATTAAGTAGCGAGTTAACTGCATGATCACTATTAAGTGGAGAGTTAACTGCAAGATGACTATTAAGGGGAGAGTTAACTACAAGCTGACTATTAAGTGGAGAGTTAACTATAAGCCAACATGGGAGATAAATAAATAATTCGGTAAACTTGAGGGCTTTTGGGCCCTAAAATTTACACTCATCAAGGACCAGGTCGACCTAGACCCAGAAAATGGAGGAAAATGCCTTAGAAAGAACTAGGTTGACCTAGTCCTAGAGACTGGAGAAAAAAATCCTTAGAAAGGACTAGGTTGACCTGTGTCGACCTAGTCCCAGAGACTAGAGAGAAAAAGCCCTGAGAACGTCCATAAGGATACATATATGAAATAGACTAATGTGGCCAAAAGAGTAGCAAAGTGACACGTAGAAGACCATGTCAGAAAATGAGAGATGACAAAGAAGTGTGAAATGGAAGAGGATAAGAGAAAAAGAGACATTAAGCATAGGTCCATCCATGGTTCTAGAGAGGAATTATGGAAAAAGGGTACTAAAAGGTCTTAAAATGAAAGTGTGTCCATTTTAAGATGGTACATTTAGCCCCCACTTTAGTGGGAGTATGAGTTGCCTCAAACTCATGGTAAAGTAGATCAAAAGAAAAAGATGATCTTATTAGAACTTAGGAGACAAATAAATCATCAAGCTAGGAACAATGCATAGATTTGAAGATAACCCAGTAATCGTACCAAGCCATAAAGGCTAAAGTACTCTAAGCCATACTCAAGATCCGTATTTGCCCCTAAGAAACTTGAGTCTTCATCAAAATCCCACAATCACAATAAGAGAGATGTAATTGATAGAAAATGAAGAGAGAGAAGGGGGTGCGATCAACTTGCCCAATAAGGATTGTGTTCCTTATTGTGAATCACACAAGGGGATAAGATTTAATAGTCTAGCAGGTTTTTGTGCCTGATAGTCAATCCCATAAAGAAAAGAAAATGGGAGGATTGAATGGTCTAATGGGTTTGTGTTTCTGATAGTCAATCCCACAAATTTTCCTCACACTCTCATGATATAGTACTCCTATATCACGAGAATGGTTTGTGTATGTGCTTGGATAGGTCAAATGGTCTAGCAAGTGTGTGTGGCATGCTATTCAACCAATCCAAGACGTGTATAAAGAGAGAGTAGTTGGCCCTAGCAAGTTGTGTCATGCTTGTGTACTCTATATGGTGTGTTTGAACATATGAAAATGATAAGGGGATCATGTATGATCCCCCTTAAGATGGAAAAATAATTACTTATTTTGGCATCTTGAGAAAGTGATGAAAAATGATAAAGAAATTTTAGCATCAAGATAGTATCAACAAGAAACACTGAGTCCAAACCAAAGAGGTCACAAGTCCTATGAGGTCATGGAAGGATAAAATGTAGTGACACCATGCAATTACTTATTTTGGCATCTTGGGAAAGTGATGAAAAATGATAAAGAAATTTTAGCATCAAGATAGTATCAACAAGAAACACTGAGTCCAAACCAAAGAGGTCACAAGTCCTATGAGGTCATGGAAGGATAAAATGTAGTGACACCATGCAAAAAGTGAAAAAGGAAATCCTTTAAAAAGAGGATATACTATTATGAGTCTCCAAGGTAAGTGATTTATCTACCGTGAAAACTCATTTGCTAAAAATGGAATTGGATGTGACATGATAAACAAAAAATACTCATAATAGGAAATAATGGATCCATGAGAAAGTGAAAAAGGATGACATGATTCCCTTGCCCCCCAAGTATAGGAACAAGAGAAAAGAAAAGAAACCTATTATGCTACTCACAAAGCAAACCATATATGACAATGATCCCCCAAAAAGAAGGCAAACAATGTTACATGGCGTGGAGAAGCATGATAGGGACTTAAATATTATCTAAAGAAATTAGAGGAAAAAGAAAACTCATTATAAGGAGATATGTGAATAACCTCATTATTAATGAATTGTTGGATCTTGTAATGTAAAGCTTGACAATCATTAGTAGAGTGATCATGATATTAGTGATACATGCAAAATGAAAGATTCATGAGTTTTTGACTATGTTTCTTTCTACGTTTAGGCCTAGTAATCACCTTAGCATGGAGAAGTTTAGGTAAAATAAGCTCTTTATTAGTAGGAGAAGATATGTGAAAGGATATGGACAAAGAATGAGATTCAACACCTTGTTGCACACATCCTAAATTATGATTGACGATGGTATTAAAAGAGCGCCTATGCCCCCCATTATCTAAGGGCATATGATTTTTGTCACTATATTTAATAAATTCATCATGAGTAGAAGTAGAAACAAAGTTGGTGAAGAAAGGAGTTGCACGATCTCTCATGAATGACAAATCCTTACTATATATTCTCCAATAAAGGTTGGTGTAAAATCTAAGGATCCCCAATCATCACCTAGGAGGGTTCTTGTAGAAGGAGGATCATCATTAGATTCTTGATTTTTTTTTTCTCCTCAACATTTAGACAACTATTTGTCTTAGTGTCTGCTTGAAGAGCGTACATCATATTATTATAGATAAAATTGAATTTTTGATAAAGCGTTGAAGGAACTACGTGCCTAACATATAACCAAGGTCTACTCAAAAGAAGATTGTAATTGAGAAGTCTAGGCATAACATGAATTTGAGTATTTAGAACAACTAGACCTACTTTTATAGGTAAAGTGATTGTGCCTAAAGTTTTCTTAGAAATGTTATCAAAGCCACAAATAGAGGTACTATTGGGTTTTATATTTGAAAGATCGACATTAATTGCTTTGATCATATCCATGCTACAAATATTAATCCTAGGCCCCTTATCAACTAGAGTTTGACGAATAAGATTACCATTGACTAGGACAAATACCATAAGAGCATCATAATGATCTTGAATCTCTTTAGGAGTTAAGTCATGATTAGTAAGCACAATTTGAGGTGATTAGGAAGAGTGGATAATTTTTTTCTAAAGGCTTCATGGTATGTTGAAGATGTTTGAAGAAGTCCCCAAAAAGAAATCTTGGTGGGGGTATGATGTGACTGAGATATCAAATCATAATCCAACCCAAGATTTTGAGAAAGACGAGGCGGAGGGGGAAGAACATGTTGAGAAGGTAGAAGAGAAGTAGTAGGTTGGGAATAATTTCTTGTACGATAGGTGTGAGACACCACATGATAATCCTTAGAATCTCTAGGTTCCCCTTTAAGAGTTATGAAAGGACAACCCTTAAGGCATTTTTAGAAGTCCCAGTGACTCCCAAATCATCTCATGACTTCTCTCTTCTTATCTTCTTCTTCTTTTATTATTTTTAATAATGTAGAGGCTCATGCACCCATTAATTGATAGAAACAAGGATGGATACCTACTTAACACCATTTAGAGAGCCAGTTTGTATATAATTAGCTTTATTTTATTAGTTTTTAGCATAGTGTTTGTATTAGAAGAGCTCTCACTCCTAATACATAATAAGGATGTAATATGTACTCCAGGCTGATATTTTGATGCAATAATAAATACTATTGGTGCTCTCATTCTTAGTGTAATAAATCTTTCCAGAGTGTGTTCTTTTTGTGAATTCATGTTCATAAATTGTAATGCAGCTAATGGTTTTATTGCGTTGTGATAATTGTGTGATCTTTTAGTTTTGGTGTTTGCCATATGTTAACAAATTCCAATGTTGTGACAAATTGAAGGAAGGACCATTGTTATTCTTACATAGTGTTTTGTCTCATGTGTGCACACTTTCCCTAGTTGTATAATTTGATGAATCATGAAGTATCTTTTGGTTTTGATTGAAGTTCCCATTGACGGATGCATCAGTGGAGTTGAGGAAGTGCAACTCCCAATTTTATTGGTTTCCTACTAGGTCTTTTTGATAATTTAATTCACAGACGTGTTGTTGGTTTGGCTTATGTCTGTGAAGAATTTTCCCTTTCACTAATTTGTTTTAAAATATTGTTACTCTATCTTCATTATTTTCTTTTCAAAACATGTGGTTAAAATATGAATTCATATAGTTGCATTGATAAGAAGTTGCATTCATCATAAAATAGAAAACACAGAAGTATATTGGCTATGTTTCAACAAAGTTCTATATAATTGCTAGATACTAGCAAAGGCCTCCTTGTGAACATTCACATTTATCTTTGATTGAGTTATCCACCAGGTTAAAAAACAACCATCCAGAACCTTGGAGTTGGTCATTGATTAGCTTTGCAAGAGAGAGATTTGTAACAATTTATGTCATTAGAATCATGCCAAATGACAAATCAACAATACATAATGGACAAGTAATTTATTTTTGGAATGATTCTTGGAACAATTATCCTCCCTTAAGGGATATTCAAGAATTGCAATTAGCCATCCATATCTTATCTTAGCTTTATCGAGTAAATAGAGTAGATCTTCTTCTTTATAAGTGATGAAATCAACATCTTCTTGACTCCATGACACAATTACTTTCTAAATAGGGAGGCTTATCATCCTTATCCACGTAATGATCACCAATATTTTTCAATCAAACAAGAAAAGGGATAATACCCATAATTAATTCCAATCAAATCCAATGAACATGTTCTTTGAACCTAGATAATAGTCATCTTGAATTTCATCTATTGCACACACCTTAGGATTGTGTACTTATTATATAGTATCAAATTGAAGCTTGTTGATTTAACTTTGGTTTCAATATTGTAAACTTGGGTTAGATAAGGTAACTAGGTAGTAAAACCTTTAGTAGAAGTTAAGGATTGCCCATCTATGAGTATGATTGACAATATATTAGAGGGAGGAATTTTTTTTTTATTGTAGTTCTTCATGACCAAGTCTATCAAAAAAGAATAGGGATTGTGGAGAAGAGAGTGTAACACAAGTTTTGTGCATGAGAAAAGTCAAGAGGAATTTCTCAAGATAGACTCCATTTTTGGAGTAGAAAGGATAGGTTGGGAAAAGATGAAGGAGATGAACTCAATAATGGGTGATTTATTGTGGATTATTTTAACATAGTATTAATTGGGAATGAGAATTAGATTTGAATTTGTGGATTTGGAAGCTCAAATTATTCCACCTTCTTCAATTGCAATAATGTTTCTCTTTAATATTGATCTAGGTTGTCAAAGAGGATGAAGAAAAGAGATCCCAATAATTGTTTTTATAATGAAGAATAGAGAGATTCACTTATTGAGCCTCTTCCAATATTTTAAAGAAGTTATAATGGCATAGGAAGGACATAAAACAAGAAATTTTATGAGTAATTAGTTTTTCTATTTTTGGAAGTGGATGTTTATTAGAAGGGGATGGAGTGAATTAAGGCACAAGCTGCTACCAATATTTCTAGTTGAGCTTCATACTATCCTACAGGTCATGAAAAACCAAAATACCTTTTTTTTGAAAATGTGAATACCCTTAAGATTTTGATAGTACTGTGGGGGTTTCCTTCTTGTTAGATTAAGTGGCTCCACCAAATGGAAGAGGTAGTAAAGCTTAATCTACACTCAAACTTTGATCACATTTAACAAGAAATCCTTTTTTCTAAGAAAGGTGCAAGCGAGAGTTTAGTTTTCTAATTGATTCAAGCTTGAGAATTACCAATTGAATTGATTTGGATGTAGTGTCAAACAAAATGTTTACAAGGATTTTATTTATTAAAACCAAATCTATAATAGATTAATACAAATGCCTTGAATTTATGAGGGTCTATAGTTCCCAATCCACATTCATCTTTTGGTTAGATGTAGTGCATCGACTTAGTAGTGTTGGCATAACTAATGTTGATGAGATAAGGAAGCGTATGTTTGCCATATGATCTATCAATTATGTTGATTGTCATTGATGTCAATGTATCTATGTTCTTGATGTACTTAGTCTTGATAGAATTGGTAAAATGAGAAGATTTCATGAGATTTTTAATGTGCGGTTGTGCACAATGATTCTAGGGTTTTTTTATGGCATCTCTTTGATTGCAATAGGTTCATGCTAGTGTATGTTCCACTCTAAATAGTCATTAAATAGGATGCTGGCTTAGTAGAGCAGGAACATAGAAAATGATTTGATTGATGTGGTCCACAATATTGGAATCCAATGTTGTTGTTTGAGATTTGGAATTCTAATATTGTAATCTTTGAGGGGTTTTATGGCATGGAATGCTTAACAATAGACATTCACCAATAGTTTTAGGGAATGAAGTTGCATCCAAAAATGATTCTCTCTCACCAACTTATTGATCTATCCTATCAAGGTTATGACTTGACATTACAAGTAGCTATGACATCAATGTAATCCTATTTTTTTGAATGAAAGGGAAAAGTAGGGTTGGGTGGAGAGGACAACTATTGTAAAAATGAGAGGCTAGTAAAAAAAAGAGTAGTCAAGAAGCTCAAAGAGACAATGAGACTTCATACAATTAATACACGACAATTAGAAAAGTTATTGAAATTATCCAACCAATTTATTCTTTTTCTTAAGAAACTTTGATGACATTTTTTTGACGTTTGAAAAAAGATTATGATAAAATAAAGATCCAAACTTTTGAACTAAAAATTTGAAATTTTGAACCAAGATCCAAACCTCTCATTCAAAATAAGATAAATAAAAAGAACTCACTACGAGGTGAAAGTCTTCCAAACAAGTTCCACTCAATATGAGGGTTGGCTAGGCTAAACATGTTGGGGCGGACCGTTCAAATTTATCAATGAGATGGAATTTTACATTCTTACTATATAAGTTTTTCCTCGAAATTAAGTGCATAATGTTTGAGACATTGTAGGTGGGACATTGGTAAATAGTGTTGCCGTTTGGTTGCATTCTTGCACTCCAAGGAAAACGAAGGGAAATGGAGACTCGGAACAGTTTGGGGGATGCTCAAATACCTGAGCAGTATACGCGCTCTTTGAAAAAGGAAAAAGATGAGTTGTAAATAAATCCTAATGTGAAGCAGGCCATGTTGAGTAGCCGCATCACACGAAGCAGTGCCTGGAGCCCAACATTGACAGCGTAAAACCCAGATTTGTTTTATCTCTCCTCACTCTGAATCCATTTGTCTGCACAATAGGCCTGGCCTCAATTGTATCGCCTCCACCATGCTATATAAATGGGCAGAGCACCTATCGTTCACCACAGTAGTAGCATAGCATTGAGGAGAAAATGGAGAGAAACATGAGAGCATCCCTCATAATGGCACTGCTCTTGCTCTGCAGTTGGTCATGCGGTGAGATGGTGAACGGGCAGGGGCAGCAGCAGCAGCAGAGGAGGGAGCAGCAGCAGCAACAGTCATGCAGAGGGCAGCATCTCCGTGCTCAGCAACCCTACGAGACTATCAGATCTGAAGCAGGCACCATCGAGCTCTCCACCAGACAGGACAATGATGAATTGGACTGCGCGGGCGTTGAGTTCATCAGAGAGACCATTGAACGAGATGGCCTCGCCGTGCCCAGATTCCAAAACACCCCTCAACTGGTGTACATTGTTGAGGGTAAGTCAGATATGCTTCACCGTACTTTGTTCTCTTATGTTTACTTTAGCCAAATGCCTAGATGAAGAATTCCTCACTCTTTTCTGTTGATTTCTCAGGTGAGGGTAGGCTGGGGGTGGTTTTCCCTGGGTGCCCTGAGACATTCAGGCGGCCTCCGTTTGGAGCAGGGCAAGGCGAGTGCCAACGAAGGAGGAGAGGAGGAGGAGAAGGAGAAAGAGAAGAAGAAGAGGAAAGAGGAAGAAGTGAAGAAGAAGAGAGGAGCAGGCGTGAGAGGGAGTGTGCTCGGGAAGACAGCTCACAGAGGGTAAGGCGAGTGAGGAGGGGAGACGTGGTGGCCCTGTTCGCAGGAACAGCGTACTGGTGGTTCAACGATGGTGACAAGCCCCTTCGTATTGTGGCCATTGCCGACTCTTCCAACTATCAAAACCAGCTTGACAAGAGCTACCGTGTAAGCACTACCCACTACTAACCCCAATTCATTCTGTTCTCTGTTTCTTTGATCTCTGTTCTTGAAAAGGGGCTGACAAAAATTTAACTTTTTGAATGGATATGGACACAGCCCTTCTTTTTGGCGGGGTCTCCTGCAACCCGGGAGAGAAGAGAGAGACTGGGAGAGGGAAGGAACTATGGAGGCAACATGCTCGCAGGATTCGAAACGAACTCGCTGGCGGAGGCATTCGGAGTGTCAAGGAACACGGTGAGGAAGCTGCAAGAGAACAATGAGGCGGGAAGAGGCGTCATCATCAGGGTCACTGAACAGGGCCGAAGCCGACCCGGCCAAATTGTTTCCCTCGCCGAGGAGGAAGATGCAGAGGACGATGATGATTCAGCTTCCACTGAAAACGGACTTGTCCAACTGTTCTGCAACATCCGCCTGCGCCACAACGCCGACCGCCCGGAAGATGCCGACGTCTTCGTCAGAAATGGGGGCAGACTCAACACCGTCAACCGCTTCAAACTCAACGCACTCAGGCACCTCAACCTGGCAGCCGAGAGAGGCTTTCTGCACCCCGTATGCCCATTATCAAACCCTCACATTTCCTCATTTTTTTGTTAAAATTGTTCAATTGGGGTGTTTTCTAAGTTTAGGCCAATCGGTTTCTGATGTTTAACTCGAACGATTTTGCAGAGAGCATTGTTTGCCCCATCATGGCTTTCGTGCCACGCAATACTGTACGCCACCAGAGGCGATGCCCGGATTCAGGTTGTTGAAAACAGGGGAAGGCGGGTTTTCGACGGGAGAGTTGAGGAAGGGCAGTTCCTGGTCATCCCTCAGTTTTATGCGGTTGTGAAGAGGGCTGGCGAGCAGGGCTTCGAGTGGATCACCTTCACCACAAGCCACAGGTGAGTTCCGTTTCACTACTTTTCTTCTGGAATGTAAGTAGCAAAAGTTTATTGATTGAATTTGATGTGCAGTCCGATGCGGTCGAGCTTTACTGGAAGGAATTCGGTGCTGAAGGGGATGCCACAGGAGGTTGTGATGAACGCGTACAACATATCGAGGAGGGAAGCGCATGAGTTGAGGTGGAACAGAGAGCACGAGTTCCTCATTCTGCCCCCACGTCGACAAGAATATGAAAGAGGAAGATCAGACCAGTGATGGGAAGGAATGGATACCTGTAGAGAGAGAGGATTCTGCTTTCTGTCTGCCCTAAGAGATGAGGCTCTCCCGTCCTAAGTCCTCCTCCTAAGTAAATAAACACAAAATTTTGCAAAACATTTCTATAAACTAGCACTTGTGTTCAATTAGGTGCAATGGTTATAGCAATAGCGAAGGGTTAATAATAATTAATAATTACTAGTTTATATATACCTCTATATATATTACGTCGAGAGTAAGGGTTAATAATAATTAATAATTACTAGTTTATATATACCTCTATATATATTACGCCGAGAGTAATCGTTTTCGAGGCGCCTATTTTCATTTTCAAAATTAAAATAACATACAAGAATGAAAATAACATATAAGCCTCTTTGTTTTTTTGGGCCGAGTAAATCATCTCTTGAATGATTAGAATTCCATCCATAATAGATTTTTCTAGAATAAAACCTGTTTGTTCTTCAGAGATAATCTTTAGAAGAATTAAAAATTAATTAAAATTGAAATCTAAATCGAATTTCAATTTACATCTACATCTAAATCTAAATGAAAACTAATTTTGAATTTCAATTTACATCTACATCTAAATCTAAATGAAAATGTAAATAAAAAATAGAAATCTCACCTGCAAAAATATTACTCAAAAACTTCAATTTACTCCTATTCAAAAACTCCAATCTAATCTTCTAATAACCTTCTCAAAAACTTCAATTTACTCCTATTCAAAAACTCCAATCTAATCTTCTAATAACCTTCACCTTTTCCTTCTTGCAAAAACATAAAATGAAAATGAAATGAAGAGCCTTGGTTTTATAACTTCTCAGAGGCTCCTCATATCCCCCAATAGACGTCTCTTCACATTCCACGAATTTGTTTCAAATTCTCCCACTCTCTGCAAAAAAAAGCATGAATGTGCATTCAAAATTATATTTAACAAAAAAAAAATCATATTGAAATTATTTCGCCCCTATTTTTTCGGATCCTACTTTTTCGGGCCTATTATTTTGGCCTGCATTTGGCTTCTTATTATTTTGGCCAGCTATTATTTGAAGAATTTTTTTTTAATATTTAATTTGGAAGTTTGTAACCGCTCCCAATTCTTTTTTATTGACAAAGAATTTTGGCATTTGTGCTGCCATTGTATAGAACGCCTCTTGACATAAATATAAATAATTTTTTTATTAATAATAAATAAAAATAGTATTGAAGGGTTAATAATTAATAAAAAATAATAGTAAACAAAAAAAAGTAATTGTGAAGTGCAATGGGTATTTATAGATTTTTTGCAATGATATTTTAAAATATGCGTACTCTTAGTATTTAGTATATATAAAGTTCTTATTATGATAACTATGGGTATTATAGAAAATTTTCAACTATGAGTATTATAATTTTAAACTATGGGTATTATTAGTATTTATAAAGTTCTCATTATAACTTTAATCATTATTTTAAATTGATCATTAATGATAACTTCAATGATAATTCTAAAAATGATGACTTGATAATTTTAAATTGATCATTGATGAAAACTTTAATGATAATTTTAAAAATGATGTTTGGATTTTGTCTTTCCCTGAACTATTGTCAAATTATAGATTTTAATTTCTTTTCTTTTTTAGGATCCAACATACACAAATGGATTTAACTATAACTATTTATAATTAGCTTCCAAAAAAATTTCATTGAATTGTGACACTTATATAATCTCTTAATTTATAATTAGCTTCCAAAAAAATTTCATTGAATTGTGACACTCATATAATCTCTTATTTTTTCTCATAACTACGTTATATTAGCATTATTTAGTTCTTTTAATAACATATATTCTTAAACCAAATTGAGATAGATGAAGGATGGCATATTTGGAGTAAGAACTCTTTAAAATATTTGTCAAAATAAATAATCATTATAAGTATAAACATCAAAATAATCTTTTTATTTACTAATATAAAATATTTATGAGTCTATTTATGAGTCGTAGATGCATTTCTACAAATTAGATTGAGCTTCATGAAATTTAATTCCACAAATTACATTCAAATATAAATAATTAAGTTCCCGCATTAAGTGAATTTTAAGTATCATTAGATTCTTTGTCCTTAGAGGACACATTTCTTCATTTTTATTTACATAAGATCAAGAACCAAAGCATGGGGACTTAAATGTGGTGAGCCTTTCATAAAGTGAAAGCCAACTTATAATAAACTTGATTGCTTAATTTCTTCGTGAAAGCCAACTTATAATAAACTTGATTGCTTAATTTCTTCGTGGAAAAACATAATAGTATTACACGATATAAAAGAGAACAACGAAAAACAAGGTCTACGCTGCATTTGACAAAAACCTTGGCACAACCTTCCCACATTATTTTGGGAACAAACTCTTCATTTTTGCTTTTGTTGGAACTACTTATCTTTTAAGGTAAGACATGTGATTTGGAATGCTTTATCACTATCTTCATATCTCATATGATTGTCCTACCATTCATGCATATGTACAAATATTTATATTTATTTAAAATTTTTTATATTTATTTAAAAAAATATGAATAGAAATGTGTACTACAATTATTTTGGTAATAAATGCATACCAATTTCACTGTAAAATGAGGAGCAAACTTAAAGAAAATCTTAACACTCCGGAGTTAAAGAACACTAAATTGGTTGGATAATTGATTGTTGTTACATAATTTTATCTTTTAAAAGGAATGAAAACTATAAACATCTAAATAGAAAAATTGTTAATCATGTCAAACAAATACTTAATGCGATTGAATAAAAGTATCATTGGGAAAACTTTGTGTGCTATATTTATTAATATTTTATTTTCTTAAATTTTGAGTTGTATAATGTTCACAGATATAATATGTGAGTATTTATGACATTATTATAATTGCAAAAGTGTAATTGTATTGGGGTAAGTGCACCAAGTTGTGGTGTCAAAAGGGGTATAAGTGGTCACTTTTTTCCTTTCTGAAATCATCAATTTTTGAAATTCGACAAGAGTTTGAAGATAGTTATGCTCAAAATTTTAAGATATGGCAAAAACAAAAGTAGTACTTCTTTGAATCTAGTTTTTAAACTAATAATTTTTTTTCAAAATGGTTTAGTTTTAGGCCCTCAAAAAAGGGGGCTACAAAAAGAGGTACTATTTTTTTTAGAAAAATCATAACTTAGTGCAATGTGTGCCCCCCTAAAATTTTAACTTTTATTTTGAATTTCTTTAATCGCTCTAGTCAAAAGTTACTTAACACCATGTAGTTTATCCCAAAATTTTTGGGTAATTTTATACAGTGTATTTTTTTTTAACGAATTTTGTAAGTGGACACATCCCAAAAATGTGAAATATCTGTGTGGTCTTCCTAGAAATTATTGAAAACTAATTCAAAATAAAAAAATTTCTTTTTTTCAAAGTGTGTAGAATGAAGTTTTCTGAAGAACTATTTTTTTGCAAAATTCAACGAACGAACTTAAATCTACACCCTGATTAGTACATGTTGGTTTTTGAGAGAAAATGAACATACATTCAAAATAAATTATAGTTGAAAGGCTTGAAATAATATAAATTTGAAATATTTTGTATAATTATATAGCTAACACAAAGATCTATAATGCTATGTAATATGATTTTATCGAATCTCAACCACAGGGAAACTTGAAGGAGAGCATAGAAGAAAAACTGTGCATTTTTTGTATGCTTGCTGCAAAACACGTCTCAGGCCAATTTAGAGCCTTCAAACCTTTGGGTTGGATCCACAAGAAAAATTCAAGCCTTAGGCTTGGATGTGTCCAATGCTTTAGATAGTGTGTGCGCACTATTTAAATCATTTTTAAATTCAAGGCATAAATAGCGCGTACGCACTATAGTGCGTGCGTGCCATTTAAACCTTTTTTAAATTAAAGGCTTAAATAGTACATACACACTATAGCGTGCACGTTCTATAGTGTGTACGTACTATTTAATCCTTCAATTTTAATAGAGAGCATGGATAAGGAGAGAAGGAAGGAGAGAGGGTAAAGAGTGAGAGAGAGTGTGTAGAAGATGGGGAGAGAGCAAGGTATGATGTAAAGTGACAGAGAAGAATAGAACAAGAGAAGGGAAAGGGGAAAGAGTATAGAATAAGATGGAGAGAGAGAGTAGTGGATAGGAAAGAGAGAGGGTGAGATTGATAGGGGGTATAGGATGGGGGTTCAAAGAGTACATGGAATAGGATGCATAGAAAGAGAGAGAGGGACATAGAGTAGGGAATGGGGGAGAGAGAGAGAGAGAGAGAGAGAGAGAGAGAGGAATGGGGGTTCAAAGAGTATGTGGGATAGGATTTATATAAAGAGAGAGAGGGGGACATAGAGTAGTGGATGATAGAGGGAGAGAGGGAGAGAGAGAGAGGGGAATGGGGGTTCAAAGAGTATATGGAATAGGATGAATATAGAGAGAGAAGGACATAGAGTATTGGATGATAGAGGGAGATGGAGGGAGGGAGAGAGAGAGAGGGAGAGGGAGAGAGAGGGGGAGAGAGAGAGAGAGAGGGAGGGAGTAGTGGATAGGAGGGAGAGAGAGAGAGAGGGAGAGAGAGAGAGAGGGAGGGAGTAGTGGATAGGAGGGAGAGAGAGAGAGAGGGAGTAGAGGATGGGGGTTCAAAGAGTACATGGGATAGGATGCACAGAGAGAGAGAGAGAGAGAGAGAGAGAGAGAGAGAGAGGGAAAGAGGGAAAGAGTACGAGATATGATGCAAATAAAGAGAGAGAGGGAGTAGTGGCTAGGAAAGAGAGAGGGTGAGATTGATAGGAGGTAGAGGATGGGGGTTTAAAGAGTACATGGAATAGGATGCATAAGAAGAGAGAAAGGGACACAGAGTAGGGAGAGAGAGAGAGAGGTGAGAGAGAGGGAGGGAGGGAGAGAGGCAGGGGGAGAGAGAGAGAGAGAGAGAGGGAGAGAGGGAGTAAAGGATGGGGATCAAAGGGTACATGGGATACGATGCACAGAAAGAGAGAAAGGGACCCATAGTAGGGGATGTGAGAGGGTGGGATTGGGATTGGAGAGAGAGAGAGAGAGAGAGAGAGAGAGAGAGAGAGAGAGAGAGAGAGAGAGAGAGAGAGATTGATAGGGAGTAGAGGATGGGGGTTCAAAGAGGACATGGAATAGGATGCATAAAAAGAGAGAGAGAGACACCAAGTAGGGGATGGGGGGATGGGAGTGGGAGAGAGGGAGGGAGGGGAGAGAGGGACAAGGAGAGAGAGAGAGAGAGTGAGTAGAGGATGGGGGATAAAAGGATACATGAGATATGATGCATAGAAAGAGAGAGAGAGAGGGACACACAGTAGGGGACGTGAGAGGGTGGGATTGGGATTGGGATAGAGAGATTGAGATGCACACATGCGAGAGAGAGAGAGAGAGAGAGAGAGAGAGAGAGAGAGGGAGTAGAGGATGGGGTTTCAAAGAGTAAATGGGATAAGATGCATAGAAAGAGAGAGGACATAGATTAGTGGGAGAGAGAGGGGGGATGAGGGAAAGAGTACGAGATAGGATGCAAAGAAAGAGAGAGAGAATGGGGTAGAGAGAGAGAGGAATGGGGGTTTAAGGAGTATGTGGGATAGGATTTATATATAGAGAGAGGGGGGCATAGAGTCGTGGATGATAGAGGGAGAGGGGAGAGAGAGAGAGGGGGGGAGAGGGAGGAGGGAAAGAGTATGGGATAGGATGCAAAGAGAGAGAGAGAGAAGATGGGGTAGGGAGAGAGGGAGGGAGAAATGGAGAGAGAGGGTGGAGGGAGAGAGAGGGGGGAGAGAGAGAGTAGGGGTTTCTATTGTTGTATGTGATTTTCAATAGTGCGTACGTGCTATAGCACACATGCGCTATGTCATGGGCTCAACAAGCCTATGCCCAGGCCATAGTGCATGCACACTATAGCGTATACACGCTATAGTGCGTATGCGCTATTAGAAATTTTGAATAAAAAATGTGTCATCTTTTTGGTACCACAACTTGGTGCATTTGCCCATTGGTAGTACTAATTTGTGTATTTATGAGTGTATATGAGCAATGTTAGTATGCTAATAGAAACCAAATTTAAATAAAGCTTCTAAAAACTAAACAAAATTCATAAACTTCAAGATAGACTAAGATGAGCTCTCAGTTGAGAATATGAGCCATTAATGGGCTCTCTCAATGAGAAGCTCTCTTGTTGAGTAGCTTTGTCTAAATAGATAGGATGTATGCTCAAGCTTTTATGCTTCAAAAAAGGCTTCAAATAGAGTTGGAATTTGGGTGTGAGTGTATGGTTTTGATGTAAAATGGCTTCTTAAAATGGCATTATGACTTTACTTCATGGATTGTGTTATTTTGCAAAGGGGAAGGATCCAATTTATAAGCAAGAGGCTTGAGGGATTGAGGGCCAAGATGCAAGGATGGGAAAAAGCTCATGGAGGGCTTAGATTGCATGAGATGAGAGCACATGGATTGTGCTTCCTTATAGCCAATCAAGGAGTGACACATGTCACATGGTGAGAGGATGGAGGAAAGGGGAAGGATGAGTCAACAAAGGAGGCTCAAGGGATAAAATCTTCTTAAAGACCCTCATAATGACTTGTAAGAGCAATAAAAGGGCTTGGAAGAGTCATTTATGGCCTAGTGGGCTTCATAAAGTTTTATGGTTGAGATATTTTGAGGGAGATGAGAGCAATTTTGACTTGGGCTTGATTAGGAGGGTTTTAAGCTTGCTTAGGCTTGTGCAAATGATTAGAGGATGGATTAGGATGGTTTAGGATTAGCTTAGGGATAGGCAAGTGGATGGCATTTAATGAGGGTGGGTAAATGAGGAGATATTTGTTAACTTTGGCTTGGGTTAGTAATTCTTAACCCATGTTTAGGGAATGTGACAAGGTTAGGAGGGGATTAGGATTAGGTTTAAAGACATCTTCTAGAAGAGTCTAGACTTTGGATGAGGATAAAGACTTTCTAGAATAGTCTAGAATTTCCTAGGATGAGGATGAAGACTTTCTAGAAGAGTCTAGAACTTCTTAGGATGAGGATAAATTAGATTTTTAGGAAATAAATAAAGTTTTATTTATTTCAAGGGTTTGGGTTGAGGAGATATTTATTAAAACTTTTTTAATAAACATGAGGATTAATTTTTAATCTTAATTAAATATTTTGAGTTGGGATTAGGGGTAGGAAATAATGGGATTAGCCTTTAATTAAAATTAAAGAAGGATTAGAAGATTTTGGAAGAGGTTAGTGGTCTTAAGGAAATTGGCCAAGTTTTGGGCAAAATTTTTTTTAAAATTTATTTTGGGTTTTTTGGTCAATTTATTAATTAAATAATTAATAAATAAGGAAATAATGTTCAAATAAGATTTAAACATTTTTGGGAGGGATTCCTTAATTAAATATTTTTAATTAAGATAAAGGGATTTAATGGCATAAAAATAAATAAATAAAATAAATAAATAATTAATTAATAAATGATGATGTCATCAGGACTTTTTCAGAAAATAAAAATACTTTATTTTCTAAAGGTTTTTTAGGTGTCTACAATGAGTAGTTAGCCCATGTGATAGTGAGAAAACTAGTGATGAGCCAAACAATAGCGAGAAAATTGGCAGCGAACGATTTATACAAATCACCTTAACTGGTGTCACCTTAGATGGTGTTTATTTCATGAGAAGTAGTTTCTCCACAACTTTTCCTAGTTTGGATTTCCACGTTGATTATGTTGTTCAATGTGTTGAAGGTTTTGTGCTTTCATGTTTACATGATGTTATAAGTTTGTGAATTCTTTAAATAATTACCAAATGAACAATTTTTTAAATTGTTTGTGAATAACCAATTCACTACCCCTCTCAGTTATTTGGTTGGCTTAACATATTCAATGTATAATTTATATTCAAATACCTAATCATTCAAATAAAATTTAGCAATGAAATTCCATGTGTTTCATGCATCTCATGTGGCTTGCCTCTCCTTAAATATGTATTGGAAATTTATTTATTTTATTGCATTTATCAACATAATTTCAAAGAGACACATGAAGAAAAAAACTATGCATGGATTGTTAAGACCCATTTTATTGTGTATCTCTCTATACAATTTGCCTTGGTTTTGTTTGGGCTTGGTTGTAATAATCATGCCTATATTGCATATTTATACAATGCTAGTTTGGTTATGGATTACTGACTTCTCATATTATATCTTCCTTCACTCACTATAATGCAAAATAATAACAATTTTTTGAAACCATTCACCCTCTAATGCTTGCCAAATTTTTGTGGTATATTCTATGAGGATGAGTAGTAATTAGGTGTTTAGATGAGTCAATTGTAGAAAAATGTGTATTTGTAATGGTGAAATTAGAATATTTTTCATATTTTTTTAGTTTTATATTTTCACTAAACAAGAAACGATCATTCAATTGCTAGTTTCACACTTTTTTTGTAAAGTTTGTTTAGAAAGCATTTATTGAGTGTTTCTTAATTGATTTTTTAAACATGTGTTATTAAAGATAGGTATGATCAGTGTAAGCTATAGCTGTGTTGACATTATTTCAACTTAAATATATATTAGAGGAACTAATTACTATAGATGCTAACCTTTGAGTGAGGTAGTGGTGAAGTTGAAGCGTCTTGAAGAGTCACATAGAGGAGTGGTATAGTTTTTCAATTGTTTCGCTATATTGAAGATTAGTTTGCATTAATGTGGTTTGGAAAAGGAGGCATAAAATACAATGTGGCATAATACTGGGTTCATGCACTTCCTTATATTTTTCTCTATCTTTTCCCGTAAAATAATTTTTTTCCTAGCTTAATTCATGTCCTTAGTATCTTTCATGGTATATTGTTTAGAAATTAAACTCTTTCATGTGATTGGTGAGTTCTATGATGTCTTTTGGTAGTTGGTGTAGATAATAGTTTCTATAGTTGGGAGTTGGTAGGGACTTAAACAAAATAAATTTTTATTTAAAAAAAATGAAGCATGAAAATGAAAAATCATGGGGGTTTTTAATATCAAAATCTTGCTAGAAAGATTGAAAGTGGAAAACATGGATCAATTTGTTCAAGATGAGGCTTTTATAAATAGATCATAAACACCCTGGCCATTGAATATTTTAAAATAGTCTACTTGGTCTTGAGAATGTAACACACACCTAATCCCATTGTATGCAATGAGATTATGTTTAAAAGGAGCACAAGTAGAAAGAAATATTCAAAACATAGTATTGCAACAAATAGAGTTGAGAAAAGAAGATAATACAAGACCCAAAGTAAAAGAAAACCTCAATACATAAGTATCCTTCTTGATGTGTAGCTTTTCCCAAATGGATGGGATGTGTGCTGAAAGGATGGTTCTCAAGCTTCAAGGATAAGTAAGGATTCTTGCATCATGGGGGTGCTTTGCTACAATTTTAGATCTCAAACTAATATGCTCACTTTGCATAAAATGTGAATGAAAATGAAGGAAATGATGGTTCGGTTTATAGGAAAGGAGAGGAATAAATAGATGGTCAAGATTGAAATCTTGTGAAGGTCTAGGATGCATCCAAGAGAGAGCACATGGATTGTACTTTCTTAAATGCATTTCATTTTTAAAAGTATCACAATGAGAAAGGATGATGAAACATTGGGGTTTGAGATGATAAGGCATATCTTCTCTGAAATCCCAAAGGTTAAATTTGGAGGAATGCACCATTTTGGGAAATGAGAGGGATTTTGGAGATGTGGGAAGAAGGAATTAAATATTCCTTGGAGTGGATACAAATGAAAGAATATGGATGGGGTCTAGGAACATTTAAAGTTGACAAGTGGAGAGGCGATTGGGGATTGGGGAAGGTGTGACATAAATTGACTTGGTTTTGGCTTAGGATTTCCTAATCATTGGACCAAGATTGTACAAATGTTTAGGAAAGGATTAGGCTATTATTAGGGATGATTAGTGGGAAAGTGAGAGATTATGAAAAAGCAAGTGGAAGGAGTGAGACTGAATGAAGGATTAATTACATAAACATGTTTGTTTAACTAATTAAGTGAAGGTTAGTACGTGCAAAGGGTTGGGTTGAATTATAACCCTAGGTTAGGTGGTCTAGATGATGGCTAGGTAGGGGCTAAAGTTAGGAGCTATGTCTCAAATGAATTAAATGGATTATTTTTATTTATAAATAGAGGAAAATAAGGTTAATTAATTAATTAAAATAAATAGAAGTATTTATTTAAGTAATTAAATAGCCATAGGTTTCTTATTTGATCAATTGGATTAAATTAATTAATAGAAGGATGATATAGGTTAATTAAATAATAAATATTTAATTAATAGTTCCTAGAAGGGAACTAACTTTGATTAGGATTTTAGTATTCATATTTAGATTTCTATATTTTCCCACACTTTGAAATGTCATTAAAATAACATCATTCGAAGAAGTTTAAAATTTTGAGGACATGGAGAATAAAGAGACAACTATGTTGCCATAGATTATGAGGAATGATGTTACTTAAACAAGGTGATTCCCCCTTAATAAGGTAGATATGAAAGAAAAAGGGGCTTGTGGGTAACTTGTAGATTTTTTGTCCTAATATGGTGGAAGAAAGGGGGAGTGAAGTGAGACTTAGTAATATGAATTAAAATAAAATAAAAGTCTAGGAAAGAAGTTCAATAAAAAAAAGATCATTCATGAATTAGGAGGGTGGAAATGTAACCCCAAAAGAGGCCCACATAAGCCAAGAGGGGGAAAAAATTACCCATTTCACCCTAGGCCTTTGTGATTTGAGAGAGAAGATAACTTTTCAGTTGTGACTTTGGGATTCTTTAATTATTGAGACAATGACATAGTTCAAACAAGAGATGTAAAGGAAATAAAATAATATGAAGATAAAAAATCTTTTTTATGCTAATATAGTTTTCTTAATGTGCAAATACATGTATTAAGATGAAGATGGTTGTTAAAGGGACGCGATGATCTTGGCATGAAACCTTCCAACTTATACTATGGGACTTATTGAAGATAATTTTAAGTGTTGACCTATTAAAGGGGCATGTCTAGTTCATGAAACCTTTTGGTTCCACTTTGACTAGATTGAAGACTAAATCGATGTGAGGTTGTTGAAGGGAAACAACTTTTTTCTATGAAATATCCTAGCCGCATAATTGTGCAAATTTCAAACACATGGATATTTAAGAAAATTCAAAGGCTACAAGTGCATAATCGGTAAAAATGTTTTTTTTTTTTGGAGAGTGATCAATATGTTTAGAGAAGTTACTAGCTTTAGATTAATGAAAAAGATATAATATTGTTTAATTTTTATCATGATGAATGAGTTACACAGTGGAGAAGCATAGTTTTTGTATCATATTTTGTTCAAAAAGGTATAAGCAATATGACATGGATTATATATATTTCAAAAAGGAACTAAGTATTTATTTGATGTAAATGCAATACATAATAGTCCTCTTCTAAAGTAATTATGTAAGAATACAAATGAGAATAACTAGATCTGATGCTTGAGCTTTCAGGTATATTTACAAGAGAGGGAAAGTTATAGTCACTTGCACCAAAATTTGAATCTACTAGCTTCAAGTTCAAAACAAAATACAAAGATTTATTGCAGTCTATATGAAACAATAGTACATTTATATCATGAAAATAGTCACCAATGGAAGTGAAGGTCAAAATGCATTGGCATATCAAATCTAACATGATTGGAAGACATAGTTATGTTAACTTTGCTTAACTAACTACAAATAGATAAAGAATAGGATACAATCTTCTAGGTAATGAATAATTATATTATGGAAGCATAATGTATACACATTAGAAATTCATTATGAATTTGACTCAATATTAAAGGATATATCTAATAATGTTGGTGAACCTTGAAAACCGTCCCCAAGTTACCCTCACTTGAGAAACTATTATAAAATAATGAGAAATTTTATGTAGATATTTTGAATGAGGAATATGAAAATGACACAATGACATAGGCATCCTTAATATGATAAAATCAATAAATATCATGTCCCACTTCTACTCAAGAATGGAATGTGACTACAAAAGACCTGCAAAATGTTAATAATCTTCCTTCACTCTATGTCACTTAAGGAATTGAACAAAAAAATAAAAAACATCTTACCTCATCCCCACCCAAAAGTACAATTGTTTATGGTTAGCATGCATCTTCTTGATGCCAAGATGTGCAGAATACAGTGCATGACATGCCTTTGACAAAACCAAAGAACAAAGATCCCTTGACACCGACACATAAATACAATCCAAGTGTTATAATAGTCTATCAAACTCCAAAGAATAACCTATGAACTACCCCTCAAGGGTACATCTAGACTCAATCTATGCTCTAACCTCCTAATACCACGTGTCACTAGGAAAAGCCTCCAAGATATGGCTACACAAATCTAATCATAATGAAAAAATTGATATCTTGTCGCCCTAAACTAATTGATTATGTTAGAGATAGAAATAGGAAGAGTATAGTGAAAATTATTTTCTAACATACAAATAATAATAGTTCACAAAGAGGTCTCACATCACACATTAGCATAAACAATGGTTTTGTTCCTCATATTAACCTCATAGAGTCATATGGGTACCTTCCAAAGATGGTAACTACACACTTAAGTGAGTATACAAAGAAATTATCAATAAATATGTACAAATTCAATCACAAAATTTTTATTCCTTCCATTGGAACAATATGATTATGCCAAAAGCATACATTTTTGCATGAATAGTATTATGTAAAAGAGTAGTAACAAGTGATAGACTCACAAGATTAGAATTTATAGATGCCTTTAAATGTGATTTACATGGAAAATAATTTGAAGATATTGGTCACTTATTCTTAAAATGTTCTTATGCTCAATAATGTCAGAAACTCATATTGCACAAAATAGATTGTTTTGGCTCCTATGACAAAGATGATCTGGGTTCTTTTTCAAGCTTGACCAATGTTATACAATACCTCTTTCTTTGTATGTATTTGAAATTTAGTACTAACCCCAATAATATGGTCTTTAATGTGGGAGTGAAATAAACACAATTTTAGGAAAATACCTTCTCCAATACTAACTGTCCAAGGAGCTATTGAAAATTAGTTCTCAGAAGAAACCAATGCATATGTCCAAAATTATAAAAATTACAGTTCACTCTTCAAGAAATGGGATGATAATATTCTAAAGAGATAGATATGTATAAGTGTTCCATTCAAAGGTGCTCTAAATTATCCAATGCATTCCTCCAGTTCCAAGGTTTTATAAATTGAAATTTGATAGTGCTTTGAGAGAGAACCCAAAGGTGTCTAGTGCAGGAGTTTTTATTTGGGACTCTTGCAGGATATTGAAATAAACTAATTCAATTACTCTTCCATAGGGCACATATAATATAGAAACATCATTGGCACTTTGTCATGGTTTAATATTTTCTAGGAGTTTATGTATATCCAACATCCATATTGAAGGCAATTTACTATAATAATTAATGTATGTAAAGAAATAACTTGTCATAATTGGAAATTAAAATGTGGGCTAGATAATTTATATATTTCCATATTTCACACACATACTAAGAAGGGAATATTTTGAAAAATAAATTGACAAACACGACGTGTCAAAGTGGTCATATCGGGATGGTGTCAAGGAAAAACAATTTCCAAACTTAACAGAAGTAATGACAAAAGAAAATTTGCATAGAGAGACTTAAAATACCATACAACTATCAAGATTTCACACAAAGCTATGCAATATTAATTGTAATCTTAAACTAGTTTGTTTTTGGAAAATACATGTATAATCAAGGTGGGGTCAAGTTTAATTCTTCTAAAAAAAGTATAATCACAAAGGGATCATAGTTTAAGTGATTTGAAAAATCTATTAAGCCTCATTCATGTAGAAAAAAAAAATTATTTCATGAGTTCCAAGTTGGAAATGTAATCATATTTATAGTGACATATAAAAGAGTGTACCGAAGTAAAAAAAAATCCAAGCATGCAATCAAAAAATTGACGTACATTTATTTTAACTAATGCAGGGATGAGGTAATACAAAATATTACTACTTTTGAGGGGAAATAATGTCTCTACAATAAGTGTGTGGATTGATGCACGTGAGACTTCATAACACTTTATAATAGAAAATAACTTATGATAGACTGTATGATGCCATTCCTTCTAAGCATGTTAAGAGGAAAACTATTCTTGTTGGAAACTACAATTGGAGAAATTTCTATGTTGTCATAAATGTTAAACCTATTGGTAAGACATTATGTCAAACCTACTAGAGAGACATTTTACTAACAATATAGAGTGCCATATCATTTTATTGATGAAGAGGATTTGAAAAGAAGAGATAACAAGGTGAGCTAGTGGTGTTGAAGTAATGAGAAGTTAAGTATTATGGAAATACAATAGGCACTTGATAAGTTAGTCCTTGACAAGATAATGTGTTGTTCAGTCAATACATGAAGCTTAGAAGATAGTTGGATGAAGCTTAGAGTTAAAATAAGTCAAAAGGATAAACTTGACTGAGTATTAGTGTTGATCAATCAATGAAGGAGATGAAGAAAAAGATTAAGGAACTTGAGTATAAGTTGAACAAAATAGTTCAAGCTGAGTGTTAGTTATTGTCAATAAAATGTATGAAGAAGTGTTAGTAGTGATTGGGTATAGTAATGGCCAAGAAAGCCTATTGATGCCAAGTGAGATAGTATAGTGTGTGTCGAGCTACATAGTGATGACCAAGTAGAAGAACACATTGATTGCCGAGTGGCAATAAAAGTTTAGTTTAAGAAAGAATTGATTTTTAGGATGACATAGTTGGAATTTTGAATTAGTCAAAGCACATGGAAGATAAGGATTGATGATCTGACATATTTAATACGCAAGGATATTTTTTTAAGAGATCAAAGGAAAGGATTTGATTAAAAGTTTCTAGAAGAAGGAGAACAAAAAGATGGAAGGATTTGATGAATATGACCTAACCCTAAGATCAATGTTGATGTTTAAGTAGCAAAAGATCAAAATTACCTATCTAAGGAGACATAAGAGATGTTTTCTAAGGTTGGTTCCTGATTGGTGATATTAAGGAGAGTCTATGAAGAGCAGAACAACAAAGGTAAAGTGTGAAGAGTTTGGTGAAGAAGTGATTTCTTGAGGTGAAACTGAGCAGATCAGTGATGGAGATATCAATGGAAACTAGTCATTGAACCAATAGATGAGAGAATGAAGATATGAGTTTTCAAAGTGAGTTGTACTTTATAGATCAAACCTACTATTAAATTCTAACCATTATATCAATCAAAATCCTTCAATCAAGGTTGACCTGATAGTTTTTTTGTAAATCCTTTAATCAAGGGACATTCTAATGGAATGATCTATCCTCTAAAAAGGCCACTCCTAACAGGGTGATTAAATTATTTAACATGTTCACATTTAATAGTGTGTTATATAACCTTGAACATGGTTGGCTCTTAACTAAGCTCACTTTAGAAGAGTGAAAATTGGTAGCATGTTACTTGGTGATTTTTCCCAAATTGGGTTTCCACATTAAATCCTAGTGTCAAAGTGTTATTTTCATGCATGGATGTTATTGTTATGGATGCTATATTTTTAGTAGTTTATTTACTGATAGTCGACACATATAGAAAAAAAGAGTTCGGTAATTATTGTTGAGCTATTGTTTTGCATGATGCTGAATGGAAGGAATTCTTGCGAATTCCTCTCTTGAAAAGCTGATTTTGTGAATCAACTCCAAGGTTTTGGGCGATCTTGCGACCTATTGGAATCTGCTCAGTTGAAGATAAATGTGAATGTTCACGAGGAGACCTTTTTTGGTTCATTTTGATCTAGGATGAGATGAAGAATCTGCACACTGTTTAAAAAATAACACTAAAAAAGAACTATGTTTTTGTATTTTTATGTTTTTTATGAATGCAATCTAACTGTGTAACTAGTATGAAATCCTATTCTAACAAGGGGGTTAATAAAGAAAATAAAAAGAACTTTAAATAAAATAACATGAAATTCAAGGCAAATAAAGTGAAATTAAAATCCTAATGGACATAAACTATAGAAAACAACACATCTACGAGTTAAGCTTTCGAAGAGATTGGTAGGTAGCCAATGAACTTGTAGGAGCAACGCTTCCTTAATTCCATTGATGCGATCATTGGTGAGAAACTTTAGTGATCGTATGATATTTCACTCTTCATCAAATCACAAGCCCATGGAAAGTGCACTCATGCAAGACAGAGAGTTATGCAGGCACAATCCAGTGATTTCTTCTCAAGCTAGATATGTCTACGAAATTCATCAAACTGTAGCAAACACTAGAACTAAAAGATCGCACAACCAAAAACAAAGCAATAAACCTTTGGCTCAATCACATTTCCATGAACAAAATTCACAAAAGAATGACACATTTAGGCAAGAATTATTACACTCCAAATGTGAGCAACAAAAGCATAATTTTATTGCATAATAACGATGACCCTCATTACATTTTACAATGGGGTATTTATAAGAAATCGTCTCCTCAATTTGTGTTGAGAGTGAGAGATATTCTTCATGTAATAAAATTCTTTTAATTAACAAAATAAACTAATTATATACAAACTACAATCTAATTGGTGCTAAGTAGGACTCCATCCATATTTTATTCAATAATTGGATGCATGAGCCTTTTACATGTTAAAAACAAATAAATATGAGAGAATAAAGAATGGGAAAGCTCTGAGTTGAAGTGGAAGTGTCTAGAAGTGCCAAAATTGGAAGTTGATCCTTCACAAGGCATTTGTCAGTGTTAAACTGCCGTCAGAATGCATTTTTGATGCATGGAAAGCTCTATTTTTGGAACTGGCAATTAATTATTGGCGAAACTTTCTCGAAAATGTGCACCTGTGGAGCTGCAAACCTGTGCACCTGCGGACCTGCACTCCTCAAAATGGTCTAAAATATTAAAATTTTACGAAGTGTCAAAACTGAAATTTTGGCATTTGGGTTTTATTCTTCTTCATCCCAAAGCTATGTTTGGATGTTTTCCCTTGAATTTCTCTATAATCTCAGTAATTTTAGCCACATCTGGTAAATCTAAAGCCTCATATTTTTCCTTCAACTTTTTCCTATAATTATCTACCTCAATTCGAGTGTCAACAAAATCCATGAGTTTGGTATCCAATTCCAACAAAGCTTCTTCAGTCCTAAAGGCTTGCCGGATATCCTCATCATCAGTAGCTTCCACAAAAGTCTTCTTAAAATTCTCTACCACTATCTCTACAGGTAAGAGTTTCTCTCATTCCTCATCTTCAAAAATATCCAAACAAGCATTGCTGTAATGCTTCTTTGCTTCCAAAACTCACTCTTGAGCTTGGTCCTTGAGCCAATGAATCTCCGCGTGTAATGTTTCTATTACTTTATTACTATCCACTATTTTCTCTATCCAATCATTGATCATATCCAATTCTTCCTTTGTATATACATCTATCAAAACTCTATATCTTTTCCCTTTTATGGCTGGAAAAATGTGTAAGTCCTTACTCTAAGCTCTTACTTCATCCATGATGCTAAAGTCCTACTTCAAAATCATTACCATTTTATTCATGTTCTCTTGTGTAGCATGTAGTAACTTCAAATTTCCCATGATGATCAAAATACCTTTCTCCTCAAAACTTTCCCACCACTATTGATAGGCTCTCAAAAATGGGTTTGACTATACACTTCCCCCTTCTCTGAGTATGGTATTTAATGTCTCCTCGGGGTGTAAGCATTTAGAGGACCAACTAATTTGGCTAAATATCCCTTGAGGATCTCGACCTGCCTTCGAAGTGTTTGGAGTTCAACCTCTTCTTGCTCCATGCTCTTGAGGATATATTTGATTCCCATGGTCACCATCAATTGGGCTTTATCCTGTGTGGGTCTTCCCAACATAACCTCTTTGAGTTGATAATCCTTGGGACCAAGGCTTTCTACATCTGTGTCTTTAGGAGGAATGATCACTTGTGCAAACAACTCTTAGTCCCGTGTATTGGTGACAAATGTGAACGATCTTGCCTCATGTGACAGGGACTTAGGTTTATTCAAAATCTCTGCAATCTCAAAAATGTCTTCCTCTAAAGCACATAATTGAGGTTTGTTACTCCTCATTATTTCCTTTTGGAGCCGCCTTGGGATGTGCTTAGCCAAAGACCTACCTCTCGAGGACAAAGGAGTATGTTTTGCTACCTCCTTTCTCTTATTGCTCCTCCTCGAAGTTGTTTCCCTTTGTGAGGGTTCTTCTTTTGCAGCCTCTATTTCAGCAAACCTTGCATCTTGCTCCTTAGTGTCTTGGGAAGGTGGTTAAGAATGCTCCACCATTTGTCCCTTCTTTGACATTTCATCAATCGCCCTTTATTCTGGTTCCTCCCCTTGTGATGGTTCCTTCTGAACTTGTTCCTCTTTTGAACTATGGGGCAGAGGAGTAACCGAGCCCTTATCTACCACTATGACTTGTGGTGGAGACGGGGGAATAAGATCAAGACCCTATGAATCTGGCGGCATCTGTGTCTAGTCTTGTTGAGGTTCACCTGTAGGGGTATCCCTGATCTTATCCCCAACTAGTTCTGTACCGATGAGCATAAAATCAAAATCTGACATTTTGAAAACATCATCACCTTCTTCACTTTACTCATCCACCCATTATTGTACTTCATATTTTGAAGGAGATACTTCTAGGGGTCCTGTTGGGGTGGATGGTGATGTATCTGTGACACTTCTCCTTTCTTTCTCAGTGGCTCTAGCTAGTCAGATTCTTTTCTACAAGAATAACTGTTCTTCATCATCTATCTCTTCTTCCTCCTCCTCTTCTCCTTCCAGAATAGTCTTAGGAATAGACAGAAAAGGCACCATTCTCCTAGTAACTCTTTTCCCTTTATTCATTCGGATCTTGATCCTCTTTTGTTTTGTGGAGATAGATGGGGATGCTGGCTCTTCTTGTGATGGAGGAATGGAAACTTGTTCACACTCTCCCTCTTCTGATTGGCAGGAGATAAAGGGAGGCAATTGAGGGTCATCCTGGACTTGAGAAGCACCAGTATCCTCAGACCCTTGTACACTCTCTTCCTGTTTCTGGGGAGGTGCTTGCGCTTCACCCTGCTCTACTTGAATCCTTTGAGGGGAGGTCCTCTTCCTTTTGTTCTTTCCCTTCCTCTCTGGAGGATGATAGTATCCAACCAGGCGGTCGAGTTGGTAAACTATCTATGGCTTGATAGGAGATTGGGTTGCAAGGGTAGGAATTGTAACTTTCCTCCCTCTACCTTTCTTAGGGTGGGCTTGAGCATGAAAGATCACAATATCAGGTTATCAAGATGAAAAGGCTTCTTGATCCAATCCTTAGTCATTCTGACTACATGCCTTATCCAATGATTAATATCATTGCCCTCCTCCCTATCAACCTCGGCATTCATGATAGGTCTCTCTCCTATTTTTTCAGAGTTGAATAGGGGGTGCAGTAGCTCCCATGAATCTTAGTGCCTTACTGCCTCCAGAATGTCTAGTTTGAGAGCCTTCACTACTAAGTACAAAGTCATCCTACAATAGTCCCTTACATGGACAACGTAGTCATTTGTGGCATTCATCCAATGGTCTTCAATAGCATGTTCATGATGGAACTCCTTGCCAACCAAACTCTCCACTCTCTTGATATTATCAAAATAAGGCCTAGGGGAATTGTATTCTTCGAGGGGATAATTCTCCCACTCCCATTCAAAGGACAAAATATCTTGCTTCCATTTGACCTAGTATGGTCCAATGACCAAGGGCCATGTCCAATAGGGTCTCCTTTGTCTCTTTACCCTCTCATACTTAGATTCAATTTGTCGAGAAATCTCCAATAACACTAGTTTGTCACTTGGATATTTGGGGAGCTTCTTGGGGTTGATAGTGGCACCAGCTACTCATAGATATGTGAATGTCTTGAATTGGATGAAGTAGGCCCCAAGAGCTATTATTTGTGCGTTTGCCTCATCAGATAACCTCTTTGCATAATCTCCCTCTATAAATTGGATGACAGCAAAAATGAATGTGTCATTCACGATTTTGTATTCCTTGCTTTGCACTGAGAGCTTCTTCCTCACGAGCTGAGGGTAGACAATGTAAGGCCAGGTATTAGGATCCTACATACTACCTCTTTTGTACAAATTGGGGTAATTTTTTCCCCTCACTACAACTAGATACACCATGTAAGAAGTCGTATAGAACTTCTTCTTCTCCTTAACTACTCCCACTTGCTCACACAAGTTCTCACTTAGTGTGGTGGCTCAATCTAGTGGCATCCTCGCTATCTTGATTGTCTCAATGAAGTTGACCATAAAAGCACTAAGGTGGCTAGCTGCTGGTAAACCCATGAATCTACTCAAAAGGATAATGAATCTACTCAAAAGGATAATGAAATAGCCAATATCATCTTTCATGTATCCCATAGTCATGTCCACCTTTCCTATGACCCGACCCAAAGGAGTCTTCTCAATGAGGTAGAAAGATTGGGTAACTTTCAATGCTTCTTTAGGGTGCTCCCTGTACCATCTCTCTACTACTTCATAGGAGAGTCTAATGAATTGGTCTGCCCTTGAGGGGTGAAAGACCCTCTCAATGTTGTTGGGTCAGATATCAAGGACCACTTCTCTCATCACACTCTTAACCACTCTCTCCTCTAGGACAAAGTGTTGTGCTAGTCTCATAATCAATTTCGTTGATTGCACTGATACAAGATGCAAAGCTGCACTTACCAACTCAGAACATATCAGTGTGGATATCAGTGTTGATCTCTTAGTAGGTTTATTGCAGATTCTAAGGAACTCTACCAAATAAGTATGTCCCAAATTAGTGTCTCTGATTTCTGCACGATCATCATGGAACCTTGATTTTGATGGTACACCTTGAAACTTGAATACAATAGGCTTGGGTACCATTTTCTCTCTAGATGTGGATGCCATAATATCTACATTACACGAGAAAAAATGTTTATTAGTTCAAAATAATGAAAACTTGGAATTAAAAAATGCAAAAGCATTAATTTTCTTCTCTAATTAATTGTTAACAAAAAATAAAACAAATAAAAAAAACTAAGCTAAGTTGTGCCTTTCTATTTATTTATTTATTATTATTATTATTATTTTTAAAATTTTTAAACTTTTTTTATAACTTTTATTTTTGGCTTTTAGTTTTTTTGAAGGTAGAAAGGGGTGCTCGCATCATGTGGCACAATGGTGCATGACGCGCATGTGGTGTGTGGCAAGTGGCACGACGCATGTGCGATGCAGTGTGTGTGAGGTGCAAGCATGTGATAGGTTTGAGATGCACGTGTGCATGGCGACAGGTGCAAGGCAACAAGGTTGTGCATGGCGGGCGAGTGGAGCATGGCATGGGTGCAGTGTAAGGATCGAGAAGAGTGAGGTGGAGCGTATCGGTGAGTGCAAAATGGTGTGGTTGCTCGTAGCGTAGTGGAATGCAGAGTGCGTAGTGGTACATAGCGCATAGAAGGTGGAGTGTGTTTAGGTGTGTCATGGATAGGATACAAGCATAGGTTTGGGGGTGCATAATGCACAAAGGGTTTTGAAGAAATACGTCGCAGTGTCGTTGTGGCTACAGGTGCACGTGAATGGTGTGCGTGGTGCGATGCAATGGCATATAGTGGAAGAGCACACAGTGTTGCATGCATGGGTGGGGTGGAGGGTTTTGAAGAAATGTGCCGTGATGGAAGTGGCAGAGATATGGTTTGCGACGCAGTGCAATGGGTGTGTACAAGGCAGAGGAAAACTCACGTGCACAGTGTGAAATTTTTTTTCTCACCTTGTGAGTGCAGAGCTGAAAACAAATGAAGAGTGGAGGTTGCAAAACGTAAGTTCAAAAAATGAGAGTGAAAAATATGAAGTGTTTTGGGGGGTCAAGGTTTATATAACCCCGCCCAGCCTTGGGGTGCGTAGCGCACCCTTGCACAAATGAGCAGGTGTGCGTCGTGCACCACCAAGGGTGGTGCGGCCCCTTGCTCACCACATTAGGTGTGCACATGTGCAAAAAGTTTTATTATATATATTTTTTCTAAATTATATATATATATATATATATATATATATTTTTTTTTTTTCCTATTTTTATGTCTCTTTTTATTTTTATTTTTTCAATTTTTTAGTTTTTTTTGATTTTTGACTCTTAAACATTTCTTCAGGTCCCCGAATTGTGAGTTCAAGATCCAATATAAGTAGGGGGTCCCAATTCCTAGTATAGAATAGGGCGTGTGTTGTGGAACCACAACAATTACATGAAATGTTGTTTTGTTGATGATATGCTATATAGATTGACTGGTTATCTGAGATTGATTAAGTTTTTTAAAGTTGGTAAAATTCAAATTGGTATATGTAGACCTAAGGATAAATGATTCACCCCTCGCAGTCTCAGTTTTTCTATATCATTATAAAAATTGGTATTATATATTTGGTGATTGTAAGATAAGTTTGAAGAAATTGAAGCCAAAGATTAAGATGTATAAGAGAGAGATACCTAAGCCAAACAAGGAGAACTTCCTAGCATGGCAAAGATTGATGAGATTGCACTTATCTAGTATTGGAGATTCCACATCTTACTATTTGGAAAATGAATATTTTGACATTCCTATACCTTCAACAGTTGAGAAAATGAAAGAGAAGAAGGAGCATAACCAAATAATGATTGAACTTGCAGCAACCCTAAGTTATTCTGAATTTGATGATGCGAAGGAACGTACTAGTACTAAGAAAATGTAAGGTAAATTGCCAAAAATCCATGGAGGAGACAATAATGTGTTAAGAGGTAAGGTAAAAATCTTAATAGGAAGGTTTAATGACATGAGAATGAAAGAAGGTGAGACTGTTGCACAATATTGTAGCCAAATCAAAGAAGTGGTGAATGCTATTTGAAGAGCTGAAGGAAAAATAACTAATGAGATTGTGATAGGTAAGTTATTGAGGACTTTAATTCCTATCTATGAAATTCAAGTATCTATAATTCAAGAACTGAGGTCTACACTTGGTAAGGATCTAATGTTGGATAGTCTAATAGGAAAACTTGCTGCATTTGAATTATCAAACTTTGATTATTATTTCCCTACTAGTGTTGAATATGCATTCAAAGCACAACTAACCCTTGATGGATCTAAGAAAAATAAAAAGAGAAATTATGTAGAAAGTGGTAGTGGATCTGATGATGACCTAGATGAACTTGAAGTATTTTTGGCTAGACGAATTCCTAGAGGAAAATGAAAATACAAAGGAAAACTTCCTATTATCTATTTTACATGTAACAAATTTCATCATATTGTTGCTAGATGTCCTAATAGAGATGAGAAAGAGGAAATTAAATATTTTAAGTACAAAGGAAGGAGAGATGATAGAGATAATAGAGGAAACACAAATAGAAGAGACTACAAGGACAAAGGTAAGAAATCTTTTTATATTGCTAAAGAGGATGGTTCTGATAGTAATTCTAATGATCATGATGAAGAAGTTGTTTATGTTGCAATGAAAGATGATTTTGATGAAGATGGAAAAACTGCATTAATCACACATGTGAAAAATAATTATAAATGGATAATTGATAGTGGGTTTTCACATTATATGATTGGTGATACAAGCAAATTTGATAAGATAGATCATTATAATAGAAGTAGTATTAAGTTTGACAATGATGCACCATATTATGTAAAAGGTAAATGACCAATTAAACTGAATGATAAGATCAAGTATGGCAATGCATATTGGGTCGATGATTTGAAATATAACTTGCTGAGTGTGGCACAATTAATAAGTTCAAGCTATACAGTTGATTTATAGAACAAGAAGGAAAATATCTATGATGCTACTGGTGAACTAGTTGGAAGTAAATAACAAACAAAAAGTAACTTGTTCTATCTAGACCTATCTGAAGATACTTCTCTATTTGCACAACGTAAAGATGTTTGGTTGTGGCATAAGAGGTTATGTAATGTGAACTTTGATAATTTGGTAAGCATTAGTAAAATGAAAAAATTTAGAGGATTAATAAGACTACAAAAACCTGACAAAGTAATGTGCAAATAATGTTAAATGGGTAAAATAACAAAGTCTAGTTTCAAGCACAAGGCCTATTCTTCTGATGATATTTTGGAGTTGGTTCATACTAACTTATGTAGTCCTATTGGAGTGTGAAGCTATTATGGTGATAAATATTTCATTTTTTTCATTGATGACTTTTTAAGAATGATGACTGTGATGTTTCTTAAGGAAAAAATCTGATTCATTTCAAATATTTAAGTGGTACTTGACTAGAGTTGAAAAAGAAACAAGAAAAAGTATGAAATATTTGAGATTAGTTATGGATTGTGCAAGAACACTAATGATGGAGAAGGATGTTTCACATAAATATTTGAGAGAGGCTGTAAGTACTATAGTCTATACTCTGAACCACGTTCAAGTGAAGAAAGGAACAAATAAAACACCTTTTAAGCTTTGGTATGGATACACACCAAATGTGAATTAATTTAAAGTTTTTGGAAGCAAGTGTTACGTATTGAAAGATGCAAGAAAAGCTAAACTTGATGTTAAAAGTGATGAAGGCATTTTTCTAGGTTATTCCACTAAGGGAAAATCTTACAACTGTTTGAATTATAACACTAGAAAAATTGTGGAAAGTGCACATGTTAGAGTTGATGAATTTGCACAGAAGAATGAAGAAGAATGCAAGAAAAAACTTGAAGACTATAGAAAGTTTGTCTATGGGTATGTGCAGGATCATGGTATATCAAACTATACCTTAAGTGGTAGTTTAAAATTAACAAATCAGGTTTATATCAACTTGATGTGTAATTTTGAACTAGTTATGAAGTTAATATTAAAAAGTTATAATAATATAATCCATAGGAATTTGAATGTAGTTTCTAAACTACTAGGTCTTATATGAAAATAAAATAATGAATTATGAATTTTCTACTACAACACTTTCAGAAGAAAAATAGTTCTCGTGTCTAACCAACTTAATTAATTCAAAAATTTATCAAATTAATTAATTTTTTTTGTCTTATATGAAAATAAAATAATGAATTATGAATTTTCTACTACAACACTTTCAGAAGAAAAATAGTTCTCGTGTCTAACCAGCTTAATTAATTCAAAAATTTATCAAATTAATTAATTTTTTTATTGTAGTAGATGAAGCATAGAATGTGACACATCATTTGGATTTCAAAAATATTTTACGATTTGAAATGTATAGTTATTTTTCAATCAACATGTCAATGAAAACTTTATAAGTAACTCCATTAGAAAAATAAGTAAATATTACTTAATGAACTCATTATTTAACATACATTATATCGATGGAAATATGACAATATTATTAAGAAAACCTTTTCATTTCATCAAATATGGATGAAAAAAAAGTTGTCAGCTACATGCTTGAAGTTAAAAACTTAGAAAAACAAGGTAAAAACATGTTTTTGGCTTTGATCGTGTAGGCTTGGTATCCAAAGCACTAATAAGCGTAAATCAGATATCTGCTATATCAGATACCCATTTTTTCCTCATAAAAATTTATTAATTTAAATTAAAAATTAACAATAAATTTTTTATTTATTTTTAAATTTTTATAATGTTACTTATGACCTCTTTTGAGGACCCTTAATATGTATTTCCTATAGGGTATTAGGACCCTTAACCACATATAATGGTTCAAAAAGATTGAAAAGGAGCATATAGTATCCTATGATCCTTTTTGACCCATTCGAACATATTATCTATGTGCTTAGGGGCCCTAGGATTGAAAGAGTCAAAAGGGGTCATAGAGTACCCTATGACCCCTTTTGACCCATTCAAAAGAATTATCAATGTCATCAGGGGTCTTATGATTCTTAAGCATACATAACATGATCGAATGGATCAAAAGGGATCATAGGTTATTCTATGACCCATTTGAACACATTATCTATATTGTTAAGGGTCCTAAGACCCCAAAGAACACATAATATTTGAATAGGTCAAAAAAGGTCATAGTGTACCCTATAACCCCTTATGACCCATTCAAGAATATTATTTATGTTGTTAGGGGTCCTACAACCCCTAAGTACACACAATGTGATCAAATGAGTCAAAATGAGTCACTTGGTACACTATGACACCTTTTATCCATTGGATGACATTATCTATGTACTTAAAGGTCCAAAGGAGTTACATGGTACCCTATGATCCCTTTCAACCTATTCAAATATATGAGATATAACCATAGGGGTCCTAAGATCCTTAGGGACATATATTGTCATCAAATGAGCTTAAAGATGTCATATGTTATCCTATGACCCCTTTTAATCCATTCAAACATATGAGATGTGTCGCCAGGGGTACTCAGACCCCTTGGTACATACATTTTTTGTCAAATGGATTGAAAGGGGATATGAGATATGTCTCTAGGGTTCATAGGTTTCTCTATGACCTCTTTCAACCTATTTGAACATATCAAATATGTCCCAAGGGATTGTAAGACACCCAGGGATATATGTCATCATTAAATGGGTTGAAAGGGATCATAGGTTTCTCTATGACTCCTTTGGACCCATTTGAACATGCCAAATATGTTCCTAGGGGTCCTCAGACTCCTATGGACATATATTGTCATTGAATGGGTTGAAAGGGGTCATATGTTTCCCTATGACCCCTTTCAACCCTTTTGAGAATGTGTGATATGAAGGGTCCTAGGACCCCTAGGCATGTATGTTGTCATGAAATTTGTTGAAAGGGATCATAGGTTATTCTATAAACCCTTTCAACCCATTTGAACAAATGAAATATGTCCCTAGGGGTCCTAGGACCCCTAGGTACCTATGTTGTCATGAAATGTGTCAAAACGGGTCATAGGTTTTCCTATGACCCCTTTCAACCCATATGAACAAATAAAATATGTCCCTAGGGGTTCTAAGACCCGTAGGGACATATGTTATCAAATGTGTCAAAAGCGGTCATAGATTATTTTATGATCCATTTTGACCCATATGAACAAATGAATTACATCCCTAGGGGTCGTAAATTAGTAAATTTGGACCTATTTTTTGATGCAGGATGGTCAAAAGTTTGACACTTTAAGGTTGAAAAATGGTGTTGCTATAATTTCATCAAAATTTTGACACACTCCACAGTTGTTAATTTATCGACAGACCACTATGTTAAAAATCATCCCCACCTATGCCATAGGATGACGTTAGACAATTAGTACTAAACACCAAAATATTGATGCTAGCCAGAGTTGTTTAGATGAGTATGTCATACCATCAACGATATGCCTCGTAAAAATATTGATAATAGCTAGAGTTGTTTCAATGAGTTTGTCATATTCTCAATGATAGGCCCTATCAAAATATTGATGATAGCTAGAGTTAAATTTTTTTAAAAATAGTTTCACTATATATCATGTTAATAATAGTCATGAACCCTTACTACATCAACAAGTTTGCAGACTTGTTAGATGGGTTAAATGTTTGAATCAAGTCCTTTTACAAGAATGACTTTATAACTATGTATAACTTATATCTAGGTCAAATCCCTTTGCATTGGTGTTAGAAGGCATTCTCAAATGATTTCATGGCTAGGGCTAGTGTTTAATGTCAAGAATCAACATTATGTTGCCATGAATATTATCCAAGATTGGTTGATGCAATTGATGAGTAAAAATAAACTCATATATTATGGAAAGATTTTTATAGAAGCCCTTCAAGGCTGGGGACACATCTTCTTCTTGTTGGCATGAGAAGCATTCAAAGGTTGACACTAGTTTTGACTGCAAAAAGAAAATGTTGATGTGACTTTGAGGGGTTTTCATAATCTGAAAGTAAAATTCCAATGTCTACAAGAAAACACTTCATTTAAGGAGGAATAGAGTTTATAAAAATGATGTATTTCCTCATGAGTAGCAATTTAAGTCACTATGTTATATGTGGGAGTTAAATAGAGAAATATGAAATTGAGGAGTTCATTTGAAGATCCAATTTGCTAATATAATTTTTATGATTAATTTAAATAGGTGTTTGGAACATTTCTAAGAATATTATAGAATGTAATAGAATTCTAATTTTAAATGCTAAAGCTATAGAGGCTATTTCCAAGTATTCTAGAAAAATATGGGATCTCTGTTGGGCATGGGAAGTAACTATAGTTTGCATTGAACTTAGAAACATGATATTTAGTCATTATAATCTAACACACATAAACTTGCAAATTTGAAATGCATGTCCCTACAAACAAGGAGTACTTATATTTTCAGAAACATGACAAAGGTATTATGGTTAAAATAAGACCTTAAAGAAAAAAAGAAGCAATGCATATGGAAAGAAAAACACCCATTATAATTCTTATCAATTTATCTCCATGACAACAATATCATACCATGATAACACACAAGCTTTTTATAAAATACTACAAAAAAAAGGATAAAATAGATTGTGGCTTGCTTCTCAACATATACAGTCCAAACTCCCATATATAACTTCAATGTATGATTGCATAACTCTTGTTGTACACAACCAAAAAGTAATAATGTCAATCAAATCAATTTTGTAGTTTCAAAAAGATAATGCAAGAACAAGTTTGAATATGCTTGATTATACCCACCTCTTCCAAAGCCTTGCAAATTGTAAACCCATGACATAATAGACTGATTCTCTGATGACACAAAGAAGACATCTACTCATGATATATGCATATTGATAATAAAATACTTTCTCCTGCTTGGTGGACAAGTGTGATACAGAATCCATTGGTTAAGCCCACCACATATAATCCAAATAATTACTAATTACCCCTTCCACATCATAATGAGAAAATCATATGTTTTTAAGAATGAAAATAAACCATGATATATATAGCAAGTAATTTTTCCAGATTAGAGGAATATCAACAACCAATGAATTCATGTAAGTACATGTAATCTATAAAGAATTCCTTTATGTTTTAAAGATTTGACTGTTAGATGATAATTAACAGATTTTTTAATAGCTAGTGAGAGGAATACTTGAATGGTAGGTAGGTTGAGATGGTGGAGTAAGTATTTGATTGTGTGTGTGTGTGAGCATCTACTTTGAATTTAAATGGTAGCCACATTTTTAGTGCAACCACCATGCATTAAACAACACATTTCTTCCCTGGTTGACTAGCAGCTCCATATGTCAACCATGATAAACCTTAAGATTTTTTAGGAGCTCCTTCCAAAGATATAGTTGACCAATCTCAAAAACTCTAAATAAGTTGACATGGAAAGACAAAAGAAGAAGATAGAAAACACCTTCCTTATCAAGTATATAAAAATAACTGCTAACTAATTCCATATATATAATAACCTTTAGCATATAGACAATTTTTAATCATGATTCATTCTATACAATGTTGGGTATTAATCATCATGAGATGCAATCATCCTTAACTACCCTAGCTAAGCTCAATCTCCACATTAAACCATATATATCAAATTGATAAGTGTCATTCCATGAATTGAGACATAGTGAAAGGGGCGAAGATAAAGATAGAAAATTGTTGATCAGATATAGACAAAGAAATATTGAAAAATGAAATAAAAGAAAGAGTGAAAGAGGAAGGAAGAAATATGAATTTAAAAAGAAAGGGGGATGGAGAAAGAGAGAGATATAAATAGAAAAATAGAGAAATACATGGAGAAATAAAAATATTTTGGAAAGACAAAGTGGAAGGGAGATAAGTATATTGACTATACGAAAAATAAATAGATAAAGAGGAAGAGATTTATAGAAAGATATAAAGGAAGAGAAAGAGTGAGTGAGGGGGGTCAAGATTAGAGGAGAGGCTAATATGTGTGTAATTATAATTTTTGTAGTAGTTGTCAACAAAACAAGAAAATTGTTTGTATAAAATAATAGTCCAAAAGACATAAAGAGCAAATATGCAACTATGTTAGTTCATTGCTCACAAATACATTTTTTTAAATTTGTTTTTCAATGTAACAAAAATTTCAAATTCAAACTTCTAAGTTATCAATAACTTAATAAGTAACTCATAGTACTTATGTTAAGGCCATTTTAAGGCATTCACTTGGAACTTGCTATGTTCACCCACTAAAAGTAAGTACTATTTTGGAGACTTCAAAGTTCAAGCATCCCCATCTACAACAATGACAATAATGCATGTGAGAGACAATAATGACATGATTCAAAAATAAATTATAACTAAAATTCTTTTAATGGGGAAATTAAAACCACTAATATTTTAACTAGATCATAAATTAATAAAAGGGATTGTTAGTGCAGTAACAAACGTCAAGTATCACTGCCAAACTCGAACACTCTAGCTTAAGTTTTTCAGTTCTACTACTCAGAGCCCTACAACAAAATACAATGAAATCATGATCAATTAGCATCTATAATTTTTTTTTTAAGAAGACTAAGATCAACATGTTACCATCAACATTACACTTATCATCGACATTTAAAGTATATTTATATGTTTTGTCTGATATAACAACACATTGAATGAATCATTGAGTAATGGAAAAAAGAAAAGAGAGAAAGACAAGAAGATGAAAACATCGTGTGAGGAAAGGAGGTAGAGCTATGCTACTGAGAAAGAGATAGATAATGAGGCTTGATGCCATGGAGAGGAAGATGGGGTTGAAGCAGTAAACACATGAACACCTTGAAAATGAGCTGGTTCAAGATATGTATGGTTCAAGATCTATATTGTTATTTATTTGGTTTGAAGTGTGCGTTGGGAAGGTTTGGATCCCTTCATGTGTCACTATTATGCTATAGTCACAGTATGAAATTCAAATTAGATTGTGATGGGAATGGTGAAGCTTCCATTGTGAGTTTGTTCGTAAAGCCTTTGTAATCAACAAATGATTTCTATCCATCTGATCCTATTTAGAAGGTGTTATGATGAGATTTAGTGAAGGTTTATTTGAGTGTCAAGTTGGTAAAAAATTTGGGAAGAATTGATGGGACCATATATTTTTGTTTAGTTTTGATAGGTTTAGTTTGAGCTTCACTTGGTTTCAAGAATCCTTTCATAATCTCTACTCAACAAGGCCAACCACGTGAAGGTGGAAGGTTATTTGGCCTTCCCCCCCCCCCCCCCCCCCAACATAATAACTCTAAATTCCCTATTAATAACTAAGTAAATATTTCATTCTTTCATTTTAGAAGTATATCATTGAATCATTATAATCACATAACAATCATTAACACAACATGCAATTAATTAATACATATATACATTCATCAATAATTTGTGAACACATCAATCATTATATTCACATAACATTCATTAACATGACATATAATTCATTAATTCATCAACAATTCATGAACATGTCAATCATTATAATCACATAATAATATTCAATAACATGACATAAATTTCATTAATAAGCAACATTTATAAAAATTCATCAATACATTCATCATCAAACAAGATTTTTAACATTCATTTCTTCTTTTCTTTTTTCTTTTGTTGAATATAAAGGCTAATAGGCACATCATGACTATCTTTGATATTCTCCTATGGTTCTCTCGATTATGATCTTATAACATGAGGCTTCCTCTTCTTTTTTTGAGGACAAGGCTGATGCGCACCTAGTTTTTTTTGAGAACAAATGACCAACCCAATTTATGTGGAATGCCAAAGTAAAACATTTGCTCACATTGGCTTGGAAGAACATAGGGCTCATTTCCAACAGGCTCAAATGACCTTGTATTAATAATTGTAAATCCATTATCATGTTCAATAACAGTTCTATCAGGATCATTTTGATTTAGTTGTAGCCTGTACCATTTGACATCGAATAGAACTATTTTGAAGGAATTAAAGTCACACTCAATTATATCATCCAAAATGCCATAGTATTTATTTTTATATTTTTGATGATGCATACCATTTCTAGATGAAATATTGGTGACCTTGAAGACTACAATTATCCCAGAAGCACAAATTCTATTAGTCTCATCCACCTTTTTTATGCAAAAATTATGACCATTATAGTACATAGCTTTGTGGTGCTTGACCTATTATCAAACATGTCAAAATTATGTGTTCATTTGTGAGTTGATATTAAATAAATTGGTCATGATAGATTAACTTATACATACCTTTCCACCTCTTAAACCATTTGCTAGAGTAATTACCCTTGACATAACATTGGGATCTCCATTACAATGAGCTTCTTTAACTAATGAAGCAACACCTTTCAATATTGATGAACAACCATTTTGTTGAGATTGTTCAATCCATACCATCATGCAATCAAATATTGTTTGCATTAGACAAATGAAGTGCATCCCATTCACGAACAACTATATAAAATAAATAGACCAGTTAGAAATAATTTATATTGATGATGAATAAGAATTAATTAACTACAATTATATCTTATAGTTACCTCTCATTTTTCTCAAACTACATTTCCCCATTTAGTACTCCCTTTCAAATCTGTTAATGGAGTTGGGATCCCAAATGCAATCTACATGGATCTTTATGCAAACTTGGGAAGATATTCACTAATGTATACCATGGTCTGGTAGACCATATATCCCTCAACCATGGAACTCTTAGGACGTGATCTCTATCGAACCAAGCCCTTACAAAAATTTCAAGTTCCTCTCAACCATCCACATTGACCTAGTTGGTACAGATCCACACAATTTGATCTCCTCAACTAGATGTATGAGGTAGTGTTTTTGTGCATTGAAAAAGTTGAAGGTAGACACTTTTGCATCTCACAAAAAAGCCAAGGAAATTTTCTCTTCCATTGCTTTATGTCTTTTTTACCAATTTCTTTAGATGACAACCACCTAGAAGATATTCATCACACAAAAACATATTAAGGAGACTAATAACACTTCTATACAAAAAATCTAACAAATAACATTTCTAACCTCATGTATTTCCCAAGATCATATATAACATATTTGACACTCATGTTGTCGAAGTTGTGTGGGAGAGATAGAGGTAGAACATACTACATTAATAATAAAATGATCTTTTCAATATATTATAAACTAAAATAATCAAAAGTACATGATGTTTTACAAATTTATCGTAAATAGAGAAGTACATGACTTACCTTGATGAAGGTATGCCAATCATGCATTGTTTACCCTAACCCAAAATCACCTTTCTTTGATATGAGATTGCTTATGTTTGCAACAAATCTTGTGGGAAATTTAGTTTTTCTTATGGCTTCATATATGGCATCAGTTTGTTGCCACATTAATAACCAAAGAATGAGACTCATATTAATCCAGTTTTCATTGCTATTTTATTCAAGAAAAAAATTCAATGCATGATTGGATTCATCAACGCCATTGTAAATTTTCACCAATTTTTCTTTGTCACGCCTTCCATCCAATATTTTCCATAGTGACTCTATTACCATCTTTCCAATATGCATAACATCAAACAAATGAATGATTTAGAGGTTCTTGTAGTACAAACAAAGATCTAAAATTAGAAAATATAGTTGCATAAGCAATTAGGTCATATTATTGTTACTCTCTAATAATTGTAGCAGTGAATGAAATCTCCTAACTGAGTTGGCTTAACAACTATTTTCCAAATCCACTAACAAGGTGACATTTCTAGATTGAAGTGTCTAAAGACCTCTAGCAAGGCCACTCCTAATAGGGTGAACTAAATCCTTTGATCACACCTAACAGTGTGTTTCATAACCTTTAACTAGGCTCACTTCAAAAGAGTGAAAAATAGTAACTAGTTGCAATTGGCTTTTCCCAAATTGGGCTTCCACATTAAATGTTGGTGTCTCTTGTGTTCATATTATTTGTTGTATTATTTTACAACAAAGTTAATTAAGGTTAATCACACTAAACATCTTAAGAAGCAATTATTTCAGTTTTTCGAGTGACAATAATTCTTAGTGTTAACCAAGCATTCATGTGTTAACCGAGTTACAACAATATTTTGGTTTTACTAGAGTTTGGTTCTGGATTGTATTGACATATTAAGGGATCTTGGATTTTTTTTTTGTGGTAAATAATTCACCCCTACCCTCTCAGTTACTCCTCTTATATTTCCAACACATCTAATCCCTCCCCTTTGAGCTTAATAGCCTCCAAATTCTTAGTCGCACAAGGGAGGAAATATGAGAATTGATAGGGATAGATTCTAACTATATTAAATCAAATGATATCAAGCTTCTTATGTAAAGAAACTTGCAACAAAAATATAATCATTTCCATATAACCCATAATAAATCTAAAATAAATATGTAATTAAAATCCACATGTAAGAGAATAGACAACATACTCACAAAAATTGTGACATAAGATATACCTTGGGAAACTCTAATTGAGAGAAAAACCCAGCCTCCAAAAGCATCCATCACCTTGTATTATTCAACGAAAACACCATTGCAATACAACCGTGGAAGCCTTCAAAGCCATAGCTACTACCAAGAAATCCATGTGAACAAGTATGAATCCACACATCCCATGCCATGCTTCCAACCTTCACAAATGCTTCCTTGGTTAACCTATCAAGCCTTGTCCTGCTCGCCTCTTGTCCCTTTTTTTTTTTTCCTTCTTCTTCTCACCCACCAACTACCCTTGTGACTGCTAATATAGTAGCAAGTCCCACAAAACCACCAAGTGGTATAACATAAACCATGTGCTACCTAACCCATTGATCCCACATTTAATATTGAAAATTTAATTCTTTTCCTCAATATTAAATAATTACATGAAATATTATCGCAATGTTACAATACACCTCATCAAGTATATCCCATGGGAATCTTTACATGTTGCATGTCCATCTAGGTGAAAAATTACATAATAAAATAAAATAATAAAATTGTGCAACCGCCATTATCTCAACAATCATTCACTTGTTGTATACATTGCACAGGGTCAATCTATAGCCACCTAAATGAACAAGGGAACAATCCCTCCTAGCATATCCAACATCATGGATTAAAGTACACATAGTGCTCCATCTTAGTACCCACAACAAAATCAAAGTATCCAGCATCTCAAATATGAATGATCTCACCTCCTATTATGCCACTACTAGTGGACATACATCGAAGTCATCCAAAGAGAAAGCTACCCAACCTATCACATTAGAAGATCATAAAATCCTGTACCAATTAAAATTCCAAGCATAAAAACCTAATCCAAAGGTAATCACATGCATCCGTGGTTGTCAAAATATCCATAGCTGAAATAGCACCCACAACAAGTGCCAAACCCATCCAACTATCCATACCTCCAAAGGTATACCAAGTGAATCTCACATCATTAACATATCCAATATGTAACCTGCAATCGCAAGACTTAACAACAATACCTACCATATGTATACCATGAAACTCCCACTATAAAAGATAATGTCAAATCTATAACCAATCCACTCACAACATCTCAAAGAAGAGAATCCATGTAGTCTCAAGGACATCCACAACACATAAACCAATAACCTGCAACAAAAACTCTCATAACAAGTCTCAGATAGTCTCCTAAGTTCTCCACAACCAACAAAGGAAAGAGATAAAGGACTAATCATGTCATCTCTCACATGACATACATGAACACAAACCAGTTATCATGATCTCTAACCAATCTCAAATCCAATGTAAGTAAAACCAAACATCCAATAAGATAACCAAGACCAAAGAGAAACCATGCAAATCATAACCTATAACATGTCCTTCTACACACACATCTAGATGTAAACTATGCAGGTATGATCTCCTCCATAAAACCCCAACAAAAATCCTCAACAACACCCAAACCATAACATATAACTAATCATGGATGTAAGCCTCTCACAAGAAGATCAAACTCATAAAGTATTCCTAATCCAACGAATATGCCCAATATACAACCATCTCCCAAACTCAACCAACATAACAAAATATGTAAATGGAGATAATTGATGCTATACCATCTCTCAAATGAACCCTCCAGAACTAACTCATGTACCATAGCTCAAGATCCATATCCATGAAAGACAAACATAAATATAATGCACCTCAAAAAAAAAGGGTTATACCTCTCAAGTAGCAAATTACCGAGTAGAGCAAGAGTGGGGAATGAGAATTCTCATTAAGATATCCAAGTCTCCAACCAAGACTCATCTAAGAACAATCTTCTCTCAAGTCCATATTAGGTGAATGCCCCTCAGACTTCTTGCTGAAACCATCAACTGACTGAACAAATACTTCTCTAATTGAAGAGAAATCAACATCACCACCATCTCTAAGTATCCATGAGCACTTGTAACCAATCAATTCATGCCAAGTCCAAATGCAATATAGCAATATCATGAAGTATCTAGCTTATGATCAATGTACTCAATACAAAGAAACCCAACCAAGATCATTGTCAAAGTTCCAACCATGGCCTCAGGAACATAAACATGACAACATGATCTAAACCATCTCAACCAAAGAGACAACATGCTCCATATGAACATACTATAACATGTCAAAACTCTAAATGCATATCAAGAGTATACCATGACATAATAATAAAACCATCCTCACACCAAGGATAACATGTCAAATAAAAGCATAAACCACACCTTTACTAAGAACCCCATTAGTCCTCAAGATGCAATCATCTCCACACACCGTGAAGAAAACCATCTCCACATACCATGAAGAACCATCTCCACACACCATGAAGATAAATAAGAACCCCATGAGTCATCATGATCTAACCATCTTCACACACCATGAAGATAACAAGTGCACCATGAAAATATCAAAGACACTTTTGTAGCAAGAGGATCCAAGACAAATCTCTAACATCTGCAAACACTCAATGAATATATCAATACTAGTAAACTCCCACTCAGCCATGGTACGAATTCATCCATGACATCATATAAATCCATCTCTTACATGAAAATCCTTTAGGTCTATACTCAGTACCAAGTGAAACCAAGATCTCCAAACCCAAGAAGATACAAATCAAACTAGGAACTAATCCTGCAATGTCACCCCATCACTATCACAAGCTCTCACTAAATTGTGTATTCAAGATATTCATGATATTATGATAAAAGAACCATCCTTTATCCATGAGAATTCACCAAAGCATCAAATCATCAAAGAACTCAAAGTGCACATCATGAGCTCCTCAAAAGAAACCAAATAACCATGATCCTCAACCAAGAAGATATATCACCATAACCAAATTAGGAATCTAAACCAATGAACATCAAGGATGTATCTATATACCCAATCATGTCATGCCAAAATCTATGACACCATGATCACATCCATGAGCCGAGCATCTGACCCTCTATATGTCAAACCTGTCAGCATAAAATAGTCAACCAGAATCCTACACTATTACTATACCTGCTAACAATATCTCATCCCTTTTACATGAAAAAAAAATCAAGAAATCATGTAACTCAGGGCATAGACAACCCAAATAAGAGCCACCAATCTGAATATGCACCAATAATGAAAGAACAATGGGTAAAGACAACTCGTAACCAAGCTATAAATGCAACCTGTAAATATAGACTACTTACAACATTACACAACTTGTAGACCCAACAAGTCATCATACATATCCAAACCAAACACTGATAACCATATCATAATGAAACCAATCTGAAATATGAACTAAGTATACAATAACATCAAACTCAAATCTAAAAAATATACAATGTCATAAACTCACAATGTTATTGTAGTCAATATATACCATAAACTACTCAGATCAATATATCACCAAATAAACCATGCCAAACTTGTACCAAATTTGAACCAATGTGTAGAGCTCTCCAAGAGCTTTTTTTTGACTACTCGAAGTCTAAAATCCAACTTCGTATGCCCAAGTTATGCCCTAATCTATGCTCAAAATAAATAATATTTGAATTTTGGACTCTTAAAACCTGAAAAAATGTCAAAATCACAAAACCAAACCTACACCAAGTTGTAGTGCTCTGAATTATCTTTCCAATGCCTATAAGAAGTCTAAACTTTGATAACTTGAGAGAAAGTTATGGTTGTTTTACTAAGACAGTCTTTTTACCATTTTCACTACAATTTTTTTTTGTGACGAAAATTGATAAGATTAAATTTGATGGCCATCATGGGCTCAAACTAAAAAAATCTTTCATTTCCTTTGAACATGGCCAAACTAGGGCATATTATATATCAAAATTTATGGAAACTTTGACCTGGATCCAACGATGAGGTCTGTTTTTACCCAAGAGGTCATTTCTGCAAGCTCCTCCTAAAATCATCATTTAAATAGAACATATGAAAAACCCTATTGTCTAATAATTTCACATGCCCAAAATCTACCAACATCCCATCATAACAGAAAACCCAAAATCCTTAAAGCTGCAATAAAGAACTCATATACCTTGCCCTTTCTTTTATCTTTTCATGCATTCCCATGGATTCAATCTAGGGTTACAATAATAAAAACCATAGCTCTGATACCACTTGTAAGGAAACTTGCAACAAAAATGTAATTGTTTCCACATACCCCATAATAGATATGAAATAAATATGTAATTAAAATCTACATGTGAGATAATAGACAACATACCCACAAAAATTGTGACACAAGAATTCTTTGGAAAATCCTCATTGAGGGAAAAACCCAACCCCCAAAAACAACCATCACCATGTATTATTCAGCAAAAGCACCATTGCAATATAACCATGGAAGCCTTCAAAGCCAAAGACACTACTAAGCAATCCATGTGAACAAGCATGAATCCACACATCCCATGCCATGCTTCCAACCTTCACAAATGCTTCGTTGGCTAACTTGTGAAGCCTTGTCCCACTCAACTCTTGCCATTTTTTTGCCTTCTTCTTCTCACCCAACAACTACCCTTGTGGTTACTTATATAGTAGCAAGTCCCACAAAACCACCAAGTGGTATTACATAAGCCATGTGCTACCTAATCCATTGACCCCACATTTAATATTGGAAATTTAATTCTTTTCCCCAATATTAAATAATTACAGGAAATATTATCACAATGTTACAATACAACTCATCAAGTATATCCCATGAGAATCTTTACATGTTACATGTCCATCCAGGTGCAAAATTACATAATAAAATAAATTAATAGAACTATGCAATGCTTGCAATACTCATTATCTCAACATCTTATTAATATTAAAATAGGAACACAAGAAATTAAATTGCTACTATTAAAAATAAATAGATCAATAGATGAACTCAAAATCTCAAAATTTGAAGGTCAAATTAATGAGATCATAATTCATAATCAGAGTATAAATGAATGCTTCTCACAAATTAAAATAATTTTATCACTAAAAAAATGTTTTGTAGAACTCATAACAAAAATAAGAGTAAAGTTGAAAAAGCTCCAAATAGAAGAAGATAACTACAAATTTCAAAGGTAGGCACAAGATAAGGAGGGCAAAGGTGAAGAAGTTTCTTCTTAAGAAGAGTAATGACTTTTAGTAAATGTCACAAATAGAAAAATAATCTGTTTAGAAGAAAAGATGAAAAGATTACTAAAATGTGATTAGAAATACAAATTGGATGAAGAGGTAAAAGAAAACATGACCAACATAGATAAACTGACATGTGAAATTCTTATTACAAGAAGTGATATAGAGGATTAATTCTCACTTTGGGAGGAAATGCATTGGAACCATACCAATGGAGTAGATAAACTACAAATAGAACTCACTGAGGAAATCAAAGAGGATAGACCACCAAGTCCAAAGAATACATAGAATAAATCAGATAAATAGTAACTACCACCCCCATAAATAAATCAGATAAATCAAATAAATGGTTTTATAAAATAAGAAACATAATGATAGAGCAAAACCAGAACCAATTAGAGGAAGAAAGTACAACAACAAAAAATAAGAAGGATGAACTAAGTTTTTTGCATACAGAAAACAATAATAGGTCAATCACAAGGGAAGAGGATAATCAATCTCCTCCTGGTATATAAAACTGATAACCATCAAAAAAAAGTGAAGAGTAAGAAAAGAACTCATAAATTCTGAAAAACTTCTCAGAATGGTAAAGACCGTTTTGAAAGCCAAGGCAATGGAAAAGGGGAACTCAGAGAGAATGCAGAGAATTGTATCTCATTAGAAATATAAATATTCTTGAATGAGCTTTGGGAGAATAAACTTATAAACATAGACAACTCAAAATAGGATAAAGTGCTTACAAAGGATTCTTTGGAGGAATTTGGGGTGTTAGATCTAATGGAAAATAATTAGAATGTTAATAGAGGAACATACAATAGGAAATCAAAGGAGAGAAGAACAATACAAAATGAAGAAGATTTAGATATTATCGAAAAAATACTAGATGAAATTAGATAGGAAGATAAAGAGAATGAAGAGGAAATGGATGAGAATAGTATTCAAAGGACAAGTGAAAATTTGGACAAACTATGCATTGCACAAAATGTGGAGGGAATAGAAACCCAAAAATGTGGGCCACTCCAAAAAATAAAATCTCTAGTAGAACTATGGACAACAACAGGAAATACAAAAAATCAAAGGAAAATTGAAGACATTTTGAATACTGGGAAGGAGAAGAGCCTTCCAAAAGGAAAATGAAAATAACTACATGGAATGTTAGGGGACTTAACATCCCCAAAAAAAGTGCATTCTCAAGTGCAACTTATCCTTATTTGATTCAGAGATCATTTTAATTTAAGAAACAAAGTTGAACAAAATAGAAGGTGAGAAATGGAGAAAATAAATAGGTTACTAGAGAAATATGATGAGAGAATCAAAAGGAGTATCAGGTGGGCTAGGAGTGATCTGGGACCCAAGAAAGGTGGATTACACAAGTATGGTAATTAATAAAAAATTGATTGGTAAAAGAGTTAAATTTTTTAAGACTGACTTGCAATTTATCATTATAAATGTATATGGACCTTTTCATACTATAGACAAGAAATCCCTATGGAAGGAACTTAATACCTTTCTAAACTCAAACAAAATTGGGAATGTTTGGATAGGAGGAAACTTTAATGCAATTCTTGAACTAGAAGAAAAGAGTGAAGGATCACAAATGGTATCACAAGCAATGTTGAATTTCAAAGAATGGATTACTCAGGATAATTTAATGGATTTACAACCAACAAATGGATGTTCACTTGATTCAATAGAAGAAAGGATATTAAGTAGATTGTGGAAAGGTTGGACATATTTATTTTCAAGGGGGAGTTCCACACTTTCAACCACATGGTTCAATCCAAAATTCTCTCGTGTGTAGGATCAAATAATTATCTAGTAATTCTAGAGATTACAACACAAAAAAAACCAAGAAGAAACCCATTCAAGTGTGAGAAAATGTGGTTTTAGGATGGAGAATTTATGGACTATATTAAACAATGGTGGAATGAAGAGGAAGTTGAGGGATCCAAAATGTTCAGATTTATATCAAAATCAAAACTACTAAAAGAAAATATACTAAAATGGAATAAAACTCATTTCAATAACATCTTTAAAGAAAAAAAATACAAAAAAAAAAAAGGTTAATGAAGAAATTATCTAATTAGGGACGAATATGGAAAGGTACGAAAGAGAAAAATATCTAATTAGCAAAGAAGAAAATATCTTCACCAAAGAAGAAAAAATATGGAAACATAAATCAAGGGAAACTTGGCTCCATCAAGGAGATAGAAATATAATTTGTTTTCACAAAAATAAAATTAATAATAGAAACATAAATAGAATATCTAAAATTAAAAATAATCAAGGGAATATGATAGAAAATCCCTCACAAATAGATGAAACTCAAACCTCATAGCCCAAAATAGTATATTAAGATCCATCCCTAAATTGATAATAAAAGAAGACAATAAATTTATGAATAGAGAATTCTCAATAGAGGAAAATAAAGAAGCCACATTTAGCATGAATCTTGATAAATCATCAGGACCTGATAAATTTCAAGCATTTTTCTTCCAAAAATGTTGGGCAATATTAGGTGAAGATCTATGGAAAGCCATAGAAGCAACCAGAAACTTAGGCTCACTTCTAGCAAAAATTAATAGTATGTTTCTATCACTAATGATCCATAATAAATCAGACTATGAAAACTTGGGTGATTTTAGGCCAATAGCTTTATGCAACACTATCTACAAAATACTATCAAAGGCTCTAGCAAATAGTCTTAAGATTATGATTCCCAAATTAATATATGAAGAGAAAATGGGTTTTTCCCTAATAGGTCAATACTAGATAGTATAATAACTATTCAAGAATTGATACATTCAGGAAAAACCAATAGGGAGTCTTGCATGCTGATGAAACTTGACATACAAAAATCCTACGACAAAGTTGATTGAAATTTTTTTGTGTAAGGCTTTAGAAGCCTTTGCTTTTTTTCTCATCAATGGATCAACCTTATCTTTACCTGCATTTTGACACCAAAATTCTCTCTCCTAATTAATGGCACACTAGAAGGATTCTTCAGTTGTTCAAGAAAAATTAGGCAAGGGGACCCAATATCCCCATTCTTATTTATTTTAATGGTAGAATCATTAAAAAGGATCAAAATGATAATAAAATTAGAGGTGTCACTGTTACAAAAAATATACCTAACATCACACATCAACAATTTGTGGATGACACCATTCTACTAGGAGTTAGCTCATTAAATGAAGCAAGAAACTTTAAAATAATCTTAAGCACTTATATGGAAGCTTCGGGCCAGAAAATGAATGTGGAAAAATTAGAGATCTTCTTTCTAAATACCAAACCAGAAATGGAAAGGGCAATCTACAGATTAATGAGATATAGGAAAGGAACCTTCCCATGCAAATATCTAGGAATCTGACTAGAAAAAGGGAACAAGGACAACAAGTTCTGGGATCCACTTATAGGAAAATAGAAAATAAAATGGAAAGTTGGAAGAGTTAATGGATAACTAAAGTAGGGAGGGTCACAACGATAAAATTAGTTCTACTAGCCATCCCTTCTTATCAATTATTCTGTCCTCCTCTACCAAAGTGTGCTAAAAATAAAATTGATAAGAAGCTTATGGACTTCTTCTAGAAGGGAACATAGGAGAGAAAAAAATAGCATTAATTAAATGGGATAATATTTGTAAACCCAAAGAAATGGGAGGTCTGGGAATTAGAAACCTTGGATGGAAAAATGAAGGATCTGGGGCAAAATTAGTATGGAGAATGTTCCAAGAAAAAGAAAATAAGTGGGCACAAAAACTTTACAATAAATACCTTAACAACTCTGACCCCTTAGCTCTATTTAGAACCATTAATTTGTCAAAAGGCTCCAAAACCCAAATTTATGATGAAATGTATACCACTTATCAATGATAATTTAGCATGGGATATAGGGTAAGTAGAGGAAGCCTTGTTTTGGGAAGACTAGTGGGATGGGTTCCCACCTCTAAACTCTTCTAATCTACCCCCCAACATCAAAGAAACCCTTAGTAATTCCTGAGGAGTCCATGTGAAAGATTACTTATAAAAATGTGAGGAGAGACACTAGGAAGTTTGGAAATGGAAAAACCCAAAAAATATAGGACTTATTGAATAAGAAAAACTCCTTTATGAACAACTTGTTATAAGTAGGCAAGAAAAATACAAATATAGACAAGATAAGCTCATATGGGAAGCTTCAAAATTTGGGACATATAGTGTCAAATTGGATATGAACTAATCATTAACTTGCATAGGTGGGATAGGATTGAAATTGCCCTTTCCCTATGTTGGGACCCAACATTCTTACCCAAAAAAAGTATTTTCCTTTGGGCCGCCTCCCAAAATAGAATCTTATGGCTGATAGATTCATTAAAATGGGCATTAAGGGCCCTTTGAGATGCCCCGTTTGGAAAAAGAACTTGGAAACAACCGATCATCTATTTTAAAATTACATTTTTTCTTTAAAATGTTGGCATTGGCTATGTAATAAACTTAACTGGTCATGTGAACTTCAAAATAACTTGTGGGGCCACATCAAGAGTTGACCAAAGATGGACAATCCAAGATCTGTAATACCCTTTAGAAGATTTACCCTTCTTTTCTCTTATGGGAAATTTGGAAAGAGCATAATAGAATTATATTTAGAAAAGAGGAAATGTTGGTCAAATCCCTTCTAAACAAAGTGGAAGCTAGAATTACAAAAGTCCCAAATAATTATCCACGTAAATTGGTCAAAGAAGAAGGGACATTCATAGAATGGGATAAATTGAAGAAAAACAATTGGAATAAGATCATCAAGCCTCTGATGATGTAAACTACAACCAATAAACAAGATAGGGAAAATAGAACCTCCTCCAAATGGATGGGATAGACTTAATTTTGATGGAGCATCTAGGGGTAACCCTGGAACTGCAATAATAGGATGTTTCATATACTCATCAAAATATTGGGTCATCCAAAGATCCAAACCCTTAGGTATTACATCCAATAACTTGGTAGAGCTTGAAGCTCTCATAGAAGGCTTGAGTATAAGTTTAGAAATGGAGATCAAGAGAATCATTATCGAAGGAGATTCCCAAATCCTTCTTAATGCATTAAGAAAGAGAAGTGCACTGAGTTGGAATATTAACTCAAAATTAGAAACAACTATAAGTCTATTAGATATTTCAAGAAGCTAAAATTTAGAAGATATATCGAGAAGGAAATAAGAAGGTAGATCGGTTAGCAAACCTAGTAGCTGGTAAAAACTCCTACCTTAAAGAGACATGATCCCTTGAAAACCATTAAATTTAGCATTAAAACAATAGAGTATTATGTTAAAAAAAATTCTATAATTTTAAAATCTACAAATTAATCTAAGCTAGCAATCCCCAAAATAATCTATTTTTTATAATAATCAAAGTTTATTATTCAAACTTGTGGCTTACAACTAGACCAAAGATCTAAATATAGGAACTAATACCACAACATATAATATATAAATTATAAAATAGAAGCCACATGTTTACATCCCCACTTTCCAATCATCTCTATTTACTCGGTATGAGAAGATCAATTTTATAAGAATATTAAACCTATACCATTATTGTACATGCAAATAGATCACCTCCATCTTTATACTTGTACCATAAGCTAGATTAGGAAATTATGAGGCTGCCAACACATCACATTCACATCATATGAAGTATTAAATCAACACTACCTCAGTTCATTAAACATAATGCAAAACTTGATCTTGAGTAGAACATTAACTTCTAATGATGACAACCTCACTATTTAAAGTCTTTCAGTGTGTCTAGTTTTGGAAATTTCCTAGTTTAGTGTTTTTAGGTCATAATTATCAAGGTTGTATCCCTTAGAATTTTCTATACTACTTAGATGTTTTATGTGGTAGTTATGGACACCCCAATTAGAATGATCTCCGACAACAAGGAAATGGGGTTATGGGGAGAAGTTTTAGACCTTAGAATTAGCAAGATGGTCAAATCCAAGAATGATCTGATTTATAAGGCCATTAAGGTCATTATAGGTTAGGAATTCTCTGAGATGATGGATTAATAAAAACATAACACAGACATTGTGGCCATGTTTGTGGTGACCACTATGCATGCTGATAGAGACAAGGTCACCATTAGGGAATTTTGTAGAGCTATCTTTAGAAGCCATATCATCAAGGAACTGGACCTAGTTCTGGAAAACATAGATGAAGAAATGTGTATCATGAGGAGTAAATATGGAGAACTAAATGAACTAGTCCAAGTCTTCCCAATTCTAATCATCAAGAACAAAAGAAACTTCATACAAAGAGTAGATCAAATTACTCAACAATTAGATATTCCTCTTGGTGACTACGAATACTTGCATATGTGTAGAATGGAAGGGCATGGAGTGGTATTTACAAGTAGAAGACCTACACATATTAGAATGACAATTGGGTTAGCCTTCAGTTTTTGATGTAGCCTTGTATCTCTATATAAAATATTTAGCTATAGTTAGTCTTTTTCTCTATATTTCTTTCTCCTTTTTGCTTTAGTATAGGCTAGTAGTTCTTGTTTCTATCATGTCACCTCTCTTAAGTATTTTTTGGTTATTGCTCATTCTTTTCTCCCTTCCCATGTTTTCCTTTAAGAGGTGAAGGCCTTTTGTAGTTAGTATTATTCTATACATTTTCAACCTATGCAAATGAGCATTTGGTCTTCTAGCTATCTAGATTATAACTCTAGTCTGTATAGAATGTACATGTTGATATATGAATACAAACATTTTTTATGACATTATGTATATTTTATATTGTCTTGGAACTAATCAAGGACCTATTTTACTTAAGCAAAAATCATTAATCTTTATCTTTTCTATCCGTTAAAGAGTTTCAATCTAACTATAATTTCCAATGAAAAAGTTGTTAGAAAGCTAAAAGTACAATGATTGGGAATAAGCTTAAATTCAATTGTATTCAAAGTATGATTAATACTAATGAAAACTCCCATTAAAGAAATCATTGCAAGTTTGAAAGAGGTAGCATAAAAAATCATCATACAAACTTAGGTTTAATTCAGACAAAAGGAAATTTCACTAAAATGAAAAATCACTCACTTTGTTTAAGATGTAAACTAGTTAGTATTTTAAAAATTGGAAAGATGATCATATAAATTTAATAGGAAAAATATACAGTAGTTAATTCTTCAAGGCAAAAACTAGGAAATTAAAAACATGAAAATCATCTAATGATATATTCCCCCCAAATCCTACTACAGTCAACCTCAAAAATTAGAAAAGTATAGGAAACTGAAAAGGAGTGTTGAAGCCAACAATTTATCTAAAGATTATAGATGGAAGTTCAAAACAATATTGTATCAAATTAATCCAAAATTTCACTAGGAATGATATTACACATTCACAAACTTAACTCAAACCCCAAGAAGAAATCCTAATCTGGCTTGTAAAAACTATTAGCACTAATTAGTGCTTTCTCCTTTAACCCACCATGATGATTAATATCATTAATTTCCTCTAATAATTTTTTTTGATAGTTCTCAATCATCATCTAGCCTCATGAGAGGAGTTTGTGGCTCCTCATCTTCCATATATTCTTTAGAATCTAAGACAAGAAGCTCTAGCATATCAAATTTCAAGAGTTGATTAGTATCCCACACATCCTAATGATCATCCTTCAGCTACTTGTCCATCCAATTGAGTCTAGATGCAAGCCAAACATGAAAATAAATCAGTAGGAAAGTTACATTCCTTCTCACTAGAGGGAGCCAATTTATGAGCCTAGTAGTGTCAAATGTTGAAACAAATGGATAAAGGGGAACTAATTGTTGACTATCTAAGGGTAGATCATAATGACAAGGTTGACATATATACATATCATTCTAAATATTGGCAAAAAAATTATCAATATTCCATAGATACTCAGCTTAAAGAGACATTTGCAGAGAATTCTCAGACTAGACTTGTTGGGCTTGGTTAGGTTGCCCATGGTTTTGAACATTGAAGGAATATCACTAGGAACTCTATACCATTGATTATTTTTTATGTATTCCTTACCCAAAATTTAACGCACAACCTTACCCAAAATTTAATGCATAACCCTTAAGACAAGAAAATGAGTATTCAAGAGAACAATAGAGAGATGTAGGCTAGAAATGAGCTCATCATAGGCCATTTGGGGATCCAATCCCTAAAACTTTATAATAGTGTTCATGTTCATAGTGCTACTATTACTCAATCTTGTCTATAGAAATCTCAACCAGTAAAAGTAGGTCAATACCATGAACAAAGGAAGCCCAAAAATCCAGGTTAGCTCATGCCAAAATAAATAACAACCAAAGGCAATCAAGGTAGTCGTTTGGAAAGTAGGAGAGTATTTACATTGCCCCAGGAATCCCCTCAAATTCTAGATCTTGGATTTGTAATTAGTATCATCATCTATCCTCCCAACTCCCTATTTTACCATCACCTTTTAGTATGTTTTTATTCTTTCGGGGTCTATTGGGAAAGATCGAGTCAATATTCTAGTTTAAGCATGGTCGGGTAATTCAAACTGAATATATCTAGGGAATCTATTTTAAAAAGAATGTAATAAATCTCCCATGGCCTCTAACCTCAACAATAGATTCTACAAAATTTCATGATTTATTTTACTAATCTTTACCTAACATATTTTTTTGAGTATTGAATTATCACTAGCTTATAAAAAATAAATAAAGAATAAGATCATTACGAATCACTCCAGTTAGTACCATTTCAACAATGATAGAGGCATAAGGGAGAAGATGGAATAACCTAGAACTTGACAACTTCCTAAAAGACAACAAAAGGAGGAATGCCCTTTTTAATTCAATAGAAAGGTTCTACCAAATTCATCTCTCCCAACAATCATAATCTAATTTCTAACCTTCCAAGAAACTAAAAACTAAGAAATTTTTTTCCTCTTCTTTCTAAATATAAATTTTGAGATATGGTGTCTACTAACTTTGATCTTGGCCAGAAATTATTTTTGTAATGTAAGGTTGGAGGTATCTTAAATAGGAAGTAGAGTCAGATGAATTCCAAGAACTATCTAAAATGACATCAATTCTATCATCTCTAAGGCAACTGATCATAAATTCAAGGAATCATATTAATCAAGTACTATCTTTGGAAGTATACAGAAAGAAAGATAACTCATTTCATAGGAAATTGGGGTATGCCCCTTTCAATTTTGTACTTTGTATTGGACTTTGTCCTGAGCAAGACTAGAGGTTTTCTTACCCTGTTCTTTCCTACCAATGCCCACTTAAATAGAGACTTTGTACTCTTATTTTATTTTATTAATATAATATATAGGGTTTTGACCTTTTACCGATAAAAAAAATGTAACTACAAATAACTCAAAGTTGAAATTATAATTATAATTAAGTTATTTATAATTTCTCTCATAATATTTAAATATTCATAACTAAATATGATTATATAGTAAACTCCACTATAACTTCTCTTAAAATATAATTGCGCCACAAATATATATTTATTAACTTATAACTCCACCCACATTAATAAATATATAACAAGTTATAACCCACTAAGAGTTAAAAAACAATAATAAGAATAAAAACCCAATTATAAGAAAACTAATATTTATTTATTTAATTTTCAAAATAAATAAATATTTTTCAAAATAATTTTTTAAATGAATAAATAATCATAAAAAGTATATTTATTTATTAAATAAATCAAAAAATAAATTATATTTTTATTAAATAAAAATAAATATGCAATTTTTATTTTCACATGCCTTTGATCTTTTGAAAACATTCAAGCATAACATGCTTTGTTCTCTATCTTGAATGTATTTTTTTGTCTCTAATTTTTCTTCTATTAAGTTTCAATTAAGGGTTTGATAATAACAAGTTTTCTAATTCTTCCGATTTAGATATGAAATTTTCAATTGTTTGCACAGATCTAAGTTACTACAATAATTCAAACAACCAAAATGCAAGCACTGATGAGAATGCGAATAATACATATCTTTTCAAACAAATTTACTACCATGGATTTCAAACCCTACCTTAATTTGTTGCCACTAATCTGGACAATCTGCTGAAACCCTTACTAATCCAAAACCCTTGAAACTTCCAATAATTCTTTTGCTCCCATTCAAAAAACATTTCTCCCCAAAACCTATGTGTCCCTCAAATCAACTACAAACCCTCTAATAAAGAACCACAACCCTAACTAGAGTTTCTGTTCCCCAATTACTAAAAGCCACTAACTTTATCAAATAATAATTACTTTAATTATTTAATCCTTTAATGCACACTTAAAGAACTTTTAAAATAAAATATTCTTTTATTTTATTTTCTTCCACTTTACTAATTAGTGCAAGCACTATTTAAAGCATAGTTTATCATTTAAATTATTAATAATAATAGGCAAGAGCCTACAAACAACAGTAAATTGTGAGCCTCTTATTGAAGAGGTCTTGGGTTTGAATCTACCTGTGCTTAATTAATCTTGGCTTTGGCCTTTTATCGATCAAAATAATAATAATATAATAATTAAAGCTTATTATTTAAATGTAAGTCTAATTTAATTACTATTAATTAAATCATTATAATAAAACATTATTAAATTTTTAATCTATTAATATTTTATTTCTCTTTATCTAATTTTCTAAATTAAATTTTTTAATTAAATCTTTTAAACTGAAACACATATTTAATTAATTAAATATCATCATATTTTAATTTTTCTTTAACCAATTTTCTAAATTATACTTTCAAATTAAGTCTTTTAAATTAAAGCACATATTTAAATATTTTTTATTAATTAAATATTTTAATATTTTCTTTTTTATCAAATACTATTTAATATTTCTTAATATTATATGATTAACCCAAATATTATTATTAAATCATTTACCAAATAAATCACATAGCTAAATCTACAAAGAAGAAACATTACCCAAACTCAAAATTAAACAACAAATGTAGAGATAAACTCATGGATTTACAAAAGGTGGAAAGTCAGATACATGTCCTCCTCAAGACAAGTAGTTAGGCTATGTTTAGGATTGGATGTGAACATTATCTCCCCATTCTTACCATTGAGTTATTGTGATAAGACATGCTCATCTTAGAAATTTAGGGAAGTTGATGCCTGATACATCATGTAGATCCCAACTAGTAGGTGACTTTGACTCCCTCCCTCAACCATATTAAGCATGTCAAACATAAATATTAAACAAACACACACACCATACACATGCAAGTATGAGGTGAGTATAATAATAAATCCTAAATATAAATAACATCATTTTTTAACATGAACATCTCATCATCATGGGGACATAGTAAACATCTTTCTAAGACATGCCATATGACAACATCATAAAAGTACTTTCATTAATCAACTAAGAAAAATTAAAGCATCGTCATTGCAAGTAGAAAATGGTTACAACCTAATATAATTAATTACTCAACATATCAAGGTATTTTATTTCAAATAACAAATAAGGGATAACACATATATAGAAGATTCATATAGAACTTTAACAACTAATTCAATAATGATAGCAAAAGAGGTATATTACATAATGAATTTGCTATAGTAAAAAAGAGTATAGGTGTTAGAGGACATCCATATCAAATTGATATGGATAGATTGAATTACTTTGACCAGACTCCATCAATCTCTACAAGAGCTACTACCTCAATCGTGAAAGTAGAAGCCATGTAACATTAGGTTGTAGGGAACCCAAGTCATTATATCATTATAGTAATAGAATTCCATTCAATCTTGTTGTAATTTTTTTCATAAGCTATCAATAACATGCCCACATTCTAACTTTCAGACTTGACTGAGTCCATAGACTCCCAACAATGATGAGGTTTTCCAAGATGTATTTAGATATTACAAAACCAATTTGGGAATGATTGATGATCTTGTAAAGAGCCTCTTCTCACCTTATTGCAAATATTTTTTTTTTCTAAAATCTTATATTGTACATTGAGGAGGGTGATATACCTCCAAATTTTTATCAAATTCTTGTCTCCATATTTTTGGTATCATCTCAATCAAACTTGAGTTAATGTCAGAGCCTAATGATTTTTTGTTGATTTCTTCTTTATACACTTGGAGTAGCTCATTCCCAACACAATCTATATTATTCTTAAAGATCTCCATAGGAAGACCATTGAGCCTTGGTGCTTTGTCATTCACCAGCTTAGATATAATATTCTTGATCTCTCCCACTACTATGTCAAGGCCCAACATTCCAACATCCTCCTCACCAATCTTGGTCAATAAGATCTCTTTGATACTACATCTTGCCTCCTCCATACTCCTACCCTTGTCTTCTAATTTAATTGATTACTTTAGAAAGAGGTAAATAAATATAATGTTTCTTCTTGTGTGTCCCTTAATACATGATACAACCAATCCTTTCCTTGGCTTCCTTAGATTATAGTGTTTGAAAAAAGAAATTTCAACCCCTATCCCTAAGATTAAGCCATTGGGCTCTGGTTCTAATCTTTTCCCCTATGATCTTCTTATTTTATTCTATCCTTATAGCATTTATGCTATGGGATAAGAGAATGATAGATTCTAGATCATAGGGGTTGGATTGTATTCTTTGTTCAAGCTCTTGAAGGGAGGATAAAATGTAAGCTTCCTCTTTCCTTGCATCCTTGGCCAATTTCTTACAAACCACTTGGAACATAGATTTCCAAGAGACCAAATTCTAGCTTCATCTCTTGATGAAATGATGCAAGAGCATCTTGGGTTTACTTGTAATCCTACACGTGTGGAGGGATTTTGGTTAATTTTTGTGGAGTTTGGTAGGCATTGGGAGCTTGGCATGGTCTGGGAACTTAGCATGGTCTATTGAGCTTAGCATGGTTTATGGAGCTTGGCATGGTCTTGGGACTTGGCATGGTCTATGGAGCTTGGCATGGTCTTGGAGCTCAGCATGGTCTATGGAGCTTGGCATGGTAGAGGAGCTTGACATGATCTATGGAGCTTGGCATGGTCTTGGAGCTCAACATGGTCTTGGTTGCTCAGCATGGTCTTTGGTTGCTCGACATGGTCTATGGAGCTTGGCCTTGATTAGGAATTTGGTGCCTATTGTAGGCAATATAAATAATTTTCTATAATAAGTTAGAGGATGAAAATTTTAGGGATTGTAGAGGGCCTAGATTATTAGCTATAGTTCAAAGCACAAGATCTAATTCAATTGGATCTACGAGATATTGAAATTTTACTCAAACATCAATTTTGGGCATTTAATTGCTATTGTTGGCCGATTATGGCATTTAATTTATGTATTTGTATTTAATTTGTATTTTGGGCTGACTTGTAGCTTATATTGGTATATTTAGGGGTTGTGGGGAAGTATTTAGTAATTATTCATCCATCATGGAGAAGAGGAGGAGCTTGAAGAGTGAATTTGGAGAAGAGCTAGTAGTTGCGGCTTGGAAAACAAGGGGATTGCTCGATGGGCTTGCGAGCACAAGTTGAGATCTTCCTTGGGGATTTCTACCAGAGTTTAGATCTGGACTATTTAGGGTTTGGATCAGATCTTAAGATATCTTGTAGAACTATTATTGTAATCGCTATTACATTTGGTTGTAACCAGGAAGGCCTTACAGCTCGATACATTGCATGTAACAGTTATTTTCTAAATAAAGAGTTGTGATTTGGTATCAGATGTTGCATTATTGTTTTTTGTTGTTGTGTTTCTACTACATGGATGTATAGCTAGGGGCTAGGATATCTCCTTTGGGGATTCTCCTGCCTTGCACTGTGTCAGGTGGTATTAGAGCACAATTGTTCCTGAGTGTGTAGACAGATCGCTGAAGCTGAGGCAGTATGCACCAGGACTTGAGGTGATGAAGGTTGATCTTGTAGCTAATTGATCTTTGGTCTATGGATTTGTTACTTAGGGAAGATGCCTCCAAAAAGATTGGACCCTAGGGAAATTTTTGATCTTACTGATGTTGTAAAAGAATAGATTTTAGAGAAGGTTTAAGAAAATTTTAGATCTAAGATGGAGGATGTTAGAGTAGAATTCAGATCTCAGATAGCGTCAATAAAGAGTGACATGATTGCTGAAATTGTGAGTGCTTTAGGTGGTGTACCTAGGCATGTGGGTATTGAAGGTAGTTATAAGGAAGTTGCTAAAGACTTTGAAGTTGTTGGATCTAGTGGTGAGGATAGATCTGATCATGTGGAGAGACCTACTAGAATTAGGGCTGGTCAGTTTGATCGACTTGGATCTTAGTTGAAGTTGAAGTATAAGATGGAGGTTTCTAATTTTTTAGGCACTTTCAATCTTAAAGACTTGATTGATTGGATTGGTGAATTGGAAGACTACTTTGAGCTTGAGGATATTGAGGATCCACTCAGAGTAAGGTTGGCACAAACTAAGCTGAAGGGACATGTTGCTCTTTGGTGGAAAGAACTACAAAGAGATAGAGAAGAGGAAGGTGAAATGAAGATAACTAGATGGATGTTGATGGTGACTAAGTTGAAGGCTAAGTTCATTCTTGTTGATTATGAACTTGAGTTGTTGAAGAAGTTGCAAAATATGCTTTGAAAGCAGAGGAGAAGCTAAAGAGGAAGAATCAAGGTAGTTCTCGAGGGAAGGAAAAGCAGGATAGTTCAACACAAGCTAAATTGAAAGTAGAAGGTGAATCAAAACCTGTTGAATAGAGAAGAAGGACAGGTGGAGGTGGGTTCAGAGTTAATTATTTCTAGTGTGGTCAAGAGGGGCATAGATCTTTTGAATGTCTGATTGGTAGGACAACTGTTGTTGTGAATGAGGTTGAAGTCCATAACAGTCAGCTTGAGCAATGAGAAAGTTTGTTGGCTTGACAAGTACTAGTTGGTGAGAGGACATTAGATTCTTATCAGAGGACTAGTTTGTTCAAAAATCATTTTAGTCTAGTGGTGAAGTCTGTAAGGTGATTGTGGATGGTGGTAGTATTGATAACCTTATTGCTGAAGAGATGGTTTAGAAACTTGGTTTGAAGAGAATGAGACATCCTTATCCTTATAGGATTGGCTGGTTGTAAGGTGAGCATGCTTTGGAAGTTAGGAAGCAATGCCTTGTTGATTTCCAGATTGGGCAGTATAAGGATCAAGTGTTGTGTGATATTGTGGATATGAGCAATTTTCATGTGTTTCTTGGTAGAACTTGGCAATATGATTGTAGGGACATGCATGATTGTGTTAGGAATGTGTTTACTGTTGAGAAAGGTGGTAGGAAGTTTTCCCTGATTCCTTTGCAGAATGAAGAGCTCAGTAGGAGGAACTTGAGTATTAGTAGCTGAGTTGAGTTTGTAGATTTTGAGAAGGTTGGAGATCAGCATGGAAATCAGACCTATGGAACACTTGTGGTGGATGTGAAGGAGAAAAAGAAAAATAGGGGAAATATTGTGCAAGTGGAAGACTTGGAGGACATGTATGTGAAGAACCAATTTGGGATATATGTACTGAATCCTAGAAGATGTTCTTCCAGTTACTAGAACATCTTTTCGAACCTGGGGTGTTTGATGTAGGAGAATCTTGGGTTTTCTTGCAATCCTACATGTGTGGAGGGATTTTTGTTAATTATTTTTGAGCTTGGTAGGCATTGGGAGCTCGACACGGTCTGGGAGTTTGGCATGGTCTATTGAGCTTTGCATGGTCTATGGAGTTCGACATGGTCTTGGGACTTGGCATGGTCTTGGAGGTCAGCATGGTCTATGGAGCTTGGCATGGTCTAGGAGCTCAATATGTTCTATTGAGCTCGACATGGTCTTGGATCTTGGCATGGTCTTGGTTGCTCGACATGGTTTTTGGTTGCTCAACATGGTCTATGGAGCTTGGCCTTGCTTAGGAATTTGGTGTCTGTTGTAGGCCATATAACTAAGTTTCTATAATGATTTGGAGGATGAAAATTTTAAGGATTGTAGAGGGCCTAGATTACTAACTATAGTTTGAAGAATGAGCTCTAATTAAATTGAAACTAGGAGATATTGAAATTTTACTTACATATCAATTTTGGGCATTTAATTGTTGTTGTTGGCCGAATTGTGGCATTTAATTTATGTATTTGTATTTAAATTTTTTTTTGGGTTGACTTGTGGCTTAGATAGGTATAAGTAGGGGTTTTAGGGAAGTCTTTAGTAATTATTCATCCATCATGGAGAAGAGGAGGAGCTTGAAGAGAAAATTTGGAGAAGAGCTAGTAGTTGCGGCTTGGAAAACAAGGGGATAACTTGGTGGGCTTGTGAGCACAAGTTGAGATCTTCCTTGGGGGTTACTACTAGAGTGTGGATATAGACTAGCTAGGGTTTGGATTGGATCATAAGAGATCTTGTAGAACTATTATTGTAATTGCTATTGTATTTGGCCATAATTGGGAAGGCCTTATAGCTCGACACATTGCATGTAATAGTTATTTTCTAAATAAAGAGTTGTGATTTGGCATTAGATCTTGCATTGTTGTTTCTTGTTATTGTGTTTCCACTACATGGTTATATAGCTGGGGGCTAGGAGATCTCCTTTGGGGATTCTCCTGCCTTGCACTATGTCATGAAACTCCCATGATTAACTATCTTTTTATTGAACCATTTAACAACCTTTACAACAACTTGTATATCCTCCTCATGCAAGAGATATGTATTGAGAGAAAATCCATCCTTACTCTATCATTCCCATCCATTCCTATTTCTAGAATAATAAAAGACACAATAGGATATGGTCAGATAGTGGATATGGGATCACTTCAACCAATCCTCCCTCAGATCTTTTAGGACAACATAAGTATTCATTTTTTATATAGAACCTATCCAACCTACTATATATAATTTTGAAGCCTTTCTGAAAGTTAAACCGGGTGAAAGAGGTATGATTGGATTCAAGCTTACCTTTAACCTAGGGATCAATCAATTTAAGTATTCCCAACATCCTATGCCAAAAAAAAAAATCTAATTTCATTTCCATTCAAACTGGCACGCTCCCTTTTTTCTTAGGACTTTTCAATCATGTTAAAATCCCCAACAATAATATAAGGGATTTTTTTAAAGGTTATAGAGCCACTTCCGAATATTAATTCTTTCATTATGATCCTTTGAGGTGTAAATAAAGCGTAGTTTAAAAATCTCTCCATTTTAAACTAAAGCATATAATGCCCTATTACATGGGGATGAACCCCAATCAATCAAAAAATTATTCTATTTAGGGCCAATAAGAATTGAAATCCCACTTGTTCCTTTAGCATGGGCACTATATAATTTTTTTGCATCTCTTTAGATACATGTAAGGGAAATTTCTAGTGAGAAACCAATAAATTTGACTTCTTATAACAATAGGATATATACATCCTGATCATCCTTGGGAATCTTTGAACCACATATTTTCTATCAATTGATTCTAGCCTCCTAATATTTCATGAAGCACATTTAACTTCCCTTAATACACTAGGTTATAATTTCTTCATCTATGGGGGCTTGAAAACTCTTGAAGAAACCAATTTTTTTTAAGGATCTTAATAGGTTTGAAAATGGCATTTAGGGGTGTGGGTCTCCCTCTCTTTCTCTTTACTATGTTACTAAATTTCCTCTCTAATTAGAGTCAATTGCTAAACAACCATCACCTTTATGTGCCTTAGATTTATCATATTTAAAGGAAAAGGTATAATTGCCTCCATCCTTTGACTCCACACAATCTAAATATTTTTTCATCTCTTTAGTCACATTGTTAACAACCTCTTGAACCACATTTCCTTCTTCCAAACTAGATGGGTTTGAAGATGAATGATTATGGACCTCATGGGGTTAAGGATTGGGATCATAGTTACATAAAATAGTGGGGATGGGGGGGAATGGAATGACTACCAAAAATCTTATCATCCAAGTTCATATCATCTTCAAAATTATCATGTCCATCCTCCCTCTACTACTAGATAATCCTTCCTAGATCGAAACACCATCAAAAGACCCAACTCAAGTGGTCCAAATTCTCCCTTCTCTAATCCAACTAAAAGAGGATCACAAGGTTCAAAATTGGAGCTAATCATAGGAGGAATAAAGGGAACAAGAGTTTTCTTATGTGGCTTACCATTGTTACTCACAATACCATTTCTCTTCATAATCTTGTTTAACACTAACTTTTGAGTGTGCTTATTTTTAGTATTTCCTCTATCAGGGTCATGATTAAGACCAAAGTCAACATTCCATGACTTTTGAAGCTTCTTTAGTTCAGACAGGTTTTTCATAAGAACTACCATCTTATCAAAGATAAATTTAAGTGCATCAAGGGATGAATAGATCTCCTCAGCATTCTCTAGGAAGAGAAGGGTGATATGGGTGTATCTTTTTATTAATTTAAGCATGGGGGAGGGGGTGGAGGGTGAGCCTAAGGGTTTTATGATTTAGTATTATGGGGGTGAGACCTATTTTTTGTAGTTTAGACACAAAAACATTTGGCGCCAAATTCTGATAATTGTTTATTAGAAACAGTGTTAAAAAGTTTGATGACCTTGGTGTCCATAAAAAAAAAATGGACACTGGGGTCCTTTTACTTTGTGGCACAATATTTCTAGCAAACTATCTTTAGAATTTGGTGCCAAATGTATTAGCAAGGAATTGATGGGGGTTTCTTACTAAGCAGTGGACAATTTTGCTTCTTATGGTCTTCTTTCATGGGATATTTGTATTATTTTCTAGGATGATAACAAAATATATATGATTTTTTTATATAAAAGAATTCTTTATTTCATAATTGATTCTATCAAAACTAATTATCCAGTGCTTGAATGTAACTAAAATGGTAACTTGTTTCTCAAACTTCCACATGTCTATGGAAGTTAGTTAGGTGATATTGTTGTATGAATGTTTATAATATTATTGTGAAATTGGATTTTAATGTTCATTTTAACACACTTGGAGAGACAATGATGGACATACATGTTGTTTAATTATGCTTATGAAATATTCAATCTAAATTTACTAAACTTAAGAAATATTTATTTAGATAGTTTTTGTCAAATAGAAAACTTGTAGTTAAGTACACCTTTTTTGTTTAGTGTATCCTATCATGATTGTGGTAATAAAGAGTCTTTTGTACATATTCTTTTGAATATTCATTTTCTTTGTTGATTTCAACTAGTTTTTGATTGATCCATTAATTTGGGTAGTGGTCAAAGATATTAATTTAGTTGATATCTTTTTTCATCGTACTAATGGTAACATTGTTTCCTCCAAAATATTTTCTATGGTTTTCTTGTTCTTGTCTATACGATTAAGAAGAATTCAATATATTTTTCAAGGTGTTTGAATGAGATTTTTAGAGTTTCTTCAACAAATCTTTTAAAGAAAATAACTAAAATTAAAATGAAAATTTGTTTAATAACCAATGACATACAATAAAATTGAGTTTTAGATCTCCTTATAGAACTACAAGATATAAAGAAAGACTATATAAGATTTTAATCCAATTGAAACTACAAAACTATACTAACTGGAGTATCTCATTGAGAAGATGTTGTTAATATGAAAAAAACAATATAGATTAGAGAAAATGATACTAAAAAGTGTCGCATGAAATAGTCATACATAGATGAAATAGTAGTATTAAGAAACCTTATACACATCCACGTCACTAAGAAACTATAAGTGATTGTCTAACAATTTCTACTTTCATTTAGTTTCTTTACCTCCACCGAATAAAAGGATCTATGACATAGATCCCATTATTATATTTGAAAACCTTAATAACAAAGTCTTCACCTTTGTTGATATGGAACCACAATTTTCCTTGTGCCCCAAAGTCCCATTTTAGCTTCTTAAGAGGCATACTAAAATTGTATCTCATTTGGAGGTCAAAGTATCCTCTCACTAATGGAACATTTTTTCCACTTTGTTAAAGGGCCACGTCTACAATTACATCATATCAAATTATTTACTGTTATAGGCCATCATTCAACAACTTCATCAATTTGAAATATCTACATGGTCAAAGTAACTTACAATGTAGCTTTAGAAAGTATGATTGTTTTACAAGACTCAATAAGTGACCTCCTTGTACTCTATATTTTCCCCTCATTCCTTGATATTCATTTAAGCCACAAAATTACAATAGAAAATATTTACAAAAATAAATTACTTTCTTTATTTAGTTGACACACAATTTCAAATAATACTTCTTGCAACTGATAGTGTCCCCTAAAACTCTCATAATCAAAATGAAATAATTTCCAAATTTATTTTGCATAAAAAATAAAAAATGATGCCTTAGATTGTTGTAGGCTCCTAAAAACAATACACATATCAATATTATAATGTATAATTTCACAGGGCAATTTTAAAAATAAATCAAAAGCCATTTAAAACATTATTTTTTGGTTCAAGGATGTTAGACCAAAGTAGGTTAAAATATTTTTCCATTTCTTACCAATAGAGACAAATCCATATCATATTGAAGAATTCAAACATAAAAATCTTACTACATAATATTTTATAAATCATTGTAGTATTCAGAATTTTAATATTAGTGGTAAGCCTTTCTTCCTTCATTTTAATTACTTTCTTACAATATTGTACTTCTCCCATATTCTCTCCCCTTCTCACTCCATCCTTCCCAAAAAAGTGAGGCACATATAAAGGATTTCCTTGTGTAGTAGTTATGTGATGCATTCATCCTAAACAAACATTCAGAACCATTGAAAATATGTAATTAATGTAATGTCAAGGAGATACAAAAATGGAAGAAAATGTAATAAAGTTATACAAAATGGAAAGTGATCCAACTTGGTAGATTCAAATAAAACATTACATCAAAAATTAAGAATAAAATAAAAACAAATAAAAACAAAGAAAGAAGTAAAGAAATGTTATTACTAAGTTAAAAGGGGGGAGAGGGGGATTTTGTCATAATCCCTTTCCAAAATAAGAATCAATAATCTATAACAATGATAATAGAGAGATTGAAGTACAAAAATAAATTAAGAATAATAACACAATAAAATAATAAAAATGACAAATACCATATTTTTATATGCACATTGTTATTTTATGAATTCCTAATACAATGTTAAAATTCTTATTTTTTGTTTAGTGATTCAAATAAAATATAAACTAACAATATTGGAAATAATACTATACTTATCTAATTGTGAGAAATTTACTTAGGGAAAAATTCACTCAAGATCAAAGAAATCAAGCACAAGCACAACAATAGACTAGAAAGAGTATGATCAGAATATCAATATGTATTCGATTTAATTTAAAAGTACACTAGGAGTGCCTGTATATAAAGGCCTCTGGAATGCTTCTAGAATGAATAAGAATCAACAACATGATAAGTCATACAACTAAGCACATATCCACCAGATATGGGTTATCCTCCATTAAGCATAGGAGTAAGTGTGATGATGAGAGGATAAGCCTACAAAGGTGTAGCACGAAAAATAATGTTGTAGACACCATGTGCTAAATTAGAGTTGCGTACTTCTGTGTTGTCAACATGACAACTCATAAAGGTACACAAACTCCTAAGTGTCTAAACAAATAAATAATAAAATAATGTAATATAATAAAATAATGCATTAACCTAAGTAAACTTAAGTAAAGTGTAAATAGTAAATACGTATTTACACCAACACCCCCCCTCAAGTGCAACTTAGGGGAATTTCCTTAAGCTTATGAAAACTAGGATGAAATGTATAGTGGGTCCTGGCTACTAGGCCATTTTAGGTACCCATGTACTTAATGAAATGCAATCTCTCATAAAGCAGAGAAAGAGGGATAACCTCATGGGAAAAAATCTCCCCCAAAAAAGAGATGAAAAGACAAGATCCATGGATGGATGGAGTAATCAAGACCCTCCGATTACAACATACATCAAGTATATACAATAGTGAAGAATGAGAAGAACAATATCTCATAAGAGGAAAAAGTCCCCCCCCCATAAGAAAGAAGAGGAAGAGAGGGGGTGAAGAATCTCGATCAGTGAAAGCTGCTCCAAGGTAGAAGCTAATCCAAGAGTGTTGTATGATGTCCCTGCCCTTTGGAAGAAACAATGGAAAATGTACTATCCCAAAGATGTATGGTAACCCTAAAAGCTACTCAAGTGTCCCTATGTTGATGCTGATGGTTGCTCCTTCCAACAGTGCTGAAAAGAATGAATGTAGATTTGGGAAGGATGTCTGTAGAACCTATCCCAATGAACCATCTATCTCCTCAATTGATAAAGAGATCTCTGACAACTATTTTTCATAAGGATCTACAACCACGTCAACTTGTAAAGATGGATCATGTAGAGAATGGACATGAGGGTCAGAGTGAGCCCTCACAACAACTATAAAAGAATTTTCCTCATCAAGGAGAAGATGTAAATCATAAATGACGTCTCCCAAGTCTACTATGTATGACTCCACAAACAATCCTAAAATATCTGCTATGTAGTCATCCCTTGTTGCTGAAGCTGGAAGACAAGGTGTACCCTACTATGTTGGACCTATCATTGTGGCAATATATGCATGTGGACTATACTGATGATGTGACTTCTTGCTACAACTATCGATAGAACCCCATGTATCTAAATTTATTGAAGTACTATTGCTTGCATCACTATTAGTTTCCACAATGTATGAAGTGCAGAGAGGAGTAGAGGATAAGCTAGGTGGATTTTCCTCAAAGTGTACATCTTTCACGAAGATCTCATGAGTCTTAGGATCCAAAAGTCTGTATGCCTTAACACCCTCTTCATATCTAATGAAAGTACAAGGCCTAGGTGGTGGTGCCTTGCATCCCCTGGAAGATATGTTTACTCATGCTGGACAACTGAAGACTCTGAAGTGACTCACAACTAGTTTTCTACCACACCATGCCTCAAAAAGAGTCTTCCCATCTAAGGTATTATGAGGAGACTTGTTAAGTATGTGTTAAGTATGTGAGTAGCACTGCTGATAGCTTTGACTTCTACTGTGAGATCAAGAGACTTGGATTTTATCATGCAACTTCTCCTCGAGATGCATATCTGTTAGAGTAATTAGTTGTTTTCACTTATTAATTAAATCACTTTGATTTAATTAATTAAGTTTCCTATTACTCTAGTTTGCTTAAGCTATCTTGTAGGTACATATAATTAATATTTTATTAATTATAATGTGCAACCCTAGGTTTTTTAGGCTTTAGATGACCCTTTTCAGGTTTCGATCTCCTTTATAAGGATTGATCTCTTTGTAAATTTATTGAATCTGTTGAATAATATTTTTCTTCTTCGTCTGAGTTTTTCAGATCAAACCCTTGCCTCTTCTTGTCTTTTTCTTCTCCGTGACAGGTTTTCTATATGCAGGTTTTCTTGGGCTTCGTGGATTTGTTATGGATGTATTTTTTCGATCCAAAAAATGCATAAGAAAGCTAGTTCCAAGACAGAGATGCTGGTATAGGTGTTTTTGGGTTTTGATGTAGTTTGGTTGCTTATTTTGGCAGTTAAAGTCAGATGTTCTATTTTGCACTCTGGGAGGCGTATCTTGAGCATCCAAGCTCTGATTTTGGACTTCTTTATATAATTGGAAAGTTGTTTCCATGCTCTTTTCAGTGATGCTAGTTGTTGTTCTAGATTCTAATCCAAGAACTTTTTATTTAGTCTTATGTATTTTGGCATTCTAGTGGATATCTTGGTTGTTTCAGGTCTGGGGATTGATTTTGTTGCTTCAAATGCTTTGTTTTGGGCTGTACCTTCTATTGTACCAGTCTTATGCTTTTTCTAACAATTGTTGATATTCATTGTAAGCATATTTATGCAAACACACTGAGATAAAGTGCCACTCTTGTGTTTCGAGATCCTTTTCATCATTGTGATTTGTTGTACTCGCACTATTTTATAAAGTGCCATGGGGGGGATAGTTGATTGCCATTTAGGCCCTCTTCCTTTGTCAAGTGAGTGTCCCTTCCATGACATTAGCCCCATGATGTGTCGATGACATGTGCCTTTATAGGTGTCTGTACCTCACTCTTGATGTGTTTGGTTCCTATGTTGTAGGAGATTTTTGGCCCATCTTTTCAGTTGCCTATCACCTCACCCCGTCTACATTAAGGGGGGGTTATATTGTTGGTTCTAATGCTTCCTTTGTTTGATGGTTCATTAGTGTGAGCTATGTATTTAGTACCTAATCCTACATACTATGTGATTGCAGTGGCTATCTACCTATGCATTTCAGTGAGATGGATCATCTACCATATAAACACACTTAGTTCATGCCTTCTATTTACATGGAGGTTCTTTAGATCAGCACCTTTTGATAGAGTTTTTTAGTTTTTCATGCTTCAGTGGTTCTCTTCATGATCTCTCTTTGTTCCTTCTTCTGGAACATTCTTTGCTATCTCTTTTTGGAGTAGGGTTTTTCCCATGTGGTTTTCTCTATTTCTCTAGTTTACAAAGATTTCTTTGTATTGGGTACATAATCGGGCCTTGTTGCTGGGACCCACTTTTTTGCTTTCATAGCTATGCTAGGTTAGCTTTCCTCCTGAGCTTCGCTTAAGGGGGGGTGTTAGAGTAATTATTTATTTTCACTTATTAATTAAATCACTTTGATTTAATTAATTAATTTGCCTATTACTCTAGTTTGCTTAAACTATCTTGTAGGTACATATAATTAATATTTTATTAATTATAATGTGCAACCCTAGCTTTTTTAGGCTTTAGGTTACCCTTTTTGAGTTTCAATCTCCTTTATAAGGATTGATCTCTTTGTAAATTTATTGAATCTATTGAATAATATTTTTCTTCTTCGTTTGAGTTTTTCAGATCAAACCCTTGCCTCTTCTTGTCTTTTTCTTCTCCGTGATAGGTTTTCTGCATGCAGATTTTCTTGGGCTTCGTGGATTTGTTATGCACTTTTGCTCAAATCCTACAATATCCACTAAAAATGATGAACATTCTTCCTTAGAAAAGTTGATTGGAGGTAGACCTTTGACCATGTTTGTGGAGAAAAGTTGCTGAAGATAGTGGAAGGCAAGATGACCATACTGCTCATGCCATAGTTTGATTTGTGGATGTGAGTGAGTCAACAAGGCTTGAGAAGTTGACTTAGGCACAAAGTGGGAGAAGGAATAAAGCTTCTTGTGATGCAGGCAAGAGGAGGAATAACTAGGGCCAAAGGCTCACCCAACTTTCCAAACCACCCTGCAAGAGTTAACACAACGAAAAACACAACACAAACACAACACCAAGGAGAGAGAACAAGTTATCTTTATTTAATTCATCAAGTAAATAGCATACATACCTAGCTGTAATGCCTTCTGGGTTACGAATAGATATAGAATACAACTTCTAGATCCACGATCCAGCTTCAAATTCACATTTCTAGACTTATATCCTACTTTTTTAAAACTCTCCTAAAACTCTCCCTTTAATCTAAGCCTAAGCACTCTATTTATACTTGCCAAAATAGCTTACAAAAAATTCTAGAACTTAGAGAAGCCACAAGTCAGCTCTCAAAAAATATAACTAACTATACCAAAATTAAATGCAAGCAAAGTCAGCCCAAATAGGAACCAGGCACAGAAAACTCGGCACCCACTAGATGACTCGGCATCAACTGGAAACTGGCACTCGGCATCACTCGACATCCACTGGAAATTGGCACCGGTATCAACTAAAAACTAGCACTCAGCATCACTTGGCATCAATTGGAAACTGGCACTCGGCACCAACTAGAAATTGGTCACTCAACATCAATTGGAAATTGGTCACTCGGCATCAATTGGCAACTGGTCACTCGACATCAACTGGAAACTAGTTACTCAACATCAACTAGAAACTGGTTACTTGACAAGAATCGGCAGAATGAAAAAAAGTGTAGGATTCCAAGTAAACCCAGGATGCTCCAGCATCATCTTGTCATGATTGACTTTGCCCACTACAACAGATGAATCATCTTTTAGACTTTGCATCATCACTGAATCTAGAAGGAACTCAACTTTATTGCCATCTCCAAGGTGAGTGATTTGGTAAATTGAGAGGAGATTAGAGCTTAGGTTTGGAACATAGAGAACATCTTTGAATTCCCCATTTTCCATTTCCACATGTCCTTTCCCTTCAACTTTCATTTTAGTATCATCTCCCACAAAGATGTGCAGTACCTATGATTGCTTTAATGAAGAAAAGTCTCCCTTTGAAGAATCCATATGATAGGAGGCACTTGAGTCAAGAATCCATTCTGATGAAGAACTTGTATTTGCCATAAGTTCTTTCCCTTTTCCCTTTGAAGTGGGTGGAGTTAAATCCTTGGAAGTACCTAGCACTTGAATTTTGTTCTTCCTGAGTAGGTTTTCCAACTCATCAATTTTCTTAACCTTGTAATGTTGCTCATCATAATTTGGCTTCTTGCAATATGTACAAATTTTTTTGTCCATATTTTTAGTATTTCCCTTCTTATTGGAAGAAGAATTGCCTTGCTGTGGGGAGGATTGTTGTGTCTTAGATTGTGATTTCTTCTTCCACTATTTTTTCTTGTTGTTGTTAGAACTTTTTCCTCCTTGACTTGATTGGTTCTCATTACTAGCCCCTAATGCTTTGGTCTTTGATGTTGTGAGAAGTCCCAAATCTATCAAGTGAGATTGTTCAAGAATCAACATTTCTACAAATGCATCAAATGTAGGCTTCTAGAAAGAACTTCCCATGGTTAACCTATGAGTATTATAACTTGAAACAAAGGAGGTATACTCTAAAGGTAGCCTCTTTAGGATGTGATGAATCAAATTTTCATCCTTCATGGGATTTCCACAATCTTTAAGTAGTGCCCTAAACTTATTGGCTCTGTTGATGTAATCTTGAATTGTGTCAAAGTTCTTTGGATCCAATAGAAGTAGGTTGTCCTTAATTTGGAAACCCTTTTTCTCATCCACCTTACCAAACAATGATTCAAGTTTGTCCTATGCAGGTTTGGATTCCTTGAAACTGGAAATGTGGAAGAAGAGATCTGTATGTACACAATTCCTAATAATTCCTAAAGCCTATTGGTCTTATTTTTTCCAATCAATGAGTGTTGTAGCATTAGTGGGTTTGGGAATTGAACCATCGACATAAAGACTTAAACCTTTATCCATTAATCTACTCTATGCAATATCTTTCCATGTAGAATAATTATGTGAAGTTAGAAGTGGACATTTAGGTGAACCCATGATGTAGAAAAGTAAAAGAGCACAAAAGAGAGACTCAAGAACATAATACACAACCCCCCTTTTCACTCAATCAAAAGCCCCCCCAAAAAAGATGCTTTTTGGCACTTTATATGTAGTGCGTGTATAATAGGCCACTTGTCAAAATGTAAAAAGTGGACTTTTGATATTTTTTTTTACAATTGCCTTTTGAGGCTCAAATTTGTCACTAAGCACTATAGCTTAGATGTACAATAATTCTGAAAAGTAATCAAATCAATATAATGCAGAAAAAGCCCTAATGCTCAAAGTGATATTTTTGTCCACACAACCCTAGAATCTAAATGTAGATATGGAAAGTAGACAAAAAATAATGCACTTTCAAAAAAAAAAAAGAACTTGAAAAATGTGTCTAGATTAGCTCGTACAAGGCGTTTCAAATTGCAAAATGCAGGATTAAACAGGTATACTTACCAAAAAATGCAATTTCTGACAAATCCTTGCACCAAAACTAGAAAAGAACACCACTACTAAAAAGTTCAAGAAATTCTACCCAAAATAAAAAAAAATACACCTAATTTGGAATCTAGATGACTAAGTTATGGCCTTGCAAAGTTGGACTATCAAATCAAAACTGCATTTGGAGAGGGGTCTGGGTAGACTGCGAGCCTAAATTTAACGGTTAAATGACCATTGTTGCAGTTGGAAAAATCCTAGAAATGATGGTTAGATGACCATCAAATTTAATCCTATGAAATGCTTATGTTAGCAAAAAAAATAGCCACCCTAGGTGATGTGGCACGACCATACAATAAAAACTACTGATGTATCATACAAATGTCCATGTGTCTATATGGTCTAGTACACATGGCAAGTGTACGGCTATTGAGTTAGTGTCTGACATGGCACTACTGATGTGTTAAAGAATGGTACATGTGGAAGGAGGTGTAGTAGTCAATGTGGAGGGGTCTTCGTCCATGTGTATGGTGAGTTGGCAGATGTAGGTGCAGGTGACGTATTGAGTGGTAAGCTATCAAGTCTCTGCAAGAAGTGCCACATGTCAAGTGGGGAGTGGATCTGTGTGTCCTATATGGAGGAAGCTATTGGGTCGAGAGGGGTGAGATGGTGCCAGCAGTCAAAAAAGAAGCAGCAGTGCCATGTTTTGTTCGACATCACTGGAAAACTGTGACAGAAGTCTGCAACTTGTTAGGGGCTAGGAAATACCTTTGTGCCAAAAGGAAGCTGCCGGCGAGGGAGTATTGTCTTGCCATTGGTGGTGGGGAATAGTGCCAGAACTTTTTGGGTTTAATCCCAAATTTGGCTTGGGATCACCTTTTGAGGTGTATAATAACAATGAATTCTGAATAGCAAAGCAAAATGAGCTACCATGTGGTAGAGGCCAGTTCACTAGTTTCTGGTGTTATATTGGTTGCTGGTGATTGTTCTGACTAGTATGGAAATATTCTTGTGTGTCAAGCCACTGATTTTTTGGATGGCTTTGAATGTTGGTGCCAGAATATGATGAAGCCCGATGTTGAATAATAAACTGTCGATGAAGGAATATACCTATTGAATATTTTGCGTAGGGCTAGGGTGTGACTGCCTAGTACCTATGCAAAAAAAAATCTCTGCATGCCCAACTGGGCTAATTTTTTTTTCAAAAAAATACTCTGAAAATGTAGAGAGGAATTAACTTATAGATCCAAAAAATTAATTAAGCAGATATGAAAATGATCATACAAAAGTTGCAAATCGGGCCTTCAAGTGCCGATCTGCAAATATTTTTTTCCCCTCATGATCGACTTTGGCCTAGGGTAGGCAAATTTATAGTCAATTTTCACCAAATCAATATTTTAGACGCAATGGCGAGGTTCGTTCTGGCTCTAGACGCTCCCAATGATACTGGCACTTCAGATTTGGGCTGAGGTGTTGAAGCAACAATGGTCTCAAACGACTATGTGAAGATAAATTATCCAAGGTCTGATACCATGTAAAAATTCGCCTTAGGAAAAAATTCACCCAAGATCAAAGAACTCAAGCACAAGTGCAACAATAGACCAGAAAGAGTATGATCAGAATATAGATATGTATTTGATTCAATGTGAAAGTACACTAGGAGTGCCTGTATATAAAGACCTCTAAAATGCTTCTAGAATGCATAAGAATTAGCAACATGATAAGTCATACAACTAGGAAAATGTCCACCAAATATGGGTTATCCTCCATTAAGCACAAGAGTAAGTGCGATGATGAGAGGATAAGCCTACAAAGGTGTAGCACGCAAAATAATGTTATAGACACCATGTGTTGAATTAGAGTTGCGTACTTCCATGTTGTCAACATGACAACTCATAAAGGTACTCAAACTCCTAAGTGTCTCACCAAATAAATAATAAAATAATGTATTAACCTAAGTAAACTTAAGTAGAGTGTAAATAGTAAATATGTATTTACACCAACACTAATAAATAATAACAAATAAAATGAATATCCATATTCTATCAAAGTATGGGTTGATTAGAAAAAATAGTAAGAAAATAAATTTAATAAATAAACATAGCATCGAAGAAGTGCAACCAAAGACACGTCCATAAGAAAATTAAATATAAATCACGAAAGAGGGGGAATTGGTTTACATAGCTTACAAAAGAGAATGCAAATTAAAAAGGTAACTTTAGGAGAGCATACAAGAGAATAAAAATCTGCACAAAATAACTTTCATAGAGAGTACTAAGACCTACATGGGTTTTCAAGTAAGATAAGACAAAAAGGTATGTCTTAGTTTAAGTAAATTATGTTATTGTTATTCTCGTAATTATTTCATATGTATAATGAAAACATTATATTGTTTTAGTTTAAAAATTATGTCATTTCATGTATGTAATATTATTTTAGCTTTAAAATGAAAGATTACACTATAGTTAATTTATAGTGAATTATATATATATATATATATATATATATATATATATATATATATATATATATATATATATATATATATATATATTTAAACAAATTATTCTAAAGAATGATATTCTATTTATTTATTAAGGAAAATATTATAAATAGCTAGTGTTTATTGTATTAATTTAGTTTATATGATTCTTAAGGATCACAATTATGACTTTAGTAGAATAAGAGAAAATAAATGTAACAATAAAGGTGGATCATTCTCAATGTAAGGAATGATATTAATTTGTATAATTGATATAATTCTATCCAAAAGAAATGTAGTGGATTTGGTAAACAAATCCTATAGATCTTTAACGATGATTTTGAAAGATGATGGCTAACTAATCGAGGATTTCTGAGGAACCCAAAGGATTATGAAGCCCGACTTGAAAAGTGGTTTCAGGTAAGAAGGCCAAATAATCGAAGGTCATTCCTCATGAACATAGGGGATCCTTCGAGAGGGTTAGGAAGCTAGATTAAGGATCCTCGAAGATATGTAGAAATGTTGGAATCCCTAGTTATCAATCACTAGAATTGAATTTAATAATCTATATTTCTCATAATCTCTATAGGTAAAATTGTCCTAAGAAGTGGCAGACTTTACTGTGGTATCAAAGCATGATCTTGCCATCCAGCGGGATAAAAGTAAATAAATAATAATGAACTATTCTAAAGTCAATAAGAAAAAAAAAAAAAAACTATCAATATAATAAATTGTGTATTATTTTTGTTTATACATTTATGTATATTTTTCTTATCTTCCAATATACACAAAAATATTTCACATTTTAAATAGAGGTATGTAATAACTAAAATATTCAAATTTAGCTTCTTGCTATAATGCAATCATTACAAGATCACCTATAAATTATTTCTATAGAAAAAAAAAGGTTTTGCCGAGATTAATTAGTAAGATATAAGGATAAGTATACAATTGCTTGAGGACAAGCAATTTTGGGAGGGTAGGACTGTCATAACCCCTTTCTAAAATAAGAATCAATAATCTGTAATAATGATAATAGACAGATTGAAGTATAAAAATAAATTAAGAATAATGACGCAATAAAATAATAACAATGACAAACACCATATTTTTATATGTATATTGTTATTTTACAAATTCCTAGTACATTATTAAAATTCTTATTTTTTGTTTAATAATTCAAATAAAATCTAAACTAACAATTCTGAAAATAATACTATGCTTATCTAATAAAATAAAATGAATATCCATATTCTATCAAAGTATGAGTTGACTAGAAAAATTAGTAAGAAAATAAATTTAATAAATAAACATAGCATTGAAGAAGTGCAACCAAAAGACACATTTGCAAGAAAATTAAATATAAATCATTAAAGAGGGGGAATTGGTTTACATAGCTTACAAAAGAGAATACAAATTTAAACGGCAATTTTAGGAGAGCATATAAGAGAGTAAAAATCTGCACAAAATAACTTTCATAAAGAGTACTAAGACCTATGTGGGTTTTCAAGTAAGATAAGACAAAAAGGTATGTCTTAGTTTAAGTAAATTATGTTATTGTTATTCTCGTAATTATTTCATATGTATAATGAAGACATTATGTTGTTTTAGTTTGAAAATTATGTCATTTCATGTATGTAATATTATTTTAGCTTTAAAAAGAAAGGTTACATTATAGTTAATTTGTAGTGAATTTATTATATATATAGATAAGGACAACTAATTATTCTAAAGAATGATATTCTATTTATTTATTAAGGAAAATATTATAAATAGATAATGTTTATTGTATTAATTTAGTTTATATGATTCTTAAGGATCACAATTATGACTTTAGTCGAATAAGAGAAAATAAATATAACAATAAAGGTGGATCATTCCAAATGCAAGGAATGATATTAAATTGTATTGATATAATTCTATCCAAAAAAAATGTATTGGATTTGCTAAACGAATCCTATATATCTTTAATGATGATCTTGAAAGATGATGGCTAACTAATCAAGGATCATTTTGAGGAACCCAAAGGGTCTTCCCGTAGGATTATGAAGCCCAACTTGAAAGGTAGTTTAAGGGAAGAAGGCCAAATAATCAAAGGTTGTTCCTCATGAACACAAGGGATCCTCCTTGAGGGTTATGAAGCCAGATTAAGGATCCTCAAAGATATGTAGAAATGTTGGAATCCCTAGTTATCAATCACTAGAATTGACTTTAATAATCTTAATTTCACATAATCTCTATAGATAAAATTATCCTAAGAAGTGGGGGAATTTATAGATTTAGACAAGAGACAAAACACATCAAATTTTTTGCCATTAGGATATTTAGTTTATAAGAAGTAAAATAAGAGTTGAAGATAGAGGCATATATGAGGTAATAGAGAAATAGGTAGAATACATTTAACATTGATGCTAAAGTCAATTTTATTTTTTCTTTAGCCTCCCCCTCACTATAGATGTCATTCTATTAATTTAGTTTAGTCACACTTCTATGGGTGAAGAATATTAGCACATACTTGCAAAAAAAGATTTTAAAAAAATCATAAACATTTTTTTTTAATGATAGGGACATGGCTTCAATAAGAAAAAATGGTTTGTTGAGAAAAAAACCTTCTACTCATTAAAATCTTATGCCTCTATGGGTAAAATGCATGCCATCCATATTTAATGGAATAATATGAGTACTTCCACTAAAACACTCTTTTTGGTATTTGGCATTGACTAGAGAAGATTGATTGGCTTCACCACACCAACCAAATAAGTGACAAGTTGTAATTGATGACAACCCAATGATAGAAGCAACCAACATGACCAGTGACACTTAGTCACGAATGATAAAGTAACAAATTTCTTGGTAATACTCATGAGGAAGTACAAAAGTAAAGGAATGATCACAAGGTAAGATGATATGATGAGAAAAAGCATATGATATAATTTTAGAATGGTGAAAGGTATATAATAATCTATGTGTCATAATGTCATTAGATGATATGTCTATCAATTACCTATGACAAAAGAATGATTAAATGATTGGTATGATCAATATGGTCAAACAAAAAGGAGAAATGATTGATTTCAAACACCTTTTGACTTATCATTGGGGATCGTGACACAAGAAGACTTAATAACAAGAAAAGACAAAGATTGAAAGTGTATTAAGGACATAGAGATATGAGAGGAGAAAAATGTTTGGGTGTGATAAGAATGAAATTTGAATGACGGGATGAGATTAATTAGTAAAATAAGTTAAGGGACAAGTAAAATTTAATTAAGAAGATGAGCGGTGAACATTGAGAGAAAGGTGATAGTGACAGAGTAACAACAAAGGAGAATAATGAACAAGAGCACAAAGATAGAGAGGTGAATGCATTGCAAACAAAGAGCTTGAGAAGAGGAAAGCTATAGAGTGAGTAGAGAAAAAGGGATCTAAAAGACAAGGAGTTCTATAGAATGACCATTCAACTTATTGTTACCTACAGTTCCAATAAAGACAATCCCTTGATTGGGCACTTAATTGATCTCTTTATTGTGAATCCTTTGATAGGGTGGAGTTTTAGAAGAACTTCTAAATCCTCTAACTTAGATAGATACTAAGAAATCTTCTTGTAATCTTAAAACTACACAAAATACTCCTAATAGGGAGAACCCTCAAAAAGGGTATTTGTAAGCTGCTAATAGGGAGACCTTTTAATTGTAGTGAAAGACTTGTGGGTATCATCCCCAACACATTTTTTTTCCCTTTTAATAGGGGTTTTCCACTAACCAAAATACTGGTGTTATGTGCTATGTGTTGTGAATGATTGATAAACTAAGTTTATTTCATTATAATAGTTATTTGGTTAATGTTTGATATAAAAGTTTAATCGGTGGTTTCAATTATTAATTTATTATTGTACTGATTAACCCCCCCTCCCCCCCCGCTCTCTTAGTACAATTTCATACCAACAAGTCCTTGTCAACTAACATGGAGCATTGGCATGGCAGTAAGATATCAACAAACTTTAGTCATACTAAATTCTATTGTAATGTATATCTTCAAAGGAATATATCTTCCTCTATTAAATATTAGTGATGACAAACAAAAATATATTTACCTTTGAGTGAAACAAATACATTTACTTTTTGGTAGGGGTAATTAATTTGAGTTATGTTTGAATGTTGCAAATCTTAATAAATATAAATCTTGCAATATGTAAAACAACTTTCAAATTTTTTAAGAATTATTTTATTTAGTTAAAAATACATAGTAGTGCTTAAGAGTTTATAAATATAAGTTTAGTGGTATGTAATGCCCCACCCAGAGATCCTTGGAACAAGGATAGATAAAAGGCAATACAACTTTTTTTTAAAGAGCAAGCATAGAATCAAACACATTAGCATGCAATCAATCAAAATATTTCAATGAAAGATTTAACCAAATTATCCATACATCCAATTATCTCCAAGTGTCACTACTTACTAATGCATTCAATTGACTATGAAAGTTAAATAGTTTTGAAACCTAGAATCTCCAATCCGCCAAAACCTAGAAGGGTGTACAACCCTAAATGGTACCCCAAATACCAAAACACATTTCTTCGAAGAAATTAGAAATACTCCATGTTTTCCATGTGAGGAAACACAACCCTGCAGGCTCGTGCCAGAGAATACATCTTCACGCGAGGAAGTAACTAGTTGCGCTTGAGAGAACACATTTCCTACACAAGAGAATGCTATGCTATGCTAGTAGTCTATCTAGCAACAAAGACATGGGCTCATGCAAGAAAATGCATAGAAACATGTGAGAGTGTATATTATTGTACAAGCATTCAGCAAGCTCCATGCGAGAGAACACATTTCTTGCACAAGAGAATGCATTCTTGAGTGAGGAATCCCCTTTTTGATGTGAAGTTCATTGATAGCACAAGGAGAAAGAAAAGCAAGAAGTGAAAACTAGAATAATTCCTCCACACTGAGGAGTACTAGATCCACTAATATCGAGGCTCAACACTCAAATAATGTAACACAACTTAACCATGCTAGAAAGGATGAATTAACCATCTAATTATCTAATCCATAGCATCTAGTAATAATGCAAAAAAGTAACATTACAATGGAAATAAATGAGCATAAATAAACTACCTCTATAAACTAAAATAACATAATACTCTAGAAGATAAAGAGAGCCATGCAAACATCCAACTGCAAACCTAAACATGGAGAAAGGCCAACTCTGTACGCCCGCCCTCATAAGTGGTAAAGGTAGCTATGCCTCCCAACTATGTGGAACCCATAGGCCCACTCTTGCTATGGTAATGGAGATAGTGATCTAACATCAAACACACATAAGAAAGTCATCCAAGGATAACACTCACACCAAATAGTACAAAGGACTGAAACCAAGATCATGAGATAACACAATACAATAGGTCCTAGTCTTGACACTCTATGGATCTACTATGTAGGGACTCTAGTGGAGAGTAGATCACTTGGGAATTGCAAGCTCAAAATTTTATGGAACCTTTACCCTCAGGACTCCCTTGGGAGGCCAATGCATTGTGTCCTCGGATGAGCCGTGTAGACAATTTGGTTCTTGGATAAACTGACGAGTACATGCCTCCGTAGGAGCTATATAGGTGCATAGTATTTTATTATCTTATTTAATTACCCATGAATTTATTTATTTATCACTTATTATAAAATTCTTCATGTATGCCTCATTGAGAACATGACCTGGGGTTATGATAGAAGCCCCTCCACTAGTCTACCCTAAATACCCATGGTCATTACACAATGAGTGCCTGTAGGCAATGTAATTTTCCAACCCAAACCTAATGAACATAACTCAACCAACAAGAAAATAAGATCTTGGGACTCGCAAGACCTAAATAAGTGCATGCTCATGTGCTTGTGTGTGGGCACACTAACTACATGATGATCATAAACAATAAGGGCTGGATGAGAAACATATAAAACACAAGTATAACAAATCAATCAATTGACCTATATCCAAGAGTATAGATTTAGCATGAATCCCAATGAAATCAAATACATCTAGGGTCATATAGATATCCCTATGGATAATATAGATCCATGACCAACTACAATGCCAAGAAAACCCAAGAAAGCTGGGTGACACACAAATCGAGGCAAAAACCAAAAATGCCCAAAAAAATTGAAATTAAAACTCATTATGTCATTGAGTACAAAAGTCACAAATATCAAATAAAATTTGGGTTTAGAGTTCGTATGCAAAAATGGCTAGCATAATGACACGAAACCCCAAACCCCCAAGTCCAAAAAGTTATAAATGCTTGTATTTGTCCAATCAAGTAGAATAACATGCAAAAATGGAGGGGAACACTAGTTCTCTGCCTCCATACAATTTATTACCAAAAAAAATCCAAAACAGAGTGAAAGAAATAAAATGAGAGAGCCCTACCTTGCAACCAAAAGGGCTAAAACAAAAATCTGCATGATAAAATAATCACCCTGTGGTCATTCCAAAAAATCTTAGGAAATGAAGGTAGTCCCAAGCCAAATCTAATAAGCTCAACCTCATGATGAGCCCACACTTGTAGGTCCTATAGTGAACATAATGGTAAATCCTTCAGAGACGATTTTAGAATTTTCTCTTCGAATTCATATTTTACAAGTGAGAAGTGAGGAAATAATTCCCTTTTGGGATATATATTCACTTTTAAAAATGGAATATAATACTAGAAAATTAAATGGCTCACTAAACCAACCCTTTCTCAACCCAGACAAAATTGGGTAGTTCCAATTAAATAGAATTCAACTATGGAAAAGCTGTCGAGAATTAAAATAATTAAGTCAAATATAAAATTTCCAAAACTAATAAATCACAATATTCCATAATAACTTTTGCGACAATTGCAAACCTCTAAATTTATAGACACGCTCACTAGTCTAATCACATAATTCAAATGAGTCCAGACTTATTAAATCATTGGAGGGTTTAATTAATTAATTAAATAGGATACGTCAACCATACATGGATGACATTGGCTTGGTAAGAACAACCGTATCACTAACTCCATATGCCACTGTCGGGGATATAAATCATGCACACTACACAACACAATCAAGTGCAATTGTATATAATAATATAGCCGAAGTGATAAATGCATTAAATCACATTAATAATCATTTATTTAATCACATTAAAATAATCTATTTAAATCACTCACTACATCATAAAACATCCCAAAGAAAGAATGAAGTAAATAATCTTAGCATCAAATCAAAGTATCCAAAATCCAATAAGTCTATCATATAATCATAAACAAAGTATATGTCCAAATACAAAATAACCAGGTATCATCATAAAGCATCATGTCACATCAATAAGCATCACCATGAAGATATGATAAAACTGGACATCATAGCATCTAACATCTATGATATTGGTAAATCAAAATATAGTATTTGACCATCAAACCATCTTGAATGTCCTCAAACATGAGTATCAATGTATCTCTTGAAACATGGGAGGCACTACATCCTCCCCTACTATGTATAGGCTTACTCCTAGAAGTCTACAAAAAGATAAGGGTACAATCTCTAAACTATGTAGCATCTTCCCAAGTACCAGAAGTCTCATCGCTTGGTTCCCACTAGACCCTTACCTGCTCTATGTCTTGGCCTTTGAGGGTCAGCCTCTGATGCTAAAGGATACATATGGGCTCCAAAGAAAGTTTCCCTTCCTCCACCTGCAAGGCATCCCAATCAAGTACATGAGTCACATCAAGAATATACTACCTTAGAATAGGAACATGGAAAACATCAAGGATGTGTGATAGGCTAGGTGGCAATGCTAGCTGATAAGAAATAAGACCAATCCTCTCAAGGATCTCAAACAGTTTGATTAAAAGTGGTGCTAACTTAGAGCCTTTCCCATAATGGATTGAGCTTGTCCTTAGATGCACTCTCAAAAACACCTTGTCACCAACTAAAATGTGATGATCCAAGCTATGGGAATCTGCATATTTCTTTTGTCTTTCCTAAGGAGTAACTAAATGCTTTCTAATATGAACAACCTATTGCTCTATATCTTGAAGCATCTCTAGATCTAAAATCACTCGGTCCTCTAAATGATCCCAATTGAAAGGGGTATGACATGGTCTACCATACAAGGCTTGAAAAGGTGACATGCCAAGGGAACTATGGTACCCATTGTTATAAGAAAACTCAATAAGGTATAGATATTCTGACCACTTCACCTACCTATTTATCACATACATGTGAAGAATGTTTTCTAGAACTTGGTTCACTCTCTTTGTTTTACCATCAGTCTCTAGGTGGTAAGATGAAATAAAATTGAGTTGCACTTCCAAAGCATGCTGAAGAGATGTCCATAGTGATGAAGTAAAAACTAGATCTCTATCTGATATAATCCATCAAGGGATTCCATGAAAATGAACAATGTCTTCCAAGAAAACATGCACTACAGAAGAAGTTGTGTAGGATGCTTTCATGGGTAGAAAATATTCTACCTTGGACAACTTATCCACTATCACCATGATACAATCATGTCATCATGATGACATAGGTAGCCCCATATGATAAAAATCAATGGATATAGTATCCCGCTTCCACTCTAGAATGGTATGTGACTACAAAAGGCCCACTGGATGCCAGTGCTTTGCCTTCACTCTTTGGCACTTAAGACATCAAGAAAAAAATTTAGCAACATTGCACCTCATCCCTATCTAAAAAGTACACATATATAAGGTTGGCATGTATCTTCTTGATGTCAGGATGTGCATAATATGGTGGATGATGTACTTTTGATAAAATCAAGGTACAATGATTGCCAAATGTTGGCACATAAATGTGCCCCAAGTGTCACAAAAGTCCATTAAACTCTAGAAAATAACCTAAAAACCTCCCCTCAAGGGTACTCCTAGAATCAATCTCTGCCCTCATGTCCTCATACCATTTGTCACTTGGTAAAGCCTCTAAGATATGACCTCACAAATCCACTCCCAATGAAAAAACTTATATCTCATGTCGCCTCCTACTCAAGGAATTTGAGATGGCATTTTCTTTCGCTTTGATGTAGTGAACATCAAAATAATATTGACATAAGAACTCCATCCAAGGATGCTTTTGTACATTTAGGTTTGGCTGAGTAAAGATATACTACAAGCTATGATGATCTCTATGCAACTCAAATCTGTGTCCCAAAAGGAAATGTCTCCAGTGCACAAACGCATGCACAACTGCTGCAAGTTCCAAATCATGAGTGGGGTAGTTAAGCTCATGGTCTTTGAGTTTTCTAGACTCATATGCAATCACACAACCACCTTGCATCAATATTTTCCCCACACGCTCCAATGAAGCATCTATGAAAACCATAAAATATATTGGAAATATATATGATAGGCTATGTTACTGAAAGGGGAGGGGTGAATCAGTAACCAATAGAACTTAATGTTTATTTACCAATTAATCCTTCATGTGAATTCTGATCTAATTCTATGCATAAGAAACTAAAAGCATTAAAACATTCATAACACTTTGACACACAATATGGTGACCCAAAAACCTTTCAAATAGAAAGTAAAACTAGGGTGGAGATGATTCCCACAAACTTTAGTATTGCAGTATAAAGTTGGCGTATTAAGGCTTACAATGATCACTTTTGATGATCTACCTTGTTAGGAGCAATAAGGATTGCTAGGTCCACCTTGCAAAAGGATTTACAAACATACAATGAAGTATGTACTCGGTAAAGAGATTTAAAAAAGACTATTAAGTCTACCTTGTGAAAGGATTTGACTGATCTACCTGTTAGTATGAAATAGTGGTTGATATTTGATCTACAACTTGGTTTGTTGAATGAGATTCCTTTGAGTGTAATGATCACCTTCCTATGATAGATGAATCTTTGTTATTCCTTATACTATTGAAGCCTTTTCATTTTGCACTTTTGCTCTTCTTTTCTAGTTACATTCCATACATACTTCTTATTGTATGTGATACAATGCATTACATATATACCAATCCAAATTAAAAATCAACAAAGTTGGCTACAATACAAGTTTACACAAAATACACAAAGTTGGCCAAACTGAAGGAACTCAAGTTCTGAAGACTAGCTCGTTGAGGTTATGATACTTGACATGCACTATGAATGCTCGACATCTTCATGCATTTAGTAGGTATAGAATCTTGGTCCATACTGATCATTTCCAAGTAGTCTAAACTCAGTCTACACTGCTGACTTGATGAATACTATAAAACTTGACATATAAACTCAATCACTTGATTCACACTACAAAGCTCAGTCAATCCTATCACAATGAGCTTGATATAAACTGAATCACTTGGTCAACATTGAGTGGCTTGATCAACACTAGATTCATATCACTGTAACTGCAAACTCAGTAAGCACTGCACTACTTAGTTTGCACTGAGGAACTTGATAAATCTTATGAAGCTTGATTTACACAGTTGATCACCATTATGGTAGAAACTGCTCTGTATAAATTGAATATTGTTCCTTGAACTTAGTACCAACTATAGAACTTAGTAAAGGTTGAAATGCTTGGTTAATACTATTAACTATACAACAATCTCGGTAGATATTATCTATCTAGTTAAGTGTGTGTCACTAATAACAAACATTATTGTAATGTCAAAAAAAATCACCTAAAGGCACAACAAGAACTAGCACATTGGTCAATCTCTCCTTCAAAGCCTCAAATGATGACTCACACTAGCCTGACCAAACATACTTCTTCCCTTCCCTTTGAAGAGAAGTGATAGGATGAGCCACTCGTGAGAAGTCTTTCATGAATCTATGGTAGTAACCTACCAATCCCATGAAACTATGAACCTCAGAAACATTAGTGGGCATTGGCCAATCCATGATAGCTCTGATTTTCTTTAGGTCCATTGTAATACCATCACCTATGATGATATGCCACAATTTTTTATTATCTTAGACTGGAAGAATCCACATTTACCTAGGTTTCCATACAATTGAGGATCTTGTAAGCACTACAACAGCATAAATGAACCCCATGCTCCCCAACAATCTTAGAATAGATCAACATGTCATCCAAGAAAAAAAGGACACACTAATCAAGGTATGTACAAAATAATCCATTTGTCAAACTCATAAACATTGATGACACGTTGGTTAACCCAAAGGGTATAACCGTAAACTCAAAATTCCCATAATGTGTATGAAAATCTCTTTGATGAATGTTAGCCTCATGAATTAAAAGTTGATGGTATCTTGATTTAAGATCAATCTCTGAGAATACTCTTGCTCCCTTTATCTAATCAAACAAGTCATTAATCCTTGGTAAGGGGTACGAGTTCTTCACTATCACCTTATTCGATTATTAGTAATCAATGCATAAACACAATGACCCATCTTTCTTCTTCACAAAGATGACTAGTGCACTCCATTGGGATACACTAGGATGAATATGACCCTTGGCGAGTAATTCCTCCAACTAAAATTATTGAGTAGTCATGTGGTAAAGAGCTCATGAAATAGGGTTTGCTCTTGGGATGAGATCAATACAAAAATCAATGTCATGTTCTGATAGCATAGCTGGTATCTCATCAGGGAATATGTTTGCATACTCACAAAAAAGTGGGTGATCATCTAGTGTCAATTAAAAACTCTCAGCCTCCTCAAGGTCACTAATAGAGACCATAAACATTTGACATCCATGTTACACACTCCACTTCAGTTGCTTAACTAAGATCATCTGAAGTGAGACTGGCCTCTAGAATCCTATAAGTTCCATATGCCCGCTTGTGTTATCCACAAACTATACCAACTTAGGTCAGCAGTCTATATTCACATGATGGGCGGCTAGCCAATGCATACCTAATACAATATCATAAGAGCCTAAGGATAGGATACAAATATCAACTATGGTGGTGAAGGTGCCCAAGTCCAACACATAGCCACTAACTATGGAATCCATAGTCAACTTGGAACCTATAGCTAACTCAACCTGCCACCTATCAACCTATCATGTAGCCACTATCCCACATCATTGAATAAGGGATGGTGAAATAAGAGAATTTGATACACCTAAATCTATTAGTACTATAAAATAATTACCATGCAATGTATGTGTATCCTTGACTACGATACCCTGGTGCTTAGATTGATAGTTTTCAAACACCACAAAAACACTATGGGATATGTTTGCATCACACATAGTAGGTTCAGACATGGTTGCACCTCTACTAGGTTCTTTAGATGTCTTTATAGGACACTCCACTAATCTATTGTCGAGCTAACCACACGAAAAATATGATCCTCCAAAACTAGAACCAGATCCATGCCCATAAGGGAAGTGCTAGAATATGGTGCATTCCCTCTACTAGAGTTCTATTGAATACGCTAAGATGGATGACTATGTTGGGACTACTGATCTTGACTCTGGTCACACCCCTTTCCTCCTATGGTACCTAAACTAGATTCACCTTTTTGCAGATGATGTTGGCATCATTGATCTTGATGATTGTGACCACTTTGTGAGGTTGTTGATTGGGCTTGAACTTGAACCTATGACCTATGTTTGAGGGGTGGTACACTTTTTCCTATAGATCATGTATTATGCCTCTAGGAGCCTAATCTAGCACAGAGCCCCCTAGCTACATTTCTCTCGACTTCCTTCTTAGTGGTGAGTGCAAGTGTCCTAGGCCGATGAAGATAGACATCCCCAATGATAGAGTCTTTAAGACCTCAGACAAAATATTGTGTGAGGAGAACCTCATCATAAAGGTAACTATAGTACTATCTTAGCCCAAAGAATTTCCTCTCATACTGATCCACTATCATGTTCCCTTCTTTGAACTCATGGAACTCATTAGCACGAGCCTCTCACTACTATGGAGATATGGATTTCTCCCTGAACCTCCCCTCAAAGATCTCCTAGGTGAGATGCATTGTACTAATTTGGAGCTTCTCACTCTCCATATCCCACCACACAAATCCATGTTCTCTCAGCTATGTAATAGAACAATGGGCCTTCACATTGCTTTAAAATGGATGTAAGGAGAAGCAACACCCCATATCCAGTAACCATGTCTTGTCCTTGAGACCTCCTCCTAGGCCATCAAATAGTGGTGGTTTTGACCTCTGAAGGTCTCTCATAATGTCCATTCAGATGTAATCTCCATCATCCTAACCATGAACTCTCCTATAGTTACCTCCACCACCATGTGGTGTGCGAGAATGCTCACATTCATGCCCATGCTCTTCTTCACCTCCATGCTCTGACATTTGGTAGTCTCTATTGTAAGATTCCTCTTCTTGGCCATGATCATGTTAGTTTTCCTCAACTTAAGGTTCCAACTAAGCTATAATCTCTTGTAACAAAGGAAACAATGCCCTGACATCACCTTAATTGTTATCAGCTTGTCCTCCCCCAACTTCTTGGCGTTCTTCCTTGTGGTGTTCTTCTTCACTATTATTCCGTCAATTGTTACTGTTGGAATTACTTTAGAATAACTAAGAGGGGGGGGGGGGGGGGGGGGTGAATTAGTTATTCAAGGTCCAAATGTGTAAAATAAATTTTTTTCACAATTTAGTGAACCCATAAAACATTCATACCTATGCATGAATTCATTATGTATCTACTAAAACTTATATGTTATTGTCAAATCAACTTGCAAAAATGTAAATCATGAAACATAACACATTCATCAGCACACTTAACACAATGATTTAACGTGGAAACCCAATTTGGGAAAAACCACCAGTACCATGCTTCTCCTTTTCACTCTTCTGAAGTGATGCCCAGTGAAAGGCCAACCCTATTAAAGGTTACAATACACATTGTTAAATGTGACCCAGTTAACAGATTTCAATCACCCTATTAAAAGTGAGCTTTGTTAGAGTACTTTAGGCCATTCACTTGGAATGCCACCCTATTAAAGGATTTTCTAATGACTGTTAGGTCAACCTTAATCCAAAGGATTTTCCCTAGACTAATAAAATTGTTAAAGAGTAACAATAGAGCTTTGATCTGATATAACTTACAACTTCACTTGCAAATTATAGATCTCTATTGATTCCTCAATTCTGCTTGGCTTTCATACTTTATAACTCTAACAACTTGTTCACCCTTCAAGAATTCATCTCCTTAAGCCTCCTTTCTTAGTATGCCATTTGTAAACTCTTATCTTGGGTCACTTGATGAAGAAAAACCCTTAATTCCTTCTCCTCCTTAGGTTCTTGCTTATGACACCAACCTCTCTAACTATTTTGCTTCATGACCAAACATTCCTATATAAAGGAAATTATAATATTTTCTCACTCATTATCCATCATCTAAATTAGGGTTTTGGATGGATTAGGTAGGATACAATGTATCTACTCCATATCTTGTTTATTCTAGAAACTTCTTCTAGAATCCATTTGAATTCGCCTAAAAATAGTTTACATCAAATTATATGCCACTAGCTCATCAAATTGTATGCCACTAGTTCACAAGTTCCAAGAAAACAAACTTTTTGGCTTATATTTGGTGAATCTTTGATCTTTGTCATAATGCAACAACTTGACATTATCAATCTTATAATGCTCAAAACATATTGTATTACTTGGCATCAACTGTAAAATCACTCAGCATCAACTAGATTTTTTTGGTGCTCAACATCAACTAAAATTTACTCGACATCAACTGTGTAGCTTGACATCCACTAGAATTTTCTTTTACTCATCTCCAATTGACTTTCTGCTCAACTTGCACTAACTTTACTCGACACCTACTATTTGCTCAGTCAATCTTGGCAGACAAACTCTATTTAACTTATTCTTCTAAACTTTCTAAGTATAGCCAACCATTTTGTAACCCCAAGTAGATCATCAATACATCATATCATCACTATCTTAACTAATCCTCTTACTTCATTACATAATCATAACTCAACCTTTCCTCTAGGTGCTTTTGTTACATCTTATTGATCAAATCCTCCTCATCAATCAACTAAGTGATAGTACTTGAATCTTGTAAGCACTTGTCTTACTATAAAATAGTAGATTTGACATTAGTGACCAAAAAAATGATTGAAACACATAGTCTTCTTCAATAATCTCTTTTCAAATGATCTTTCCAATTAGATATCGACAATCTCCCTCTTTGGCATTGATGGAAAACCAAACCGATCAAATGATTAACATCTTGTTCAACCAATCTGACTAGGTTAAGATAGTAAGGCAATACCAAAGAAAGAGCTTGTATTCCTTGTATTCCTCTTTCAACAACTTCAATCTTTTGATTAAGTTACAAAATCTCTTCCCTAAAACTCCCTTTGAGTTCCTTCTTGTATCTCCCTCTTACTAGGTAGATTAGGATTTCTCCCTCTTTCTTTCTAGCTCTTTGATTTTTTTCCCTCTCTGTTCTGACTTGATTCTTGATATTTTTCTTCCTCTTTGATCAGCATACTGGTTTAGGACTTTCTTCCACTTTTCTCTTGATCTTTTGATGATGTACTTTCTCTACTATTCCTCTTGCACTTGATAAATTTAATGTTCTTTCTCCCTCTTTGAAAACAATGGCAAAGGCATATACTTGACATCTTTAATATATGTAGATATGAGCTTTTGCAGGTTCTTCAATTTCTCACCTATCACCTTGCTTGTGACTAATTTGAAGTTTCAGCTCTATGATTACTTTAGGCAGTTCCTAAAGTGAGATCCATTACATCAATTTATATTATATGAGCATAAGCCTATTTGATGTAGGGTACTCCCTCTTTTCATTACATAGCCCCAGATAGGGTTGTTACCCCTAGTTTATCTTAGATACTCACGAGCATCCTTAGGTAATAGTCTTGTGAAGATATCAACAATTTGCTCCTTTGAGTTAACATATTCTATCTTCAGCTCTTTGTCTTGAACTAACTCTCTTACATAGTGATACTTGATTGCAATGTGCTTTGTCTTTGTGTGCATCGCTGGATTCTTTGATATATTGATAGCACTTGTATTATCACAATAAAGTGTCACTGGTTTTGTGATTTCTTCCTTCATTCCTTTGAGCAGCTGTTTGATCCATACAATGTTTGTGCAATTTATAGCAACAACAACATATTTTGCTTTAGCAGTAGATTGGGAAGTACAACTTTGTTTCTTGCTTGTCCATGTAACCAGTCTCTTGCCTAAGAAAAATGCTCCTCCATTGGTGCTCTTTCTGTCATGAATATTTCTAGTCCATTCAACATCAGTGTAGGTTCTTAGTTCAAACTTTTCATTCTTCTCGTAGTATAAACCAAACTCTTCTGTTCCTTTCAAGTATCTCATTATTCTCTTCACAACCATCAAGTCATTCTCTCTTGGATTAGCAGAGAATCTTGCAACTATTCCCACAGCTAATGCAATATCAAGTCTGCTATGTACTACATATTGCAATTTTCCAATCATAGACTTGAACAATGTCTGATTCACCTCAGCTGAATCATCATTCTTTGATAGCTTGTATCCTATCACCATAGGTTTACTTACTAGTTTCAGATCCTCTAGTCCAAAAGTCTTCAATATCTCTTTGACATATTTTTACTGAGTGATGTATATTCCATACTTCAATTTGATATACTTGTAGTCTCACAAAGAATTTGATCTCTCCAAACATAGACATTTCAAATTCTTGCTTCATTTGATTTGCAAAGTCCTTACACAATGCATCTTGTCCTCCAAATATGATATCATTAACAAATATTTCTGATAACAATATGCCTTTGTCTTTTTTTGTCTTCATGTATAGATTGTTGTTATCATCAGTCCTTTCAAATCCAATCTTCACAAGATAAGTATGAAGTCTCTATACCATGCTCTTGGTTCTTGTTTCAATCCATATAGGGCTTTATGTAGTCTACATACCATGTTCTTATTGTTATCATCAAAAAATTCTTCTAACTATTCTATGTAGACTTCTTCTTCTAATATGACATTCAGAAATGTAGTTTTAATATCGATCTGATAAACTTTGAAACCTTTTTATGTAGCATAAGCAAGTAGAATTCTTAGTCCTATTCTTGCAATAGGGGAAAATGTCTCACCATAGTCAATTCCTTCTTCTTGTGCATATCATTTGTAAACTAATCTTGCTTTGTTTCTTGTCACTTCACCATTCTAATCTAGCTTGTTTCTAAATACCCACTTGGTGCCAATCACATTCTTATCTTCTTGTCTAGGAATTAGACTCCATGTTTTGTTCTTCTCTATCTATTGAATCTCTTCTTCCATGACCTCGTACCAGTCATAATATTCTAATGCATCTTTCACTATTTTGGGCTCCTTCATGCTTAAAAGACATGGTCCACTTCTCAATCTATTTCTTGTCATTGGCCTCGCATCTTTGTTTCCAATGATTTGATCAATACGATGATGCCTTTTGACATATTTATACAACCTTGGCTCAGCTCTTGTTTCTGCATTTTGTCTTTCACCTTCAATGTCACTGTGTACATCTCTGTCAAGAATCTCAACATCTCTTTCATGTGTATTGATCTCAAAATCAGAATGTGTATTTTCTTTATTTTGTAACTTGGCATTTGAATGCAACTCAGTTCCTGAATACAACTCGACATTCACAAGATTTGGCTCAGCAGTTACTGAGACTTTCTGTTGGTTTGCAACTTGATTTGTAACATCTTCTTCAACATACATTCCTTCATAGAAGTATACAAGTGATTTGTATTCTTCTAGTTCTGTAATAGGTTCAACCTCATGTACATCTGTAGATTCCTCAAAATTCACATTTGCACTTTCCACAATTTTGTTAGTGTTAGTATTTAAACACTTATAGGCTTTGCTTCTTGTGGAGTATCCAAGGAATATATCTTCTTCACTTTCTGCATCAAACTTTCCATTCCTAACATGTTTAAGAATATAACACTTACTTCCAAATACCTTAAAGTATTTCACATTAGGTGGATATCCATACTATAGTTCAAAAGTGTTGGAGATCTGATTGAAAAAGCTCATTGTTGTTGAAGATCAAAGAGGGAGATTATTGTAAAATAATGTTTTCAATCATTGTTTTGTCATTCATGTCAAACCTACTATTTGTAGGGATGATATTTGCTTATAAGATCCAAATACTATCACTTAATTGATTGATGAAGAGGATTTGATCAACAAGATGTAACAAGAGCACCTAAGGAAAAGGTTGAGTTATGATGTTGTAATGAAGTGCAAGGATCAATTAAGACAATGGTTGAGTAATGTACTGATGACATACTCAAAGATACAGAAGGTGGTCACACTTAGAAACATTGGAGGAAGAAGTTGTAACAAGGTTGACTGCAAAGCTTGAACTAAGATCATTAGTGGGTGCCGAGCAAGTTACTTGAAGCCGAGAAAATTCTCAGTAGAAGCCAAGTAACATAAATTTCTAGTGTGTGTTGAGTGATCTTCATGTGCTAAGTGAAGATCAAGTGCCAAGCAGCAAAAAATTTTCAGTTGGTGCCAAGTGATCTTCAGGTGCTGAGCATAAGGAAAAGCACAGTTGATGCTGAGTAACATAGTATGTGTCAAGCACTAGTATTTCAATAGTGTCGAGTTGCTACATTGTTTCAAAAGATGAAGATTAGCCAAATCTAAGCTAACATAGTAGTTAAATTGAATTTTGTGAGTGAGTTGGAAGATAAGGATGATGAGTTGGAGGCACAAAATCCTATGTAAGCCATTTTTGGGAAATTTTAAAGGATTATTCAAGAAGTTTCTAGAGGAAACATAATATGGGTTAGATGCAATGAATCCTACCTAATCCACATGAATTGAAATTGAAAAATGGTAGATTTGAGTAGGAAAAGGCACTCCAAGACTTCTATTTAAGAAGTCATAGACCAAGAAGCAAAGAGCTGCTGATATTGTTGCTACCAAAGAGCCAAATCTGTAAAGTGGTTAGAAGGGTGTCAAGGAGGAGACATCTAGGAGAAGGAAGAGCACAGAGGCTCTACTTCTACAAGTGTTCATGAAGAGATGATTGCACTAGTACATTGAGTGTGGGGACTCAAGGAGACAAAGCTTGAAAGGAGGACAAGCTGTCAAAAGTTGCAGAGATTAAAAGCCAGGCAAGAGTATGAGCTGAGAAGTGATATGAGATCTACAATATAAGTTGTATGTTGTAGTTAGGTCAAGATTTTATAATACTCTCTAGCAATTGTATTAGATCTATAAATCCTATGGACTTAGGTTGGCCTAACAACCATTTGTAAATCCTTTAATAGGGTGGCATTCCAAGTGAATCTTCTAAAGTCCTCTAACTAGGCCCACTTCTAATAGGGTGGTTAAATCCTCTAACAAGGTCACATTTAATAGTGTGTTGTAAGCCTTTAATAGGGCAAGCCTTTCATAGGGTATCACTTCAGAAGAGTGAGAATTGAGTAGCATGTTGCTGGTGGTTTTTCTCAAATTGGGTTTCCATGTAAATAACTGTGTCATGTGTTGATTTCTTATGTGTTATGCTTGCATGTTGATTTATAGTAACTTGGTGATTAGATAAGTTAAAGCTTAGATGAATGAATGGTTGAATGAGTTCACTATACTTAGTGAAAAGTTTGAATAGCACATCTGAACCTTGAATAAATGATTCACACCCCCCACGTCTTAGTTATTCTAAAGAAATTCTAACAATTGGTATTAGAGCCACCTACTAATTTAGTTTCAAGGTACTAGAAGTAGGAAAGATCAAGATGTCCAAGAGAGAAGTTCCCAAGCTCAATAGAGACAACTTTTCTGCATGGCAGAGTCTGATGAAATTGCACCTTGAATCAATAGGTGACTATGCACAAACCTCAATTGGAACAAAACATGTAACTCTAGTAGGACCTCTCACTATAGATGATTTGAATAAAAAGAAGGAGCATAACCAAGCAATGTTGGAGATTGTGTCTACACTCAGCTATGCAAAATATGATGACGTCAAAGATTGTGACACTACATTCAAAATGTGAAAATCTTATCAAAAATCTATGGAGGAGATCAAAATTTTTAGAGAGCAAAGAGAGAAAGCTTCAAAGGAAAGTTTGATGACATGAAGATGGAAGAACGTGAAAATGTTGCTCAGTACGCTACAAGAATGAAAGAAGTGGTGAGTGCAATAAGAAGTCTAGGTGGACAATTGGAAGAAGAAACAACTATCAACAAATACCTAAGAACTCAAATTCCTATCTATGCTATTAGAGTTTCAGTCATCTAAGAGCTGAGGTGTGTACAAGGGAACACACTAACCTTTGAAGGAATAGTGGGAAGACTTACTGCATTCGAGCTATCCAATTTTGACAACTATAGACCTAAGAACCTTGAATCTTCTTTCAAGGCCAAGATGAAAATAAAAGAGACTGAGGATGACACATCAAGCAAGAAAAGAAGAAAAGGAAAATCTGTATTTAGTGATAGCAGCACAAATGAGGAAGATTTGGAAAAGTTAGAAGCACTACTAGCTAGGAGATTCCATAGAGGTAAAGACAAATTCAAAGGTAAGCTCTCTATCATATGTTTCAATTGTAATGAAGTAGGTCATATAGCTGCACGATGTCCAAAGAAGAAGAACTACAAAGAAAGAAACAAGTACAGGAACAAAAGAGAAGATGACAAAAAAGAGAAAGGCAGGAGATGCTACATTGTTGAAGAAGACTCTGATGAAAATGATGATGAAGTAGTCTATGTAGCCATGAAGGATGAATTAGACAAAGATGAAGCTGAAGCAAAAACATTGGTTACCTGTGTGAACAAAAATAGAAAGTGGATCATAGACAATGGATGCTCACATCACATGACATGAGATAAAAGTAAGTTCATTACCTTTACTCAATATGATGGAAATAGTGTTAGATTTGGTAATGATGCCCCATGTCAAATCAAAGGAAAAGGCTTTATTAAAATCACAGAGAAAATTTCATGTGATAATGCATACTATGTTGAAGGATTGAACTACAACTTGTTGAGTGTATCAAAGTTAGGCAATGTAGGTTGCAAAGTTGAATTTGAAAACAAAACTGCCAAGATCTATGACACTAATGGAAAGCTGATAGGAAAAGGTGAACAAATTAGGAGTAATCTGTTTTACCTAGATATGGAAGATGCAACATGTCTTGTTGTTAGACTTGATGATATGTGATTGTGGCATAAAAGACTATGTCATGTTAACTTTGATAATTTGATTAGCATAAGTAAGAAAAAGAAAGTTAGAGGATTGCCTGAGTTGAAGAAACATGAAAACACAATGTGCAAACAATGTCAACTAAGAAAGATGACTAAGTCTAGTTTCAAAAATAAAGCATACACTTCCAATGAAGTACTAGAGTTAGTCCATATAAACTTATGTGGCCTAATAGAAGTGCAAAGCTACCTAGGAGATAGATACATAATGTTATTTGTAGATGATTACTCCAGAATGATGATTGCTATGTTCTTAAAGAAAACAAAAATTTGATGCATTCTGAATGTTTAAGTGGTATTTGGCTAGATTTGAGAAGGAAACAAGAAAGAACCTAAAATGCCTAAGGTCAGATAGAGGAGGTGAGTTCACATCAAGAGAGTTTGAAACATTCTACAATGACAAAGGTATTAAAAGGAAAACATCAACACCAAGAACTCCACCACAAAATGGTATTACTAAAAGAAGGAATAGGTTAGTGATTGACTATGCTAGAACCTTGATGATGGAGAAAAATGTTGCACTAAAGTACTGGAGAGAAGCTATAAGTACTTTAGTCTACACACTAAATAGAGTTCAAGTCAAGAAAGGTACAAATACAACACCTTTTGAATTATGGTATGGTCATTCACCTAATGTTAAACATTTCAAAGTATTTGGTTGTAAATGTTATATTATGAAAGATACTAGAAATGACAAGTTTGATGCAAAAAGTGATTAAGGCATATTTCTTGGACACTCCACTAGAAGTAAGGCATATAAGTGTTTGAATGTCAACACTAACAAATTTATGGAGAGTGCAAATGTAAATTTTGATGAGCATGCAAAAGTTTAGGTTGATGAGTCAAAGAAAACAGAGGATTATAGATCCTTTTTATACTTCTATGAAGGAATGATAGTTAAAGACAATGCTGCAAATCAAGTTGGAAATCAACAACAAACTTCAGTATCTACTCAGAAAAGCCTGTGAATGTCAAGTTACATTCAGAAGCCAAACTGTAGAATGTAAAAAAATGCACATTCTGATTTTGAAAACAGTATGCAAAAGAGGAATGATGAAATGCTAGATGAAGAAGAATGAAATGACTCTGAAGCTGAAGGATCAAACATGGAAAGAAAAACTAAACCTAGATTAGCCAAGTATGTAAGAAGACATCACCCTGCAGATCAAATCATTGGTGACAATGATGCAAGACTAATGATAAGGAATAGGCTTAGGAATGAATCATGTTTGCTAAGCAAGGTTGAACCCAAAATAGTGAAAGATTCACTACAAGATGATGACTAGTATAAAGCCATGGAAGAAGAGATAAATCAGATTGAGAAAAACAAAACATGGTCTCTAGTTCCTAGACTAGTTGATAAGAATGTGATTGGTACAAAATGAGTGTTTAGAAACAAACTTAATGAGAATGGTGAGATAACAAGAAACAAAGCTAGACTAGTTTGTAAAGGCTATGCACAAGAAGAAGGACTGGATTATGGAGAGACTTTTGCCCCTGTTGCAAGAATGGAAAGAGTAAGAACATTACTTGCATAGGTTGCATATAAAGGTTTCAAAGTCTACCAAATGGATGTGAAGTCTACTTTTCTGAATAAAGGAAGTTTACATAGAACAACCAGAGGGATTTGTTGATGAGAAGAATAAGGACACGGTCTGCAAGCTACATAAAGCACTTTATGGTTTGATGCAAGCACCTAGAGAATGGTATGAAAGGTTGCACAAATATCTTGTGAAGATAGGATTTGAAAGAACAGATGACAACAACAACTTGTACATCAAACCTGAAGAAGGTAAAGACATTTTGATATCCAAAATCTTTGCTGATGATATAATATTTGGAGGAAAAGATGTTTTATGAAAAGATTTTGCTAATCAAATGAATCATGAATTTGAGATGTCAATGTTTGGAGAAATCAAATTCTTTGTTGGATTACAAGTACATCAGTTAAAGCATGGCATATTTGTAACCCAATCCAAATACATCAAGGAAGTACTCAAAACATTTGGGCTAGAAGATTCAAAATTAGTTAGCACACCAATGGCAATAGGCCATAAACTATCCAATAATGATGAGTCTACTAAAGTAGATCAGACATTGTATAGGTCTATGATTGGAAAGTTGCAATATGTTGTACATAGTAGATCAGACATTGCATTAGTTGTTGGAATAGTGGCCAGATTTTCTGCAAATCCAAGAGAAAATCACTTAATGGCAGTGAAGAGAATATTGAGATACTTGAAAGGAACTGATGACTTTGGTTTGTACTACAAGAGGAGTGAAAAATTTGAACCAAAAGCTTACACTGATGCAGATTAGGGAGGTAATATTGATGATAGAAAAAACACCAGTGGAGGAGCACTTTTCTTAAGAAAAAGGTTGATTACTTGGACCAGCAAAACACAAAGCTGCACCTCACAATCCACTACTGAAGCTAAATATGTGGCAATTGCTATAAACTGCACCAATATTGTATGGATCAAACATTTGCTGCAAGGTATAAAGGAGGAAGTAAATGAGCCTGTGATACTTTATTGTGATAATACAAGTGCTATCAATATATCAAGGAATTCAGTAATGCATGTTAAAACTAAGCATATTGCAATCAAGTATCACTATGTAAGAGAGCTAGTGGAAGACAAACAAGTGAAGATGGAATATGTTAGCTCAAAAGAAAAAATTGTTGGTATCTTCACAAAAGAACTACCAAAAGATGCTTTTGAGTATCTTAGAGTTAAGTTAGGGGTGATACCCTTAGCTAAGGCTACTTAAAACAAAAAGCAAGTATGCCCTGCATCAAATAAGCTGAATGTTGAAGATTTTATACATTGATGTAGAGGATTTTTACTTTGGGATCCATGCTTAAAGTAGTAGAAGTGCTAAAAATTCAAATCAGTCACAAGCAAGGTGATAGAGGGAGACATTGAATAAACTTGTAAAAGCTACACTTGCATATTAAAGATGCTAATATGTCTTTGGCATTGTTGTCAAAGAGGGAGAAGTAGACAACTGATCAACAACTGTTGAAGATGTTTAAAACTAATCAAAGAAGATAGAGGGAGAAGTTGACAAGAATAATTAGAGGTTTATCAGAATAGCAAAAGATAAGCAATACTGAGGGAGAAAGACAAAGAACAAGGATACATCAGCAAAGAGGGAGAAGTTGAAATGAAGCAATTAGAATAGTAGAAGGAGATGTGATGTTACAATTTACTTTTTGGCATTTGACTTACTATTCTTACCTAGTAAGCTTGTCATTGAATAGTTTAGTCTGATGGTTGATCAGTTTGGTTTGCTATCAATGCCAAAGAGGGAGATTGTTGGAGATATGATTGAAAAAGCTCATTGTTGTTGAAGATCAAAGAGGGAGATTATTGTAAAAGAATGTTTTCAATCATTTTTTTGTCATTTATGTCAAACCTACTATTTGTAGGGATGATATTTTATCTTTCTTTTCTTCTTCTTCTACTTTACCTCATCAGAATCCTTCAATAACAATTTAGCTTTGAAAGTTGATTCAAGACTCTCTGGTTTGTAATTGTTAAAATTAGATAGCTCAAAAGAAGTGAGTCTTCCTACTAGACCTTCAAGGGTTAGATTCTTTCCTGGTATACATATCAACTCTTGGATTGCAAAAAGCCTAATAGCATAAATAGGTAGTAATGTCCTCAAGACTTTACCTAGCACAATATCATCATCTTTTTGACCAGTAGCACCTTTTATTGCACTAACAACTTCTTTTATCCTAGCAACATATTGAGCAATATTCTCACCTTCTTCCATTCTCATGTCGTCAAACTTACCTTTGAGGCTCTTAGAGTTGGCTCTTTGAACATTTTTGTTTCCGTAGATGGTAGTCAGGGCATCCCACATCTTCTTTGTAGTGTCACATCCTTTGATATCATCAAATTTGGCATAGCTTAGGGCAAAGGCAATCTCCAACATCGCCTGATTGTGTTCTTTCTTTTCCTTCATATCTTCAGCAGTTAGGGCTCCTGCTAGATCAACATGTTCCACTATAATGGTAGATTGTGCATGATCTCCAAGTCCTCCAAGGTGTAGTTTCATCAAACTTTTCCATGTAGGAAAGTTATCTATATTAAGCTTGGGTAATTCTCTTTTAGACGTCTTGATCTTTGTGCTTCTAGTACCTTAAAAGTAGTCCTCTTAAGTAGATAGCTCTAATACCAATTGTTGGAATTACTTTACAGTAACTGAGAGGGGGGGTGAATCAATTATTCAAGGTCCAGATGTACAAAATAAATTCTTTTCACAATTTAGTGAACCCATAAAATATTCATACCCATGCATGCATTCATTGTGTATCTACTAAAACTTAAATGTTACTGTGAAATCAACTTGCATTAATGTAAATCATGAAACATAACACATTCATTAGCACACTTGACACAATGATTTAATGTAGAAACCCAATTTGGGAAAAACCACCAGTAACATGCTACTCCTTTTCACTCTTCTAAAGTGATGCCCTATGAAAGGCCAACCCTGTTAAAAGTTACAATACACACTATTAAATGTGACCTGGTTAAGGGATTTCAATCACCCTATTAAAAGTGAGCCTTGTTAGAATACTTTAGGCCATTCACTTGGAATGTCACCCTATTAAAGGATTTTCCAATGACTGTTAGGTCAACCTTAATCCAAAGGATTTACCCTAGATTGATACAATTGTTAGAGAGTAACAGTAGAGCTTTGATTTGATACAACTTATAGCTTCACTTGCAGATTACAAATCTCTGTTCATTCCTCAATTCTACTTGGCTTTCATACTTTGCATCTTTGACAACTTGTTCACCCTTCAAGCATTCATCTCCTTAAACCTTCTTGCTTGGTATGCCATTTGCAGACTCTTCTCTTGGGTCACTTGATGATGCAAAACCCTTAATTCCTTCTCCTCCTTAGGTTCTCGCTTATGACACCAACCTCTATAACTATTTTGCTTCATGAACAAACATTCCTATATAAAGGAAATTAGAATATTTTCCTGGTCATTATCCATAATCTAAATTAGGGTTTTGGATGGATTAGGTAGGATACAATGTATCTACGCCATATCTTGTTTATTTTAGAAACTTCTCCTAGAATCCATTTGAATTTGCCTAAAAATAGTTTACATCAAACTTTGTGCCACTAGATCATCAATCTTATCTTCCTCCTAGTTCACAAGTTCCAAGAAAACAAGCTTTTTAGCTTATATTTGGTGAATCTTTGATCTTTTTCATAATGCAACAGCTCGACATTATCAATCTTCTAATCTTTGACACATACTGTGTTACTCGGCATCAACTAGATTTTATTGGTACTCGGCATCAACTCAAATTTTCTCGACATCCACTGTGTAGCTTGTCATCCACTAGAATTTTCTTTTACTTAGCTCCAATTGACTTTCTACTTGGCTTGCGCTAACTTTACTCAGCACCTACTATCCACTCGGTCAAGCTTGGTAGACAAACTTTATTTAACTTATTCTTCTAAACTTTCTAAGTGTAGCCAACCATTTTGTAACCCCAAGTAGATCATTAATACATCATATCATCACTGTCTTAACTGAACCTTGTACTTCATTACATAATCATAACTCAACCTTTCCTCTAGGTTCTTTTGTTACATCTTATTGATCAAATCCTCCTCATCAATCGACTAAGTGATAATACTTGAATGTTGTAAGAAATTCTCTTACCACCAAATAGTAGGTTTGGCATCACTGACAAAACAATGATTGAAACACATAGTCTTCTTCAACAATATCCTTCTTAACAATCTCTTTTCAAATGATCTTTTCAATTAGATATCAATAGTTACCTTGACCACTAGGTCTATGTGAAGGGGGCATCACTGAAGGAGCAACAAGATAAGGGTTCGAGCTAAATCATAAGTGTCACAAGCATCATCTAAAATAATATACCTTGATATACGTAATCAAAATAATATCATAGTGGGAAAATAACATAGAAATCCCAAAGTTGCAACATGGGCTCTGATACCAAATATAATGCCCTGCCTTGAGATCCTTGGAACAAGGATAGATAAAAGCCAATTTTTTTTAAAAAATAGAAGAAAAAGCATGGAATCGAACACATCAACATGAAATCAATCAAAAGATCACAATAGAAGACTTAACTAAATGATCCATACATCTAATGATCTCCAAGCGTCACTACTTACTGACGCATTCAACTGACTATGAAAGTTAAATAGTTATGAAATGTAGAATGCTTTCTCACATGAGAGAACAAATTTCCCATGTGAGAGAATGCTATGTTGGGCTAGCATTCTCTTTGGCAATAAAGGCATGAGCTCACAAGAGAAAATGCCTAGCCATACATGAGAGTGTCTATTCTCGTGCGAGCATTTGCCACACTCTTCATGAGAGAAGGCTTTTTTGTATGAGAGAACACATTTTTTGGGTGATAGAATGTATTCTCGCATGATGAATATCATCTCTGACACAAGGTTCACCAACAACACAAGGAAAAAGAAAAAGAAGAAGTGCAAAATAGAATAATTCCTCCACACTATGGAGTATCAGATCCACCAATATCGATGCTCAACACTCAAATACATGTAAAACAACTTAAGTATGCTAAAAAGGATTAATCAACCATATAGTCATCTAATCCATAACATTTAGTAAAAATGTAGAAAAGTAATATCAAAATGAACATACATGAGCATAAATCAACTATCATTATCAACTGAAATAACATAATTCACATGGAAATATACTTGGGAAGATATAGAGAACCATGCGAACATCAAGATCTGGAATTGAACATGGAAAAAGGTCAATTGTGTACATTGGTCCTCAGCAGTGGTAAAGGTAGCTACACCTCCCAACCATATAGAACCTGTAGGCCCACTCCCACCATGCTAATGAAGATAGTGATTTGACCTCAAACACACACTAGATAATTATTCAAGGCTAATACTCATGCCAAATAGTATAGAGGGCTGAAACCAAGATCATGAGACAATGCAATACAATAAGTCCTGGTTAGACTCTTTATGGGTCTACTATGTAGGGACTCTAGTATAGAGTAGATTGATTGTGACTCCCAAGCTCAACATCATATGAAACATTTCCCCTCAAGACTCCCTCAAGAGGCCAACGTGTTGTGTCCCTGGATGAGTCTTGCAGACAATTTGGTTGTCGGATAAACTACCAAGCACATACCTTCAGAGGGGTTGTACAAGTATGTAGTATTTTCTTATCTTAGTTAATTACCCATGAATTTATTTAGTTAGCACTTTTTAGATACTTATTCATGTATACCTCATTAGGAACATTACCAATGGTTACAAGAGAATCCCCTCCACTAGTCTACCCTACATACCCATGCTCATTACATGATGAGTGCCCATAGGCAATGCAGTTTCCCAACCCAACCCCAATGAATATAACTCAATCAACAATAAACTAGGAGCTTGGGACTCGCAAAATATTGATAAGTGAAAACTCATGTGCTCATGTGTGAGTGCACCAACTACACGATGATCATAAACAACAAGGGCTAGATGAGAAATATATAAAACACATGTATAAAAAATCACGCAACCGACCTATATCTGGGAGTGCGGATTTGGCACAAATACTAATGTAGTAAAATACATCTAGGGTCAGATAGATATCACTACAGATAATTTGGATCTATGATCAACTACAGTGCCAAGAAAACCTAAGAAAGTTGGGTGACACACAAATTAAGGTGAAAACCAAAACGCCCAAAAAATCTTGAAATTAAAACCCATTATGTCATTGGGTACAAAAGCCACAAATATCAAATAAAATTTGGTTTTAGAGTCCTTATGTGAAAATGACTAGCATAACAGCACAAACCCCAAACCCCTAAGTCCAAAAAGCTATAAACGCTCGTACTCATCCAACCAGGTAGAGCTAGCATGCCAAAACAGAGGGGAACACTAGGTCTCTATATCTAAACAATGTACTACCAAAGACAAACTCCAAAACAAAGTGAAAGCAATAAAATGGGAGAGCCCTACCTCGAAGCCAAAAGGGTTAAAATGGGAACACATGCAATAAAATAATCGCCCATGGTCACTGCTGAAAATATCAGCAAACGAAGGTTTCCCTAAGCCGGATCCAATGAGATCAAGCTCGCAACGATTTGACACCTGTAGCTCCTACAACAAACATAATGATAAATCCTTCAGAGAGGATTTTGGAATTTGCTCTCCAAATTACTATTTCACAAGTAAGAAGTGAGGAAGTAATACCCTTTTGGGATATACATTCACTTTTAATAGTGGAATATAATATTAGGAAATTAACTAGCCCACTAAAACAACCCTTTTTCAATCTAGAAAAAAATGGGTAATTCCAATTAAATGGAATTCAATTATGAAAAATTTGTCAGGAATTAAAATAATTAAATCAAATATGAAGTTCCCAAAACTAATAAATCACAATATTCCATAATAAATTTCATGACAATTGTGAACCTCTAAATGCACATATACGCTCACTAGTCTAATCACATAATGAAAATGATTCTAGATTTATTAAATTACTAGAGGGTTTAATAAATCAATTAAATAGGATACGTTGACTATACAGGGATGACATTGGCTAGGTAAGAATAGTTGAATCACTAACTCCATGTGCCACTGGTAGGGATATAAAACATGCACACTACACAACATGATCAAGTGCAATTGCGTATAATAATATAGCCTAAGCGATAAAATTACATTGATAACCATTTAATTAATCGCATTAAAATAATCTATTTAAATCATTCATTGCATCATAAAACATCCCAAAGCAAGAATGAAGTAAATAACTGCAACATCAAATCAAAGTATCCAGAATCTAGTGAGTCTATCATATTATCATAAATAGAGTATATGTCCAAATACAAATAACCAGGTATCATCATAAAGCATCATGTCACATCAATAAGCATCATCATGCAGAAATGATCAAATTGAACAACATAACATCTAACATCTATGATACTGGTAAATCAAAATATAGTATTTGACCATCAAGTCATCTTGAATGTCCTCAAACATGAGTATCAAAGTATTTCTTGAAACCAAAATAAAACAAGCTACATAATGCAAACATGGGAGGCACTACATGGTCACCTATGAACAATATATGTATGTAATAACATTTACAATTTGTGTAATTTTTTTTGTAAATTTTATAAACTTTACCTATTAAAAAAGTGTATAATTAGAATCCTACTCTTGCCTTTGTTAACAAATAGAGATATAAATAAATATTTTATTTAAATTAATTAGATAAACATACATTTAATAACTATAAAGAATATACACAAAATAAAAAGGCCTCAAATACAAGATTCTCCAAGCTTTAACATGATTCCTCATTCGAAAATAACACTTGACAACCTAAAAATAGAAGGTAAAAGTGATAATTCACATGATGGAACCCTATTTGAAAATATCAAATCGTTTTTCTAGTTCATGATTGTTTGGAAAATTGGCCTTGTTTGATTTGATTCTAGCTATCATGGCTTTTATGTAGTAGTGGCTCCTTTCTACAATTTGTTTTTAAACAAGTGGATATTGTGGTCAACAATTGCCTCATTTTACCAGTAAACAACTAGAACACAATATCTCATTTTAATTTCAAGATTGTTATTCTCTTTTGCATAACTATGCCAAGAACACTTTAAAAAAATAATGATGTTTATGTTGAAGGATAATGTGTACCTGTGTGTGTTATTCTTCACTTTAGAAAAGTCTATGGATACTAGAAAATAAACCATCAAAATCAGTATGAACACAAGTGGGAAATATAAGGATAACATTGTAAGCATTTTTTACATCCCATTTGTTTGTAGTTGAAATCATATCACAAAAGTCTTAATAAGCTTTTCTCATCATAAAGTAGGCCTTGTATACAACTTATCTACAAAATTAAAATCATAAAAAATACACTTACTCCATCTTGAGAAAACACACAAATGTAGTTTACATGATTTTTTTTTTTGTTCTTCTACCAAATTCAACCTGAACTTCAATGAAGAACTAATTGGCAACTAAGGCCAACAAAGTCTTAAGAAGTTGGAGGCTTCAAATTTTAAATGTTTTAGGAAAATTAGTTTTATAAAACAATCATCATTTAAAAAAAAATAGAAATCAATGAATCTAATTAAACATTTCTTTATGGTAATTTTTTAAATATGATTAGCTATGATAATATGAGACATTTTCTTGTACTATGTGAATTAGACTTCATGACTGCATATTTATCATAGAAAACCGTGAACTAGTAACCCTGTTGAAATTTAAAAGGATTATACCCAACTGATTTACATCCATATCTTTAATAAGATTTTGAATTAAAGAATAGGAAAAAAAAAACATATTCAAAGATAATGGAAAGATGGCCATATCCTTTTCATCATTCCCCATTAAAATAACTCATGAATTTGAGTGTGTGCACGCGCGCACACACACACACTCTCTCACACACACAAATATTTAATACTCCTTAAATTCTCCCTAACTAAAATAGTGGTAATTTTATAACATTAAAAGTATTGGCCCAAAATCATGAAGCACAACAAAAGAATTTCAAATTGCAAAAAAATGAAATAGATTGGAGCAATTCTTATGATGCATTCAGTGACATATTCCTCTCAAATATTTTCCTCCATGTATATTATATAAAAGGAAACTTGAATTTTGCATAGTTATAGAGAATGTTAGTGAAGGTTTTTGAATTTGGTTTGAATTCCTATATATATTTATCCTATTTTTTTGATGTTTCCATCAGATCATTTATTTGATAGATTTTTGCGAATTCATGCCTTGATAGGAATTTTTATACTATTTTGAAAGCTATTAAAATTATATAGCCATGAATGTAATAGATTTTTTAAATTGGTGGTCAAATACATGCTACAACATCTCATGGTAAGTTGCTTTCAATTTCATGAAGAAACTTTCAAGCTATATGTGACAATAAACTTACATGGTTTAAGAGAGCCCATTTTGTTGATGAATCCCTTATGAAAGATACATGACCTAAACAATGAATGCAAACCCTCATAAATTTTTATCACTATTTATTCAAAGTTAGTCAAATTTGTGAAGTTAGAAACTAGAGCAACAAAAGGCACATAAATAACGAAGCCACAATCATGAAAAAAGTCTATGAGAAATGTAATACCCACAAAGTATTTTAACTATAAAATATTTTGCAAAGCCCAAATGAGAAAGGAAAAAATAGGATTAACTTGCATATACACATAGAGACAATCCTACATGTTTTTTTTAAGAACTAGTTGAAATATGTAGAGATTAATCATGCCATATAAATAAACAAATACAGAGCACAAATACTAGATACAATTAGGAAAATGAAAACCTTTTTCATTATTTCTGCAGAGCCATGAGAAGCAAGGAAAAATATTGTTGTCTATGACAATATATAGAGATTTGTATAAGTCAAAGTTGAAAACATCTTACTATTGAAAAAAAATGAAAAAATGCACTATCAAAGTTACAAGTGTAGCATCTCACCAATTTCACCTAAATATATTCCACTAATGTGTTTAAGCCTAATATATCATATTAATTTAGGCAAATTTTTTTTTTCCTAAGTTTCCTTAAATAAAAATGATTTCATTGCATTCCTTCGTAAGAGCAAGCAATCACGCCCATTTCATTAAAATTAGATTAAAGTTGAGAGCTTTTTTACTACTATCATTTGGTGATTGAAAACAAAACACATGCAAATCTAAAAATCTCTAAACAAGACACACACAGACACAGACACAGACACAGACACAGACACAGACACAGACACAGACACACACACACACACACACACACACACACACAGTTCTCACAAATGGAAACTATTAATTTTTTAATTTCTCACAAATTGTCTCACAAACTCTAAATTGTAAAGGGGTATAGGGTTGTATATTTTTTACTCAAATTACAAATAGTTGAGATCGTGGATAGCAACTCCCTTGCCCACTTGGTGCCAGAAGAAACCCAACTTTCCATCTCCCACAAAGACTCTACATACACCAAAAATAACAAAATAAAAATTAAGCAAGAGTAAAATAAGATAAACAAAAATAAATGTTTGGTCACACAATAATACAACATGCAAAATATGAATCAAATCTTAAAACATCCATAATTTGACTCACTCAAGGCTTTGTCTGCTTGGTGTATAACTTATAAAGCTGTTCCAAACTACACTCCTTGCTTTTTACCATTGCAACAAATTGCAATAACTGCTAGAACTTTTCTTAGATCTTGTTGCTCTGCATTGTGCCCTCATGGTTTCAAAATGCAAGGGTATTTTAAAATGTGATCCAAAAGTTTTCCAAAATGCAGAATTTAAATAAGATTTTGAATCCTTAACAAATTACTAAGAGTTTTTATCCTATTACTCCATAAATTTGGCGTTAATTCACCAGTTGAAGATTTTGAAGGCAGAAATTTCAAGCAAATCTAAATTTTAATCCATGAAGACAAACTTCCAAAATAAAAGTGGAGATGCAAGAATCTGTATGAAGAAAGTTGTTATATTTTTAAGTAATTTTTTAATGTAAAAATAATTATTTTTCCTTACCCTTTTTCGCTATATCTAATAATAATTCAAATTTAATTAATATTTTTTGAAATTGTAAAATATGTGAAACTGTTGAAACTATATAGCAAGTTGGACACATTAAAAAATACTTTATTTCTATTGGTTAGCAAAAATATTATAATATTTTTAATTGCACTAAAGGACTCCATAAGTATTCCTACCATGACATGAACTAAAACCTAAAACTTTTAAGCTCAAATCATATAAAAATTTAAGCTCTCTTTATTTATTTTTAAATTTGAATAACTTATAAAGAGTCCATCAAAATCAAGTTTTATTGATTCTATGTGTACAAATTCACAAGAGACAAGTTTAGTTATTTACTATACATAAATTTTCTTGAATAAATACCAAAAAAGACTCTTATATTTACAACTTATTGAATGTATGAACTTAATAATTTTTAAAAATAAAATCATATTTCTTCGATCAATAAGAGGCCAAGGCCATAAATATTTTATTAAATTAAAGAAAATTTTACAATAAGAATCCATTCAAACGGGCATTGGTAGGAAAGAACAAAGAAGAAAACCTTTAGTCTTGCCTAAAACAATTGTCCTATTAAGATTACAAATGAAACTTAATTTTTTGCTCAAACAAATTTATCAAAATAAATACGTGTCACTATAAAAAATGATATTCAAATCGTATTCTTTAATCAAATGCATAATTAATTTCTACTCAAATGTTTGTGGTCAATGGGATTTTGGTCTTTCGGTGAAGGTGAAAAGTTCTTAATAAGACTACTCGAAATTAAAGCTTGATCAATGCAAAGTTCAAACATTTATTTGACAAATCAAATATCCCTATTCCCTAGTTCTTAGCAAAGAAAGTCCTTACTTCTTAGCTAAAGAAACATACTAGGTCAATTATAAAAAGGACACATAGCGTCTAGTTCTTGCCAATTGAAGAAAATAATATGATTTTTATGTAATAGTAAAATGTATGAAGTCTTTAAAATAATTTGTTGCATTTTATGTATAAATAATTAAAAAACCTACAAAACATCAAGTCAGTTTATCGATAAATATATAATATATATTTTATGAATGATTTCAAATATAATATAGATGAAAACTTTATAGTTGTAAAAAATAATTGAATAATAAATTGTTCTATTGGACAAACAAATAAATGAAAAAGTTGCACTCACTATTGTAGCACAAAACAATGACTCAAATTGTCAATAGATATATTGTGTTGAATTATTTTAAATACAATAAATATGAGAACTTTATAGCTCAAAAAGTAATTGAATAATAAAGTGTTCTAATTAGACAAACAAACTAAAAAGTAGAAATGATGCGATAGTTTTCCTATAGAAATGTTGCTATAGTTTTCCTATATAAATGCATTGAAGAAATTAAGGTAAACATAACATAGCGGCATGTATTTGCCGTAATTTATAATAGCTTAATTAGATAGTGATAAAGTTAAAATTTTGATAAATTTTTATTAATATTTAATTAATATTATAAATTTGATTAATTTTTTTAAATTATGCTTTTACATAAAAAGTCAAACTTTTAATTTAGAAAATAATATTTTTAATTAAAAATTTATAATTAAAAATAATTTATAATTTAGCCAATAGGCTATATGTGGGAACTTTGTTCCCGTAAAATTACTTTTTCGATTGAAAAATTGTCAACCTTTGAAATTATTTTTTTACTAGTTTTATCTCACTCGAACTTTAACTCTTATTTTTTTCTATTTATTTAATTTAATTAGCTATTATCTACATTGTTAACTTTTTTTTTTTTTCTTATTCATTTATTTATCTTCATTTAAACTCTTGTATTTAATTTATAAATTAATTTATCTATACTTTTTCTATTTATTTAGAAAATTAATTAGTTCTCCACTTTTAACTTATATTTTTCTTTCTTTTTATTTAATCTTGATTTTTAAAATTGATTGAAGTTTTGGTTTTTGAATTATTTAAATTAGTTTAGTTTTTTATTTTAAATATTAATTTTTAGTTTAGGCAATAGGATATTTGTTTGAGGAGTTCCTATTTTTGACATTTGTGGGAGTTGCTATTTTTAAATTAAATTTTTTTTTCTCATATTAATTTTTCATAATAGTTTTTTTTAATGGAGATTGTTTTTAAATGATTTTTTTTCATATATTTAAGTTGGTAGATTTTAAATTAGTGTAGTTTTTATAAATTTTAAATGATTTTATTCATATATTTAAGCTATTACACTTTAAACTAATAAGTAGGAGATATTTTTCCACAAGTTAAATTGTGATATTGTTATTAGGATTTAACTATGTAGTTTTTGAGTCAAACTCATTGACTCATGTTTAATCAATAGTGATTTACAGGAATCCATCACTCATGATAATAAATAGAACACTTAATAGTCATTGAATCTAGGTGATGCTCATAGAGGTGAAGCACTCATACTTCCCTTAGTTTAGTTTTTAGTTTATATTTTTTGCTCCATTTTATACGTGTTATTTTTTTCATATTATTTTTTTCTTAGTTTTTGATTATAGATTTTTATGAGAATATTTTTTAGATAATAATTTAATAGTATATAATAAATAAAATAAGTAAATATTATTTATTTGATTTATTACAAAATTAAATTAAATTTTACTTATAGTAAACATCTATTAGCTCACCATTGCAAGCACAAAAGCTTGAAATTGCTAGTTAAATATAAATGTCATCGTATTATTATAACTAATTAAGTTGTATTTAAAGTATTAATATTTTATTTAAACTAAAAAATTGTTATAAAAATATGTTATTAAAATAATTATATGATATATTAACATATATTGATTTAATAATTTTACATAACAAAATATTTTTACAATCTAAAATATCATAGTGTTTCTTCAAAATCTGTTTTTAAGACTCAAATTTGTAAGTCAATGAAGTAAAATAAATTTTAAAAATTAAAAGTTAAAAATTAAGAAGTACACCGGATTGCAATAGTAAACGATGCCAAAATATCGCATCGACGGTGATAATTTAGTCCATCAAAATTGGAAATTTCGTGAAATGTACAGAAGTTGATATAAAATTTCGACGATTCACCGACACATACATCGATATATGTCTGGATCGATCTGTTTCTCTGGCTCAAAATCACTGTTTTGATTTCGTTGTGGATAACAATTTTTGTTTTCTTCTTGACATCTTTACATTTGCAGCCACGGTGACCTATTCTTCATGTATGCACTAGGGTTTTAAAGGCCGCTAGGGTTTGAAAGGCTCGAAAGCTTTAGGTGCAAACCCTTGTTTCACAGCGATGGCAGCCATGGCACTCACCGGAACAGCACTTTTCCAAATCTCTTCTGCGCCCACAACGAAAATAAATCTACCTCAGAAGAGTCACGCGCTTTTTGGGGATTCTCTGAGGCCCATTGTTTTGAAGAGGGGCGGTGTGGATCGCTTGACTGCAAAGGCAGAGTACAAAGTGAAGCTGATTATGCCAGAAGGTCAGGAACTAGAGATTATGGCACCAGATGATACTTATATTTTGGACACTGCAGAAGCTGCTGGCATAGACCTTCCATATTCTTGCCGTGCAGGGGCGTGTTCTACTTGTGCAGGGAAAATTGAAATGGGGAATGTTGATCAGTCTGATCAGTCCTTTCTTGACGATGCACAGATGGGAGCTGGTTTTGTATTGACTTGTGTTGCTTACCCCACCTCCGACTGCACCATTCGCACACATCAGGAATCGGCTCTCTACTAATAATGGAGATTGCCGCTTTAATGTTCTTTGTAACAAAATGATCTGTAAGATTTTCAACATTCTTTCTTATGCGAGTTTAGTCAGGAATACCTGAATACTTGAGATCTGAAATGTTTGGCTTGGTTTTTCCTGTTTCAGAAAAGTGTTGTTCTTTCAGGTGTGTGATTGCTACCCTTATTTGTTCTTTTTTGTTGGCTTTTGATGGATTTAGACCAATATGGTGTCACTGTTTAGAAGATTAATTGAAAGGCCAGTTTTACTGCATTGCTTGGTTTCATAGATTAACATGGCTTTTCGAGACCTGTTTTAGGCCTTAGAACTTGGGGTTTGCCTGTCAGAATGTATCAGATTCATCTTTTAAATTAGGATAAGAGTATTACTTGTCTTGAATTTCTTATCAGAATGTAGTTTATTCTTTTTAAAAATTAGGATAAGAGTTACTTGTCTTGAATTTCTTAGAGCACGTATTTTGAAATTTGTTGTTATTAAAGATAAATTGGTTTTGACTTCTCTGTATGAGATAAACCAGCTCTAAACTTAGAAACAAATTTTCAGACAAAAAAATGAGAATATGCCAATTTTTTTGATAATGCGTTTTGATCTCTTTCTGAGTGAGTTTAGTCAAGAACAAATACTTCAGCTTTGAAAATTTTGGCTTGATTTTTCCTTTATCAGAAAGAGTTTTGCCATTTTAGGTGTAAACTTCCTATCTAGCTTTATTATTCATTAGTTGGTTTGGGTCAGTTGGAGACCAATATGGTCTCTCTGTTTAGAAGATTTGTAATCGAAAGGTCAATTTCTGTACATTGCTTGGTTTAATAGATTGATATGGTCTTCTTAGACCTATTTTAGGGCTTAAAAACTTAGGGGTTGTCTGTCAGAATTGAACTTAGGGTTTGTCTGTCAGAATGTATCAATTCGTTTTAATCAGAATAAACTCTTAAAATTTCTTGATTTTTATCTGTATATTAGATAAAACTACTCTTAACATAGATATGAACTCTCTATACTGACAAGAACACTACCAGTGCAGTTCAGTTTTACAGTATACCAGAGTTCTGGATAACCTATGTCAGGCAGACCCTACCTAATCAGCCCCACACCCTTAACTCTGGTGTGCCATTAAGGAATAAATTTGAATGTGTTAAAATTTATTTTTGAATGAATATTTAAAGAAGTAAATCATAATAATATATTTAATATGTTGGATTTATATATTAGATTATATATTAAATATATTATTTATAGATGGAAGACTTACAAATATTATGAATTAATGAATTTAACTAGATAATTATACCAATTCTGATTGTATACCAATTCTGATTGTAATATCATATAGTTTTCGTTTTCATTTTCATTTTTATATTTTATTTTTACATTTTTTTCTCAAAACTTTTTCTTCTCAGTATATATTTTGCTTAATTTCTTTGAGCACATTCAGCTGTTTTTGATAAAAAAGCAGCCAAAAACTAGGGTGTTGACCCTTTACAATAGTGGTGGAACAACCATCAAAAAGTTGCTGGCAACCAACACACAACCAAACAGTCCCCCTAACGTTTCATATCAAAAACATCATAAACAATATATTAGTATATAGGGTTACTAGTATTCTTACTTTTAAAACCAGCAGAGTTTAACAAATTAACAAATTACATGTAGGCGGTCATCATATCGTACCACCTACAACCCACAAACATTCAGCCCTTAATTTCTTTGAGTGCATTCAGCTATTGCTTCTCTTTTTTAAAGTTTATTCCTCTCAGCTTCTTTGCATTTGGGATAACATCTAATTTTAATTGTTTGTTGGCTTGTGAAAGTTTCCAACCAACATGTTTCTTTTGTCTTAGAAGAGTGTTTTAATTGAAAGGTCTCTGCGTTGCATGGTTTTATAGATTACAATGGTCTTCTCAGATCTCTTTTAGGCCTTAAAACATGGGTTTTCCTGTATGAATGTATCGATTTCTTTTGTAAATTAGGATAAATTCCCCTTCTTTCTTAATTTTCCCACAAATAGATATTTGGAATTAGTTTTTTTAAAAAGAAAAATTGGTTTTAGCTTATGCATATGAAATAAAATGATTGTATACATACATAACCATTTTCTAAATAGATGAAAACACTACAACTACAACCAACGACCGAACAAGATCTAACAAAAAATTACCAAGAAAAAGAGTACCCAATAATCCAACCTAATGGGATGCCAGACCTTACCCTGTTCCTCATACCCTTTAACTCTGATAATACCATTGAGAAACACATTTGAATTTGACAAATTTTATTTTTGGATGAGTAATTAAAGAAATATATGGTCTATGTATATGTGAGAAGGGTTGATTACACCATGTTCCCATCCTGTTGCTTTAATCAATTGTCTGCTTAAATTTAAGTAGTAATGTGTTCCCATGCAAAATAAAAAATGTAGGAATAGGAAAATTTAGAATCTTTTCCTACTTTTGTAGGGTAGCTATTTTTTAGCAAATGAAAATAAGCTGTAGGAAAAGAGGGCAAAAAGCGAACATGTTCTTCACCACATTTTTTTTAGCCCATTTTTATTTGCAATTTTTTTGCTAAGTTTTCTTTCAACAATATATATTAATAGACATAAATATATTTTACTCATAATATTGCTATTAAGGTTCAATTATGTAATTTTTAAAGTCAAATTGATTGAACCATGTTTCATGAGTAGTAGTTCATATAAACCAAATTCTAATGAGAATGAATGGAACACTTTGCACTCATTGGATCTATGTGATGCTTACAAAGGTGAAGCTCCGACACTTCCTAAGAGGTCACCCATCCTAGAACTAGTCCAACTTGAATGCACTTAACTATGAAGTTTCCTCATTGGTTAACCCCACTTTGCTTGCTACCCCATTTGCAAAAACCTTCACTAAGTGTTGTGCCTTTGGAACAATGCATTAGAAACCCTTGTAAGCTCACCTGTTGATAAGTAGAAGATATTTTCCACAAGTCAAATTATGATATTGCTATTAGTATTCAACTATCACTACAACATTTGGGGTTGTTTTGCGAGGGTAAATCGTCACCCTAGCGATAGACTTGCTTTTCGGCTCCCGTCGGACTTTTGTCATCGCAAATTGTGATGGAAGACATTGTTGTAGCTTGGAAGAAGGGAGGTACAAGAGTTCATGTTCACGATGTCACAATTGCGACAGTTGAAACTTTGACTTTGCTATTGCAATTGTGACTTCTATGTGACAGTTGTGCTGTAGAAGTGACAGTTATTTGTTGGAACTTGCTGTTATAGTGATGATGCTTTTGTGACAACTGTGTTGTGGAAGGGATGAATATCTATCAAAATTGATCGTCGCTTTCAAGGTAGGTCCATCGTAATTGGGACATCGGGTTGAATTATTAAAAAATAAATTATTGCAAACATTGTGGTCAACATTGTTTGTAGAGCATGTTCAAAGATTTCTATTGACCAGTTCTAAAGGATCTATCCTACAAGAACCCCCCTCAAATGTCTTCTCATCACATTGATTTGGGTCCAAAGTTTCCAAATTCCTCCCAAAAGAAGTTCTAGTCTTGATAAAGAGAAACTTCCTCAACATCAAAAAAACATAGTAGTTGTTTTTGTTGTTGACAGTGATGGGACTGATGATGGCCACCATGTTTTTAAAGCCAAAAAAATATGTGCAAGGTATGACCAATGTACTCCCTTTCTTCATATCCATAGTTTGTGTCTTTTTCTTCTCTTCCAATGATGCAATGCCAGCCTTCATCCAAGAGCACTTCCTATTCATAAGGGAGTCTTCACACAATGCATATAGAGCCTCCTCATATGTCATATCAGGCCTCATAACCTACCTTCCCTTTTTATTCATTCATAAAAGTTACATGAATGTATCATATTGCAATGAAGATTTAATGACATAGTTTTCAATTAAGTTTATTGATATATGTTTGATAAGTAGCAATACAGAATAAATTATATTTCATAAGAATGAATGGTACACTTACAATTCATCGTATCTAGATAATATTCACAAAGTTGTAGCATTCATCCTTTCTCAAAGGCAACATTTCAATATTAGTCTAGAACTCAAGCCCCAAGTGCAATGGGATGCTTGGCCTCTCAAAAGAGCCAATGCTACACCTCTGTGCATATTGCCTAGATGCTATGAATCTTAAGTCTACCATCCATTCTCATAAAAGTCGAGTTCTCACAAATTATTGCTAATAAAACATAGATCAATGAGTTTGACTCAAAAACTACACAAATGAATCATAATAGTAGCATCATAATTTAACTTACTATGGAAAATATCTCCCACATCACAAATGTATTTGCAAATTGTACTCAAGCCAAAACAAAGAAAAGTTACCAAAAGTGACAAATGGTACACTTAGCACTAGTTGTGTCTACTACTTTGTGCTTCTCTTTGTCTCTCTTATTACCACCAATTCCTTCGTTGTGTTTGAGTTCAGTGATGGCAAATTATATCCTTGGATATGATGCAATTATTGGCTTAATTACCATATTCTTTCTCTTCCGCGGTTTCTTCATTCCACGAGAGAGTATTCCATCATATTGGCAATAGATGCATTATATTTCCACAATCAAGTATTCCTATGAAGGTATGTGCTGGAAATATATGATAGGCTAAGTTACTGAGAGGGGAAGGGTGAATCAGTAACTAAGAAAACTTTTTCTCTATTTACCAATTAATCCTTTATGTGAATTCTGATCTAATTGCATGCATGAAAAACTGGAAGCATTATAACATTCATAACACTTTGACGCACAATATGGTGCTCTAGAAATCTTCCAAATAGAAGGTAAAACTGGGGTGGGGATGATACCCACAAACTTTAGTACCTACAGGATAAAGTTGGCCTATTAAGGCTTACAATGATCACTTTTGATGATCTGCCCTGTTAGGAGCAATAAGGACTGCTAAGTCAACCTTGCAAAAGGATTTAGAAACACACAATGAAGTATGCACTTGGTAAAGAGATTTACAAAAGACTGTTAAGTCTACCTTGTGAAAGGATTTAACTGTTCCACCTGTTAGGATGAACTAGTCCCTGGTCTTTGATCTACAACTTGATTTGCGGAATGAGATTCCTTTGAGTGTAATGATCACCTTGCTGTGAGATAAATCTTTGCTGCTCCTTATAACGTTGTAGCCTTTTTTGCTTTGCACTTCTATGGTTTTCAATATGCATACAATACTTATCTCTATTGGACGTGATACAATACATTACATATATACCAATCCAATTTACAATTCATCAAAGTCGGCTATAATTCAAGTTTCACCAAAATACACAAAGTTGGCCCAACTGCAGGTACTCGGGTTCTGAAGACAAACTTGGTGAGATTCTAATACTCGGCATCCATTGTCAACGCTCGACATCGTCATACACTCGATAGACATAGAACGTTAGTCCATACTAATCACTTCCAAGTAGTCTGAACTCGATCTGTACTGGTGACTCGGTAATTGCTGTGAAACTTGACATATACATTGAAACACTTGATTCACACTACATAGCTTGGCCAACACTATTACTGTGAGCTCAGTATAAATTGAATCACTTGGTTGACACTATGTGGCTCAGTCAACATGGATTCGCATTGTTGAATTTGCGAACTTGGTAACCATTGTAGAATTTGGTTTGCACTGAGAAATTCGGTAAACACAAAGAAGCTCGATTTACACTGATAATCACCAACCTGGTAGAAACTGCTCGGCACAAATTGAATGATGTTCCTGGTACTCGGTAGCAACTGTAGAACTTGGTAGAGCCTGAATTACTTGGTTAACACTGTTAATTGTACAATAAGCTTAGTATATATTAACCATCTGAATAAGTGTGTGTCACTAATAAACAAACTTGATTGAAATGTCAACAATCCCCCCTTTTGGCATTAGTGACAAAAACACTTATCAATCAAAACTGAAGTCTCAAAAAAGTTTCAAACAATCCTAAGTCTTTATCTTGTGTTTTCAACTTGGTGTCATACTCTATTTTTGAGATTTTTCAAAATTGCTTTTGTAAGAGATGTTTATTTGAATATCTATACATGTACATAATATGATGGTTCTCCCCCATACATATATATTCAATATACTTTACACATTATATACATCTTCTCATCTTCTCCCCTTTATATCTTCTCCCCCTTTGTATATCACATCTTATATTATATCTTCTCCCTTTTTTTACAATATGTTATATACATCTTCTCCTCCCTTTTGACATAAATGCCAAAGGTGTATTTTACATGGTTATTCCAAAATGCGACAAGAAGTCAAAATGTACCTTTAGAATTAGTGCCATTATCTTGTCCCAGTTTTCTTGCAACACCTTGCTTGTGTGCAATGCAATTTGAACTTCTGCTGATAATTCTATCATGTGATCAGCAATGGAGAATTTGTTATCATGGATGAGACTTTTAGCATGTGCAATATGTTTCTGCATTCTATCCATGTTAGGTAGAATCATGCCTTGTATATCTACAAGTGTAGCTCTTATCCTGACTTCTTCCTTTAGCAATTTTGCCTGCATATTAGTTAGAAATTTGATCTTTGTATAGTGAGCAGAAGTCAAGTGACAACCGATGTGCACTTGCCTTCAAATCTTCATCAATCTTGGAGAGTTTATTTTTAATCTCTTATGTGAAAGTGGACATGTCATAGAGTTTACCGAATAGAGAAGTCACATTGTTGCAAGAGGTTTCCAGTGAGCTAGGAATATTAGACAAGTCTACTTGATGTATTGCAATTTCCTGTGCAATTAGCTCCAATACTTTATTTTCAAATTTCTTCTCTGCTCTCTACAACAATTTCTCTTGTCCATTTAAATCTTAATTGAATTTATGGACCACATCTGCTAACTAAGCCAAAATAGGTTGAGAAGTGTCAACCTCAATGCTAAGTGTATCTACAAGAAAGGTCTTTGCATCTTCAGGCACTTGAAATTCTCTATTCCTTTCTTCTCTAAGCCTCTGTTTCTTAGCTTTCTTCTATAGTAGCTCTCCTACTATATGCATTGGATCAGGATTTTGATTAGAGATATCCCAATTCGGTAGAACTATATTCTCATCAAGATCAATGTCTTCTTCCTTATTCTTGCCTTTGCTAGACACTTTTGTACCTGGTTGAGGCTTTCTCTCAACTGTCTTAGTACTTATTATTTGCATGCTTGGAATAGAAACAATGGTAGAAATAGAAGGATTGGCAGTAAAAGTAGATATTGCACTTATTGAGGAAATACCTTGTTGCTGAGTGACCAAAAATGATGGAGGAGGAAGTATTGATTGCTTGATAGATGAAGTGCTGGTCACTTCTATCAATGAAGTACTAAGCTGAACATGTGCAAGGATTTTTAGTGTTTGACACAACCAACTCAACAATAGCCTTCTTTGAGCTTGATGTCTTTAATGCTTCACTTGGAGAGTGAGGAAGTGAGGCTATCACCACTGCTGCAATTTTCTCAGGGTCAATCTCCTTAGTGGCTTCCTGTTCTTGTTCCTCATTATCAATATTGTCATAATTTGTTACTTCTTCATCATCAATTTCCTCTTCCTTGGCATTTTTAACATCATCATCCTTATCGCTGACATTGACAACAAAATCACTCTGCTTATGAAGATTGTAGATGTTCTTCCATGTGTTAGTGGCATTCCTTACCACATGTTCAATGTCATTGATCAATATCAGACAAGTGTTGAATTTCAATGTAAGTTTTTCTTCATTCTTCTTGATGGATTCTATCACTTCTTTATCTGTTAGACTCAACATGAGTTGCCTTAGAGTTTGCTTATATATATCTTTTGCAGTTTGGCTTGCATGCTCCCATCTTGGCTTAATTTTCTCCATTAATTCATTGGGAATTTGCTGTGCAAGTTGGTCTGGAGAGTATCTCCATTTACCTAGCTTAGATATAACCATGTCTTCAACTTGCTACTTCTCCTCTGCATTTCTAATTTCATATTTCAATGATTTGAAATTTGTTATGCTGGCACTGGAATCAATTTCTTTCAATCTTTCTTGAAATGTGGGTGGGGGCCATTTGAAAACCACATCTCTTGCTTCTTACCCAATTTCAGTTTCTTCCTAGATGCCCTTCTTGTAAACATTGCAGTAGGTGTCTTGGTAGGTTTGGTTATAATAACATTACCTTTCTTCTTGATTGGCTCTTGTTTTGATTTTTCTTCATCTTCTGCATCATCTTTTTCTATGTCATCTCCTTTTCCTTCTGTGAACAGGAGAGTAGAACTAGTTTGTTTCGATTTTGGTATCCTCTTTTTACCTTTGTTGACAGCTTGAGGAAGTTTTATTTCTAATTCAATTCTGGCTTTGACTTCCTCATATGTTCCAAAATATGTGGCTTTTGGATCAATAGGTTCAGTTAACAATGCTTCAATGATGTCCTTGGTTTCATCTATATTAACCTCATAACCTAGAGGCTTGACACATACAATTCTCGGTTTGACTGCTTGAATATATACTTTATCACAATCAACCATAAAACAAATATTATCTTTGTAATCTTCTATAAGTTTCTTAGGTATCTTGAATCTATTGTTCATCTTTTCCTTGAATGCATCAAAATAGTTGTCCATGATACCGACATAATTTTCTCTCATTTTCGTTATGTATTCATTGACTTGATAAAGAACATGTACATCTTTTCTCCATACAACTGTACCTTTTAATGGGAAAAACTTTTGCACCAAGAAAAATAAGCAAGTTAAGAGTGAACTGAACTTACAACAATTATTCTTTGAAGTTCTGATGCTTTCAATATTTTTGTTGAACTGGTTCAACATCAGCTCGGCAAGGTCAAGGGATATGTTGTTCTTGACCACTTTGAAAGTGAGATCTACAGCTTCACATGATACACTATTTAGACGATTGGAGCTGTATATCTTGTGTGCAATTACATGTATTCCAAACTTCAATTCCATATCAGTGACACAACTAATTTACATATGCCTTCCATCCCATTCAGCAAGGGTTTTCTTCCCCAGTTCCACATGACTTAGGATTTTGGTGGTTTTTGCCTTGGCCAACATTGGAAGCCCTTTGATCTGATGGATCATTTTCTTTGTTATCATAATAGGTTGCTTCAACCATAATTGCTCGTTATGCACATGATTGAGGATAGATCTTATCCACTTTATATGAAAATCTCAAGGCATGTGTGGAATGTGGGGTAAACCCTTCACTTCTAGGTGTTGATGCTCTAGTTTAAACATGCCATTCACACATAGCTTTTCCAATGTTTCATTCATTTTTAGGGTTCTTATATCTTGAATCGAACATCGAAAATGAGAATGAATATCGTTTACTAGAAGTACCTTGGATGGAATTTGAGATTGAGCTTCAGTTGGATTTAGGGTTTCTACAATAATCAGACTTAATTTGAAATTTGGTGCTTTCCATTCGACTCCTTAGACTAGCATCTCAGATCATTTTTTTTTCTTGTTGTTGGAGGATGCCATCGCTCGGTAGGGTTCAAGAAAATACGGAAAACTTTAATAATAATTTGCACAGGTCGCTTGGATGCATTGAAATCACTTTGCTCTAGAAATTCATGGTGACAAATGAATTTGATTTCGCCCTTATTTATCAAATTTTGCCTTTCAATCGCCATAAATGCTTGGTACGATTGCTTACTCAATGATAGAATGTCTTCCACTCAACTTGCATTAATTGCTCAATAGAGTCATCCATGACTCGGTGTCCACACAACAACTTAGTAACTCTCAACCTTGCTCAGCAGGGTCTTGCAAGTCGACCTTGCTTGGTAATGTTCATAATTCCTTCAAATACTTGGTGATCCCTTTGCATCTTGAATGCTGATATGGATCTTACCTTCTAGTTGACTGGAACTGATGTAAGGTGTCTACCTCAGAATCCTAGTTCTAGTTCTCCTTGTGGGAGATCAAGTAGAAATGCTTGAGTCATCTTGAGTGACATGTGCTTCATTGCTTGGACTTGCATTCTCAGAAGATTTTGGAATCCATTGCTATCTCAACTACTTTTTGATGTTGTCAGCCTTGGCTTTCTTTTCATCTTCAATTTTTCTAGTGTTGACCAAGTTTTGTACAAATGAAACATCTTCTAGTGGTGTCTCTTGTCCTCATGTGATGTTTTACGCAATTTATTCCAATATGTCAAAATTCTCTACAGTATGACATTTGCACCAAGTGTCGTAGTCCCAACCAAATATAGCTTTTACAATCTTTTCTATTGGATTCAATATCTTAATTTTGCATTAAGAAGATATGTGCCCATGCTTCTTGCATTTGTGACATTTGCCTTCAAATTTTAGGATTCTCTTTACATTCATTAGCTCTATGACCATGTTGATTACAATTGTAGCATTTTCCATTGAATTTAGCTTTGCCATTGCTCCAACATTTGTTTGATGTATGTCCTATCTTACTACAGTGATTGCAAGTAGGTCTTTGATTCTTTTGAGCTCCTTATTCAGATGATTCACGTTCTTCTATATATCCAATTCCTGCTTTGCCCTTTTGTCTATAATGGATTTGTTCATTCAATTGATTCATGTTTGCTTGAGATTTCATCATCCTTTCATTGGTTTGCTTTTCAGTGTTTAGATCATTCTACAATCTTTCATTCTTTGATCTTAAGTTCATGATTTCTTCATTTGCATTAGTAAGCTGATTAATGAAATCTACTTGTTGAAGGGATACATGCTGAATTTCATCACTCTTACCTTCTAACTCTTCTTTTATCTTATTTTTCTCTTCCATGACTTCACATAATCTTACTGACTGCATTTCTTGTTCTCTTTTCAGCTTTCTTACTTCTTCTTGAAGTGTACCGTACTTTTTAAATAGTTTTTTGATTGCTTCATTAGCTTCATCTGAATTACTTTATGAATGGATGTCTTCAATTCTTTCTTCAATGTAGAGTTTGTCATTCATTTGTATTGCAAGATTTTTTCTTCTTTTCAAGGACTGAGAGAGTTGCTCCTTTGCTTTCTTAAGTTGCCCAATAGTCAATTCCAAATCTAGCTTTTTACTGTCAATAGCTTTATCAAGTTTAAATACCTCCATTGCCTTTGATCTTAGCTCAAGCTGTTAAACTTCTTTTAAGAACCACAAATCTCTGATACCAATTGTTGGAAATATATGATAGGCTAAGTTACTGAGAGGGGAGGGGTGAATCGGTAATTAAGAAAACTTTTTATTTATTTATAAATTAATCCTTTATGTGAATTTTGATCTAATTGTATACATAAAAAATTGAAAGCATTAAAACATAACACTTTGACACACAATATGGTGATCCAGAAACCTTCTAAATAGAAAGTAAAATTGAGGTGGGGATGATACCTACAAGTTTTAGTACTGCAGTATAAAGTTGGCCAATAAGACTTATAATGATCACTTCTGATGATCTGCCTAGTTAGGAGCAATAAGGACTACTAAGTCCACCTTGCAAAAGGATTTACAAACATACAATGAGGTATGCACTCGGTAAGGAGATTTACAAAAGATTGTTAAGTCTACCTTGTGTAAGGATTGAACTATTCTACCTATTAGGATGAACTAGTGGCTGATCTCTGATTTGCAACTTTTGCTGAATGAGATTCTTTTGAGTGTAATGATCACCTTGTTGTGATAGATAAATCTTTGCTGCTCCTTATACTATTTTAGCCTTTTTACTTCACACTTCTATGAATTTCAATATGCATACAATACTTCTCTCTATTGGACATGATACAATACATTACATATATACCAATCTAATTTACAATTCATCAAAGTCAGCTACAATACAAGTTTCACCAAAATACACAAAGTCGGCCCAACTGTAGGTACTTGAGTTTTGAAGACAAACTCGGTGAGGTTTTGATACTCAACATCCATTGTCAACGCTTGACATCGTCATGCACTCGGTAGACATAGAAGCTCGGTCCATACTAATCACTTCCAAGTAGTCTAAATTTGGTCTGCATTGGTGATTTGGTGATCATTGTGAAACTCGGCATATCAACTGAATTTCTTGATTCACACTACATAGCTTGGTCAACACCTATTACTGTGAGCTTGGTATAAATTGAATCACTTGGTTGACACTGTGTGATTCAGTCAACACTGGATTCACATTGCTAAATTTGCAAACTTGGTAACCACTATAGAACTTGGTTTGCACTGAGAAACTTAGTAAACACAAAGAAGCTTGGTTTACATTGATAATTACCAACTTGATAGAAACTGCTCAGCGCAAACTAAATGATTTTATTGTGTTGGGATCTTCTTGGTTGGTGTCTCCTATTGTTAAGGTGAGTCTGCCCGTCCACTGCCATACCTTTGCTGTTTGCTGTTGGTCCCTAACTCGGAGGGGCATAGAACCATTGGTGTGCTGGTGTCTATGGGTTGTTTACAAATTGTTTGATAGATTGCCAATTAAAAGTTGTGTAATAACAACATCTAGCGGAGGGCACATTTCTTGGACGAGTGCAAGTTTATCCATTTGCTATGGATCCCCCATCCGACCTAGTCACATTCCAACAAATAGTTGCTTGCTTGACAAAAAATGGAGACTGATTACAAGGCCCTGCAAGATGGAGCTCTTTTGTCATCCTCGCTCTCTCTTAGTCTCGGTGATAGGTTGATTAAGGTTGAAGTTGAGAATCAATCTCTACGGGGTATTGTGCAGTCCCTATGCGAGACACTTTTAGAAACACTGACTGATTTGAAGAGTCACCTTGACTTTTATATGCAAAATAATTTGTATATACCGACAAAGCTAAGTACAACTAATATGGATATTTCTCAACTCAAACTTCAAATGATCGATTTGCAATTGTTTGATATCAACCAAGGAAGAAACAGTCTAAACTCGACAACAAACAATCCTCCTTGTAAATTGAAATAGAACAACAGATGGAATCATGGGCATCTATTTGTAACAACCCCATCTCCACTTCCACTTCTCTCCTTGGAGTAGAGAAGCTAGTCCAAACTAAGATAGTAGATGAAAGGGTTATGCACGCCTGTGAGCTCAACTTGCGAGTTTGTGGTCTCCCTCTTCCTTCTTCTTTAGAGCCTCTTGCGGCAGGTTACTCTTTCCTCAAGGACCAATTGGATATCACTGGCATCACACTAGAATGTGCTTAGGTTGGGCATGATAGCACCCTCTTTATCTAATTCCTCTCACTTGTTGACCACCTTCAGGTTCTTAGGGAAAAGAGGAAGCTTTTCCTTCTCTCTGCCTAGATTTATCTTGATGAGGATCTTACTAGATCAATTGACAAAACTTAAGTAGGCTTGGGTTCTTGTTATGGCTGCCGACAGGAGGGTAAGTGGGCAGTGATTCAAAACCTCAAGATGGTGATTCAAGACACTTTTCCTGCAGGTTGGAAGTTGAGGTCGACCTGTAAGGCTATTTGATGTGCACAGTCTGTACAGCTTCGCAACACACATATCCTGGCTCCCTACCTCCCTCCCTCCCTCTCTCTCTCTCTCTCTCTCTCTCTCTCTCTCTCTCTCTCTCTCTCTCTCTCTCTCTCTCCCTCCCTCCTTTGTTTGTTGCTTGACTTTGTTCTTGTTCTTTCGTGAATACCATTTGGTGTTCTTTTATTGGCACTGTTCGGTGTTTCGTTTGGTGCTATCGTATTGGTTGTAAGCTTCTAGTCCCATAGACCCGCGTTTTGGTCTCTCATTGGATATTAATATATTTATCTTATCTTATTTTATCTTATCCTGGTACTGGGTAGCAATTGTAGAACTTAGTAGAGCCTAAATCACTTGGTTAATACTGTTAACTGTACAATAAGCTTGGTAGATATTAACCATCTGAATGAGTGTGTGTCACTAATAAACAAAATTGATTGAAATGTCATCTGGTATGATCATGAATGAATATTCAGGAGATGCATGCTACAACTACAACAACGGGGACACATTATATTGTATCTTGTACCACTTTGATGTTTTAACTTATTTGTCAATTAGTACAAATAAAATGAGCAAATGGTTACGTGTGGCATCTTTTCTTGGTTGGATGGCCATTTATAAGATCTTGTGTTACATTATTCTTCGTTTTGCCTCCAAAAACTAGAGGACATTATAAGCATTGACAAACATGATGAGATTGTGTTTTAGAGAGACATTCAATTCATTTGAATGAGGTTAGGTTTATACCCATGTTGATTGTTTAGTACGAGTCCCACCATCAAACTTCTTCAGAACAAATAAGATGTACTCAAGATGCACAAATGTATTCTACTGCTCCCAAAGATGACACTTGCAAAACACCTTTAAATTTCAACATCATTCCACTCTCACAAAAAGTTGAATTGAACCTTGCAAGTGGAAATAATGTCGGGTGTCAGTTCAATGTTTTTGTAGTTTGGCTATATGGTTGCTGATTGTATTTATACACATTGAATGAATTTCATGGTCTTTAAAAGTATACAATAATAGAGACTTGGATTAAAGACTTGAATCTCACAAGTGAAGAATGATGTCGTTCACATCCATTTCACCAACAATGATTCAACTTGCAACAGTTTGTTCACTTCGATTCTACCATGCATTATAGTTAACCAATAGTTTATAAGTTCCTAAATTTGCATGATGCATGGTTTATAATTATTGGTGTTAAATTTGTATGATGCATGGATTGTACTTATAGTAAGCATCATCATTACTCTTTAAGTTTCATTTAAATAACATTAAACTGTTTTCAAAAGAAGTTTCCTTTCCTCCTCCATTGTGGATCTCAACTTCATGTTTACGTTATTGCCAAAATTGGGTAGGTTAGCAAGTTAACATAATGATGTAATGGATTCGATTTATAATGCATGTTGCTATAATAAATTTTTAATATTTTGCTCCAAAGAATCGTGTTTTCTCTTTTATAAAAATAAAGTGCTTTTGTTGGATTTTGTATATTGTTGTTGGTATTGGATTATTCGTTTGTTGCCAAAATTGGGGTAGGCTAGCAAGTTAAAATAATGATGTAATAGGTAAAAGAAGATAGAGGAAACATAAAGATGCAACAATTCATCACAACCAATGCGATTGACATACTAAAATTAGTCTCAACAACATTCATAGGTGTTGGATCTACACATGCTCTCCTTCCTACCTTTGGATCACATAAGGTTACATGCACAAATGGCATAAAAGTTACAACCTAATTATGAAGAAAACAAACATTGACATAGAATTCACCTAGCCTCCTAAGAAAGCCCAAATCAACAATGTCTAATTTGTCCATATTTGACAACCACATCTGTAGGAAGAAACTTGCATGCCTAATTTGTCACTATTTAATATCTTGGATGGGGTTAAAATATTATTTAACATCCCTATAAGGTCAAAATCAAGCTCAAAATAGTAATTTATGTTAGACAACCTCTTTACAAAGGGAGTAACTATCATCAGAGAAACATGTGGTTGGATCTATTTATGATGTGCATTGTAAGTGACATGTATATTGATTTACCATTAGATCATTATATGCAGGTTCTTTTATGAGTAAAGTTGGATGCCATTGATTTCAACCACATACATTGAATTCTAGGTGGACTCATTAGAATAGTCCTATAACATGTTTGTTTTTAGGAATGGGCACAAGTTAGGAAGTCAATTTTTGTGCTCTTTGGTTATGTGTGACAAGACATTTTTTGATTTAGTATGACGTATTTCTATCGAGCTAACATGTTAAGCATGAGTCTAGGTTGCTAGGTCAAATGTTGTTGTCATTACAAGTAAGACATATTGGGTTGTTTTATTTGTTGGTTTATTATACATAGTTGTGACCATGAACTCTAATAGGATTGTCATTGATTATAATTGGAAAATTTATAGTGGTATTCTTGTTCCTGTTTTTGGAAATACATGTTTGGTTGTGATTCTCTAGTTGTCATTAATGCCAAACAATATGGTCCAGAGGTGTTTGTGTTTACTCAAACACTATGGTTTGAAAGTATTTGTTGGTCACATGATCATGTATATTTATTTGTTTGAAAGAAAGAAGTTGTTCTAGAAGAAGTAAGGTTGTATGTTGAACATGTTAGTACTACAGAAAAATAGAAGACATGCATGTATTCAAGGCTCTAGAATAGTAAAAGATATGTATGTATTCCTAAGATTTTGTGAGCATGATGAAATGATTTTTCTAGTGCTTCAATGACATTCTTAGATTTGAAGGTTAGTGGTTCAATATCAGAGACACACAAATGAAGGCTCAAAACAAAGATATATAGTTGACAATAACAATTATTCAGTTGTATTTTTCACAAGGTTTCCACTTCATAAATAAAGGTTCAAGATGTAAAATGTGGTTTGAATCATCCAAATATGATATTAGAAGTCTTCAAAAAAATTGATATCATTCCCTAACCTCTTGTCGAATCAATGGATCACAATAAGCTTACACCACACAAGGCTAAGTATTTTTTTTCCTACATTCATAGTAATAGTTGCATTACATTTCAAGCATCTATTTTAAGATCTTATAAACAAAGGGAAGATAGACATTAAACACACCCATGAATCCACTTCTCCACTTAATTATTTTAAAATTATGAAAATAAATGATGTGTACCTAGAGATTGTCTGTCTTCCCCATATCACATCAAATGATGAATTTATACATGAAAAAAGAAACTAAACAATACAACATTGATAAGTTGGTTCTTCTAGAGCATACATTTCTAAGAATTCCTACATCATTCTTGTCTAACGTCTTTCTTGTTCTTATTATGCATGTTTTATATCATGGTCTATTCTTTGACATCTTTGTCATGTTATCAATTGTCATACTAGGTTTTCATCTGTTCTTTTTTGCATCCCTCTAATTCTTATGGTTGTTTGCATTCTAACATACCACTTTGGTTTATCATTTTTTTCCTTTTCTACATGCTTTTATGATTTATTTTTTTATAATCCATTTCATTTCTATGCTCTTTATGCTAAACGCTTGTGATATCTTCAACATTCCATGATTGCTATCATATGAACACTTTGATTGTATATTATATTCTATCTCATAATTACAAGTTTTAAACCCCTGTCATAAACCTATCTCATGCATCCAATTGATATTATTATAGTTACCATAATGGCTAGATATATTCATGTATGCAAGGGAAAATTAAAAGGAAACAAGTCTATCATTTGTTATTTAAAAATGTGCAAGGTGAAATAATGCATATATATCCACTTATTCAATGATAGCCATGTCCAACCCCCACCTACATTAGCCTTATTCAAATAAAGGTAGCAATATTCATTCACCATTCCCAACCTTCTCTACAGGCAAAATTAGAATAGCCATAAACAATCACAACATGCACACACAAAAAAAAATGAATAGATATAGCTATTTGTTCATAGGCAGTCGTTCTTTCTCTTCAAAAAGGATAAAGAAGGAATGATATATGTCTATTCATTCTTCCATTGCCTTTTCATCCAATCAATATTTTATTCTTTTATTAAAAAATGGTGCACGAAAAAATCCATGCATGTATTCATCTATTTACAACATTCAAAGTGTCTCTTTTTAAAAAAATTACTAAACAAGCAATGGATATATATTTATTGACAAAGAAGATTGTCTAGGTTGGATATCCCTACTTTTATGAAATCAATGCCATTAATGAAAAAATGTATCAATGAAAAAAATATACTCTAGAACATGTACCTTGTAACACATGTCCTTTGGTGAAGTGGACTATCTCAGCTATCTAGGGATTGCAAGATGATCAATGGAAAAAATACACCTATATCAACTTGAAATATAATAACACAATGTTCTTCAATGATATGTGTGACAAAATATTCTTCATGTGGATACATGTGACAAAATATAACAAAAAAGGTTGTAGAATTGCAAAAGTAACATCATTTTTCCATTTTCTAGTGCATGTCATTTCTCATTCTCATCCAAAATAAGATCATGCCGCTCTGAATCGAGAATGCACGTGCGATTGCATTCTATATGCATGGACAATAGGTGTAGCTAAAAATACACACCAAATTTACATTTATTTAATAGGTCTATTAAGTTTTTAAAATTATAGACCATCATGAATGTTAGAACTCTACTTGCTATGGTCGAGAGAATGTCCTCAGCAAGCCAACACATAGAAACTATTGATTTGCTTGCATACTGAGGACATTACCCTTGCCTATCAGAGTGATAGTTACAATGTTCGTGATGGTCTTTAAAGACCTTTAACAAAAATTTAAACCTGTTGCATTTTTCAGCTCCACTTGATGTCCTATGCATATGAATTAAGATTACATATTAAACTATGACCTCCTTCTTCATTGCCTAAAACCAAGAGATTGACACAATTAGTTGTCATGCAATCATAAGTTGATGTTGAGCTTCCCTTGGTTTCGAGAATAGTTTAATATTCTCTACTAATCAAGGCCAACCACGTGAAGGTGGAAGCTCATTTGGCCCCCCTCCCCTAACATCTAAGTTCTCCGTTAACATCTAAAATTCATTCAGTCATTCATGTATCAATAAAATCTAACATTCATGAATTATCACATGATAACATTCATTAACACATAAGCTTCATTAGAACATTCACATGAACATTCAATAACACATAGTTAAAACATCGAGACACAAACATCAATCATTATTAAATAAGTTACATAAACGAGAATCATTTCTTTTTTGTCTTTTTCCTTCTTCTGCCCTTCCCTATATTGCTGAAAAGGCATATCCATGTCATTGTCAACATTTATTCTCACCCATTGACGTGATCTCATTGTCCTTTGTAATGATGGGTTCTCTGCAATAACAAATAAAAGGGTTAAATTAAAAAAAATTGAGACTTTAAAGAACATAAATGTAGCACTCTTTACCTTGTCCATCCACATCATCTTGCTTGACGACTTGAACCTTAACACACTCATCAGGTACAACCTCTACATCCCCTATGAGTGCAATACAAGATGTTTTCCTAATACCAACACATGTTATAGTTAAATTTGCATTACTACACCAAATTCAATTTAAAATGTTTACTTATATTAATAATTTAGAAATCAAAATTCAAATAGAAAATATATACCTTGAGTACTAAAATGCACATTCGAATCAATGCCTCCATGACGCTCTAATGGTGTATCAGGATTGGCAAACTATAATCCAATGTAAATAATTAGTGCATTTATCAACAATATATACATATAAATACAAGACAAATACTAAGAAATGTTAATCATTCATTTTAGAACATATAATTATATTCACTTTAAAGTTTTAAACAACTATATAATCATTGTTTCCTTACTTAAAACAAATATAACGACTTATATTTTTGGAACATAATATCAAATACAACAATTGCTAATGTATTCAATTTGGAATAAAAATCAATTGACTTATTTACTTGATCGATAGATCCAACAGAATAACCTTGCACACTCATTGTTCGGAGTCATTCAACTATGGTTGTATAGGTTTGTCTGTAGGCTATTTTCTTGTCCTCTTTAGAAATTGTTCTTTTAAACTCCAAGGCCTACATTTTTGTTTGGTATCATGATTTTTTTTTTGTAGTAAATTTCATCAAGAAGTTCAATATGAATCTTTCGGTACCTTCTACGAAATCTATGTTCATTTTTGAATACAAAAAGATAGAGTGGGGGAAATACTTAATAAATACATTCGAATGACTGGTCGTATTTGTTTTAATTGAGAAATAGAAGAAGCTATAAAAGGCTTGTGGACTTATGATATTCGACAAGAACTATCGTATTCAGAATTTAATGTTATTAATCTTATGATCCTTTCATTCATGCATGGATAAAGTTTAAGGGAGCTTTTGAGCTTAAACCCATTGCTTATTCCTACTCCCGAACCCAAAATGAGGAGATTTTATTCTTATGATACAGCCTAAATTCAAAATACCCTTTTTATTCTTATGATACAACCTAAATTCAAAGTACCCTTTCCTTTTGAACTGCCCTTTTTTAATAAAGGGATGGATACATTTGTTATGAAGAACCTTATTAAAAGATTCGTAAATCAATTCGGAATGACATATACATCACATGTATTAGATCAACTAAAGTTTTTAGGTTTCTAGCAAGCTACCAATGCAGTTATTTCATTAGGAATTGATGATCTTTTAACAACACTAGCTAAACTATGGCTTATCCAAGGTGTATAGCAACAAGGGTTTGCTTCGAAAAGACATCATGCTTATGGAAATGTACATTCAGTGGAAAAATTATGTCAATTGATTGAGATATGACATGCTACTAGAGAATATTTGAAATGAGAAATGAATCCAAATTTTAAGATGACTAATCCTCTTAAACCAATACATATGATGTCCTTTTCAGGAGCTAGAGGAAGTATATCTCAAGTTCACCAACTAGTAGGTATGTGAGGATTAGTTTTAGATCCTCAAGGAAAAATTGTTGATCTACTCATTCAAGGAAATTTACATGAAGAACTTTCCTTAATAGAATATATTATTTCCTATTACAATGCTCGTAAAGGAGTTGTAGATACTTCTATATGAACAACATATGCTGGATATCTCACATATAGAGTTTTTGAGGTAGTACAACACCTCATTGTACATAAAGTACATTATGGTACTACCCAAGATCTTTTTGTAAATCTTATTCAAGATCAAGAAACAATCAAAAATCAATTTGTTCTACAAACACTCATTGGGCACGTATTAGCAGATGATGTATACATAAATGGACGATGTATTGCCACACACAATGAAGATATGGCAAATTCTCCATTTTTGTTTCATGACAAATTAGGTCATTCTAATTCTTTTTTTTTTTTTTGAATGATCAAAGTAAATTACCTAGTAAGGGAACTATTCGTTCAATACCTAATAAGAATAAAAAAGATAAATCTTTTATTATTTTGTCTACTTCTGAGTTTTTGCAAATCATTTTGTTTAATGATTTTAAAAGCTTAAATATAGTAAAAAAAGTTGGATGCAAATAAAAAAATTGCATTGTCAGGTCTCCTGGGTTATTTACATAGTATTGCTAATCATTTAGTCTCTTCTTTCCCATTGAGAAGATGTTTTTCGCCACTTTGATACTTATGATTTTTGTGGAGGAAGTGCCTATAGTCATCAAACACCTTCTTTCTTAAACTTTTGGAATGATGAGATTTCATCTTTGGATCACACATTGGACATGAAAAATTTCCCTTTGTTTGAAGATCTACAAGATAATGATACAATTGAATTAAATATGCTAAATTTTAGAATTAGTATTATCGCGTACTAGATTTCAACATAACATACCACAAAAATGTGTCAACCTTGGGGCATCATGAATCATCCACACAAGCATTGCATGGAATTGATTTTTTTTTGTCCAATTGGTCTAGAGATATCATGCATAGTCAAACCATTCCATAACACCAACATCTTGTCAATAAGAGGCACAAAATATACATTTATATCTTTCACTTGGTACTTACCTAGTTGAATGAACAACATCATATAATTATTGTGGTCATTTTACTCCAAGAATTATAATTACATGTAGATAAAAATAAAATAATAAAATACATAGAACAATCATTGCCAACATAATGTGGTCCCTCTTTATTAACATCCACAGAGGAAAGTCATTTTTGATAACAAACATAGGCCACACCGAGTAAATAATTCTCATCTCTCCAAATGGATTGACATTGTAAGTTGCTAGAGAACGCCCGCGATTTTGAGGTTCTTCTTTGAAGTGTGGCCACTTTTCCTCTATGTGCATTTATGTTGAACCATTTGTAGGAATTTGAATAATGTCATCTTGACTTCTATTGCATGCATAGTAATCTATAAATTGTGCCAAGCTATTGCACTTGAATAATTATTTAAGATGTGGATTAATGATGATATAACCAAGAACCTTGCAAGACACCTTTTTTGTCACTTGCTCATCTCGATAGCTGCTCATATGACATTGAGAGCATTCTATCACATAATTGTGTTCTTTATGATAAATAACATGGTCTTCAAGACAAGCATCTATTACTTGATACTCCATTCCAATATGTTTCACAGTGACACATACTTTTTGGTACGAGCGAGGGAGAACATTTGATGGTGGTAACAAAAAGTCATGTATCAATCTACAACAAAAAATATAAGTAGTTAGTATAAACAATCTTAATGGTACATGTTTTACCTTTTATAAACTATAATGACATATATGACAAACCTTAGCATATGTGACATTGTTATGTTGGATAAATCATTCATAACCTTCAAATTCACTAACATAATACAATAGAGAGAAGAGCTGATTGGGATCCTTTGTAAAGGGCTGTGTTTTCTTTCTCATGTAGAGGTATATCATGGATGACCTCAATGTCATCCTCTTTATAATCACCATCATCAATGAGATCAACAATAGTACCAAATGTGTCATGGATTAATGCATTCGTACCATCATTTTTAAAATGTATTTTTTGGTGCATGATCATCATCTTCCATGGGATCATGATCTTCTCCTTCAATACTCACACCTCCATGTTCCTCCATATTCACATCTCCATGTTCCTCCGAGATGTGGTGTCCATATCATGTACCACCCTAGGGAGATTGATCTATATAAAAATGATAATAATCAAACCCCCTTCAATGTAATAATAAAACCCCCCTTCCAAGGTTCATAAATATATTAATTATGAATCAAACCCCCTTCAATGTGACCATTCTCTCTACAATGTCTCTTAGCTGTTTTGATCTTGATTCTTCTTGTCTTTAAGCCATTACAACTCTTGCAAAGACAATAACATTTGTCATCACCTTCTCTTTGAAAGTTAGACAATAATCTAGTGTCTGTCTCCCTAAAATTCTCTTGTATTATGACATGATCCTTCTTCACGAGAATAACTTATTCTTGTATCTTTATTGAACTCCTTGTACTTGCTAGATCTATTATTGATAACCATTTCAACATACACATTGGCATTAGAGAGAAATCCTAAAAAAATTGGACATGGTGTTCTTAATATTTATATCTACACATATGGTTTTGAAAGAAAAAAAATTGGTGTACTTAATGTGTATATCTGCCAAAAAATTGTTCATATATTACCTAATGTTTATATCTACACATATAGTTTTGAAAGAAAAAATTCGTGTAATTAATGTGTATATTTGCAAAAATATTGGACATGTACTTAATTTTTATATTTGCACATATGGTTTTGAAGATGGTAGAATTATTGAACAAGGTATTTCTTCATTGAACTGCATTAAAATCACCATGTAATTTCTTCACTGAATTACATTGAAATGTGCCTATGGGCTACAAGGCACTTGACATATAAATACAATTTGACCATGAGGTATCATTTGAGTACTTTTTGTTGTAAATATGCATTGTTTTTTGTGAAGTCCAATAAGTAAATTGGTAATCTTGATATAAAGATGAAATATATTTTGCATAGACACTCTAGTTTAACTATATACATTGTCTACAATAAACAAATGATAACTACAAAAACTACCATTTTTCATTTTTCTTCTTCTTAAGAACTCTTTCTTCCTGATCATGGAGTGTGATCAAACACAAAGTATTATCTATTTTATCACTCTTTCTTCTTCACATTTCTCACCCAATGATCCTATCTCACCCCTATAAATATGTTCCATTTATATATCCATCTACCACATCATACAACTCCCATTTCATATTGATTACTTATTTGGACTATCTTTCTCCCATTTATATCCCCTCACACATTTTATCATTTGAGAAAATAAATTATTCGATTCATTCTTATTACCAAGGTAGGTCCTATTTGATTCTATTGCTCTATGAACAGTGTGTGGAGATTTTCAATGTGCAGATCATTCATAGAATCATCAGAGATTTTTGTGTTGGAAGTTCTTTGTGTAATTTCAAATGTCAAAAGAACATTCTTCTTAAGGGTTCAATATATGCTCTAGAGGAGCATGTTCTTCGAATATTCTATTAGTGTATGAATGATTGATTGTTGTAAGACATATCTATTGTGAGAAGCATTGTGTGATACTTATAATTTTTAATATTCAACATGATGTTTACAAAACTTATTAATTGATTGCTTAGATTCTTCAATCATAAGCAAGATAACATTATATTTGTTTTAAGAATTCAATAAAGGATCTATCTTTTGGGGGCTAGGTTTTTCACCCTCAAGTGGAGGGATTTCCTAGGACAACGTACTATGCCATTTTTTATTGAGTTTATGTCTACTACATTCTTGCATTCTAGTTCAAAACATTAACAAAACTAACCCTAGCTAGCAATTTATTGCTGATTGAATGAAAAAAGTGAAAACATAAAGAAATGAATTTTATATGGGAAACCACCAATTTATAAAGCATATAGTTTCCATTGAATAGAGTGGCAAATTTTTTTTAATACAAACTTATGAACTAGTAAAATTCCCAAAATGGGACAACTTCTGACATAATACCTTCACTTCAAAATTGTAGAGATCATGGGTAACTCTCAAGGGAGTTTTCTAATTTTAAATTCAAATATGTAATAAACATGCTGAGAGAGGTAGAGATATTAATTAAAATTGATCCAAAGGTAAAATTCCTTTAATCATTAAAAATTATAATAGAAGAAGAAAGTTGGTATGTAAAACTAGAATTTTAGTAATGTAGAATTTGTGATAATAATATAATAACCAAAGGAGATATGGAAAATGATCAAAATAAGGGATCTAGAAAGAAAGATAAAACAAATAGCACTGTAAACAATATAAGATTCCTTCTAGCTATCACCTGTTGGAATTATAGATGGAGTAACTGAGGGGGGGGGGTGTGAATCAGTTACCACAAAACAAATCCACAGATCCCTTAGATGTCTTAAAAACTTAATTACTGTTGTTACTTGGGAGCCACATAAACAATGTTTTAATTCAGTAGATTAACTTGTTGTTGATTTTTAAACATTCACAATTATTAACATGCATGCAAAAGTAAATAATATGAACACAAGAGACACCAGATTTAACGTGGAAATCCACTATGGGAAAAACCACTAAGTAACTAGCTATCAATTTTCACTCTTTGAAGTGAGCCATGTTAAAGGTTACAAAACACACTGTTAAGTGTGACCTTGTTAGATGATTTAATCACCCTGTTAGGAGTGGCCTTGCTAGAGGACTTTAGAACAGTTCAGTAGAACTGTCCACTTTGTTAGAGGATTTAAAAAATGGCTGCTAAACTAACTCTGTTAAGAGATTTAGGAATTACTGCTACAATGGTGAGAAAGTAACAATAAGAGACTTGAATGAGATGTAATTGAACTTTGCTGATATAGATCTTTGTTCTACTTCAATAGATCCTCATTGATCGAATACAACTTTGTTGCTCCTCAAGGATATCTGATCCTTCTTCAAAATTTGCTCATACTTCCTCTTTACACAACTTGCATGCTCGCTTATCCATACATCCATTCATTCATACTTTAGAATTCACAACATGACCTTTTATTTATACATTAAAAATTGTCAGGGCAGCTCAATTACAAGTTACATTTACCAATAAACCATCCATCAGTTGACTAAAAACATTACATGAAACAATTAAACTTTATTTCCCAAAATAATGAAATCCTTCATTGGCCGACCTAGCTTGGTAAACACTGCTCCAGAAATAATTTCCAGTGTTAACCTAGTGAAGCTCGGTAAACACTGCAAACTCTGCAAAATCCTTTGGAGATCGAGTGAACTTGGTAAGAACTAACTTTCCTTCACTGACCTTGTGAACTCGGTAGAAAATGACTTCTACCATAGAAACCTTCAGCGCTCGAGTGAGCTTGGTAAGTACTATCTTCATAGTGTAAGCTCTAGAAATGCTCGGTAGACTTTGTGATTTACTTTGCTAACCTTCTAAGCTCAGTAGACTCCATCTTTTGCTTTGCTGACCAACTAAGCTTGGTAGACTCTGACTGATAACTGATATGACATTTGTGTAACATCAAAGACAACACACAATTGAATAATTGTATCCAACAATCTCCCTCTTTGACATTGATGGCAACACAACATGTCATAGTAGAATGAAATTTGAAAACAAGTCTTTTTTTGATAGAATGTTTCTCCCTCTTACATTTCATTCCAAAAATTTCTCAAATACAGTAATCTCCCTCTGTGAAGGAATTACATAGCTTCTTTACAAACATCAAACTTTTCACAAAAAAATTCAAATTTCAGAAAGATATGACAGTATAATCTCCCTCTTTGACAACACATGCCAAAAATAACACAAACCAAATGAATATCAATGTACCTTATGTATTGATTCATATGCAATATTTTCATGATTATTTTGCATCAACTGAAAGATTTTCGACTTGGTACCTGTTGATGCATCACTAAAACTTCATTTTAGTGAGCTTCAGATAGGGGAATGACCCCTAACTTACCTCTTAGATAAAAAAATGCATCCTTAGGTAAAGGCTTGGTGAATATGTCAGCAATTTGTTCCTTTGTATGGACATATTCCAATCTGATCTCCTTATCCTGCTCCAATTCTATAATAAAGTGATACTTTATTGCAATGTGCTTGGTTTTTGAATGCATCACTAGATTTTTGGATATGTTAATTGCACTTGTATTATCACAAAACATAACAATAGGTTCTTTGATTTCTTCTTTCATACCTTCCAATAACTATTTGAACAAAACAATATTAGAACAATTTACTACTGCTGCAACATACTCTGCTTCTGCTATAGATTGGGATGTACAATTTTGCTTTTTACTTGTCCAATAAATCAACCTCTTTCCAAAAAAGAATGCTCCTCCACTTGTACTTTTTCTGTAATCACTATTTTTTGCCCAATCTACACCAGTAAACACTTTCAAATACAAATTACCTCCAAATTCATACCATAATCCATAATCTTTAGTGCCTTTCAAATATCTCATGATCCTTTTGATTGCCATGATAATATTTTCTCTTGGTTTTGCTGAAATCTTGCTACAATACCAACTGCAAGGGAAATGTCTGGCCTTGTATGCACTACATACTACAACTTTCCAATCATAGATCTATACAATGTTTGATCTACCTCCTTTGATTCATCATCCTTGGTAAGTTTCAATCTAGTACACATAAGAGCCCGAACTGGTTTACAGTCTTCCATGCCAAATTTTTTTAGTATCTCCTTGATGTATTTAGATTGAGTGATATAGATGCCATTCTTACTATGTTGAATTTGAAGACCAATAAAGAATTTGATTTCACCAAACATTGACATCTCAAATTCCTTGTTCATTTGTTCTGAAAATTCTTTGCAAAGATCATCATTCCATGTGGACAAAGTATCATCCACAAATATTTCTACCAAAATAATCTTATTATCTGGTCCTTTGGTATACAAGCTACTGTTATCATTAGTTATTTGAAAACCAATTTGAACAAGATAGTTATGTAATCTTTCATACCATGCTCTAGGGGCTTGTTTTAGACCATATAATGCTTTGTGTAATTTGCAAACCATTTCCTTCTTGTTTGGATCAACAAAACCTTTAGGCTGCTCAATGTAAACTTCTTCATCTAGTATACCATTGAGAAATGCTAACTTGACATCCATCTAGTAAACCTTAAATCCTTTGTATGCAGTATATGCAAGTAAGGTCCTGACACCTTCCAATTTTGTAATAGGAGCAAAAGTCTCTTCATAGTCTATTCCTTCTTCTTGAGAGTATCCTTTGCATACTAGTCTAGCTTTATTCCTTGACACCTTCCATCTTCATTCAACTTATTTCTGAATACCCACTTAGTACCAATCACATTTTTATCTATAGGCTTGGATACAAGAGTCCATGTTTTGTTTTTCTCTATCTCTTTATTCATAGCCTCAATCCAAATTTCATTTTCTAATGCATCTTTGACATTTCTAGGTTCAAAATCAATAAGTAAACAAGTACCTTTCAACTTACTTCTTGTCATAGTTCCTTCAGATTTGTCTCCAATGATCTGATCTGGTGCATGATGTCTCTTGACATACTTAGCTAGTACAGGTTCCTTGCCTTTTGAACGCTTTGCATTCTCATCCTCTTGCACTTCAACTTCAGGTTCTGGCTGTTCTGACTACTACTTGGGTCCTTTAGAATCGGTAGGCATTGGCTCAGTAACATCAGAATGTGACTCAGTTTCCTTTAGCTTGGTTTGAACTTCTTGCAACTCGGTTACTGAAGACTCAAGAGTAGAAGATTCCTGATTGACAGGTGTATCTGGCACCATATCAGGTTCAATGAAAACAAATCTCCTGTAGTCTTCTGGTTCCCTTTTTCTTTCTTCTTCAGTTCTTTTTGCAAACTCATCAACTTTCACATGTGCACTTTCTATGACTTTGTGAGTAGACAAATTCAAACATCTATATGCTTTGCTTTTGCATGAATAACCCAAAAACATTCCTTCATCACCCTTCACATCAAATTTACATTTTCTAGATTCTTTCAAAATGTAACATTTGCTTTCAAATACTTTTAGGTAACTTACATTAGGTTTATAGTCATACCATAAATCATAGGAGGTTTTGCATGAGTCCTCCTTCAACTATACTTGGTTCAAGGTAATAATTGCAGTGCTGATAGCTTCTTTCCAATATTTGATAACAATGCTCTTTTCAATCATTAAGGTTCTTGAACACTCCATGATAGATCTGTTCCTCTTTTCAGCTATTCCATTTTGCTCGGGAGTTCTAGGGGTTGATACCTATCTTTTGATCCCTCTTTCAATGAAAAAGTTATTGAACTCATGGGAGATGAATTCACCACCTCTGTCTGACCTCAAACATTTCAATCTTTTGCCTATTTCCTTCTCAAATCTATCCAAATACCACTTGAGCTTTTGAAATGCTTCTGATTTCTCTCTCAAGTGCATGACAATCATCATTCTTGAGTAATCATCAACAAAAAGAATGAAGAACTTTTCACCAGTATAGCTTTCAATTCCAATAGGTCCACACAAATTAGTATGCACAATTTCTAAAACTTCCTCAGACTGATAGTTCTTACTTTTAAAGCTAGTCTTTCTCATCTTACCAATCTGAAAATTCTTGCATAGACCAACCTCAGGTTTCTTTATATTAGGAATGCCTCTTACTTTCTTGAATTTACTTATTTTCACCAAGTTATCAAAGTTCACATGACACAACCTTCTATGCCATAACCAACTTTCGTCAACTTGAGCAATAAAACATGAACATTCACCAAGTTCAATATAAAACAAGTTACCTTTTGTCTGTGTGCTTGATCCAATCAGCTTTCCTTTATCATCCAACAATTTTTTTTCTATGCATGAATTCCACTTTGAATCTATTATTGAGTAGCTGTGCCACACTCAACAGATTGTGTTTTAGTCCTTCTACCCAATATGCATTATCACATACAAGCTCTTTGGTTAGTGAGATTCTTCCTCTTCCTTTTATGCAACAAGGTTCATTATTACCAAACCTCACACTACCACCATCATAGTCTTCAAAATATTCAAACTTTGTTTTATCACCAGTCATATGATGAGAGCAAACACTATCTATAATCCATGTATCATTTTTGCTCACATGAGAAATAAGTGCCATTTCCTCATCATTATCAGACTCATCTTTCACAGGTAATGTAAATAATTTCATCTTCTTCGTCAGAATCATTAGAATCCTTATCCATGAAACATGTTTTCTTACCTTTGTCCTTGAATGATTTGAAGTCTTTCTTGCCATTGCACTTTTGACCTTTCTTCTCATCATTGTTCTACTTATTTGGGCACCTAGCAGCAATATGACCAATTTTCTCACAAGAAAAATAGATTAGAGGAAACTTACCTTTGTATTTCCCTTTGCCTCTTGAATATTTCCTTGCTAGTAGAGCTTCAACCACCTCAAGATCACTGTCAGAACTCTGTTATGATTCTTCTTCACTTTCTAACTAAGAATATTTTATCTTCTTGCCTTTCTTCTTGAGTGAAAGCTTGGCTTCAAATGCTGATTCAATGTTCTTGGTAGTTGGAACATAGTTATCATAGTTGTCTAGCTCAAATGCAGTCAATCTTCCAACTACGGCCTCTAGATTTATCTTATGATTTACTTCACATCTTCTTTCTTGAATAGCAGAAACTCTAATTGCATAAATGGGAAGTAATGTTCTAAGAACTTTACTTATAACAATTTCCTCCTTGATATCTCCTCCTGAAGCTTTGATTGCACTAACACTTGCTTTGACTCTTTCAACATATTTTGTAATGTTTTCATCATCTCTAATCCTCATCTGATCAAATTGTCCTCTTAAACTTTCTACTTTGGCTCTTCTCACATTATCATCTCCTCCATAGATATCTTTCAGCTTGTTCCACATTTCAAAGGCAGTTTTGCAGTCTTTGACATCATCAAATTCTTCATAGCTTAGGGCAGATGCAATGTCTATCATCATGGTGTTATGAGTCTTCTTCTCAACAATGTCATTCATAGATAATGTACTAGAAGGAGTTACATATGCTTCATCTAGATATTTCAATCCTATGTCTCCAATGGAAGCTAGATGGAGTCTCATGAGACCTTGCCATGCTGAAAAGTTATCCTTGTTAAGCCTTAGAATTTTCTTCTTGTAAGACATCCCGATCTTTAGCTTAGATCCTTGAAATCTTTCCTACAAGAACCAAAAGCTCTGATACCAATTGTTGGAATTGTAGATTGAGTAACTAAGAGCGAGGGGTGAATCAGTTACCACAAAAAAAATCCACAAATCCCTTAGATGTCTTAAAAAATTAATTGCTACTATTACTTAGTAGCCACATAGAAAAATGCTGTAACTCGGTAGATTAACTTGTTACTGATCTTTAAGCATTCACAATTATTAACATGCATGCAAAAGTAAATAACATGAACACAAGAGACACTAGATTTAACATGGAAACCCAATATGGGAAAAACCACCAAGTAACTAGCTACCAATTTTCACTCTTCTGAAGTGAGCCCTGTTAGGAGCCAACCTTGTTAAACATTACAAAACACACTGTTAGGTGTGACCTTGTTAGATGATTTAATCACCCTGTTAGGAGTGGCCTTGCTAGAGGACTTTAGAAAAATTTAGTAGAACTGTCCACCTTGTTAGAGGATTTACAAAATGGTTGCTAAACCAACTCTATTAAGAGATTTAAGAATTACTGCTACAATGGTGAGAAAGTAACAATAAGTGACTTGAATGAGATGCAATTGAACTTTTCTGATACATATCTCTGTTCTTCTTCAATAGATCCTCACTGATCGAATACAACTTTGTTGCTCCTCAAGGATATCTGGTCCTTCATCAAAATTCACTCATATTTCCTCTTTACGCAATTTGCATGCTCGCTTATCCATACATCCATTCATTCATACTTTAGAATTCACAACTTGACCTTTTATTTATACATTACAAATTGTCAGGTCAGCTCAACTACAAGTTACATTTACCAGTAAATGTAAACCATACATCAGTCAACTACAAACATTACATGAAATAATTAAACTTTATTTTCCAAAACAATAAAATCCTTCATTGGCCGACCCATCTCGGTAAACATTGCTCCAGAAATGATTTCCAGTGTTAACTTAGTGAAGCTCGATAAACACTACAAACTTTGCAAAATCCTTTGGAGACCGAGTGAACTCGGTAAGAACTAACTTTCCTTTGCTGACCTTGTGGGCTCAGTAGAAACTGACTTCTACCACAAAAACCTTCAATGCCCGAGTAAGCTTGATAAGAATTGTCTTCATAGTGTAACCTTTAGAAATGCTCGGTAGACTTTGTGATTTACTTTACTAACTTTTTGAGCTCGGTAGACTCTGTCTTTTGCTTTGCTGACCAATTGAGCTCAGTAGACTCTGACTAATAACTGATATGAAATTTGTGTAACATCAAAGACAACACACACTTGAATAATTGTATCCAAAAATCACCATGATATTCAATAGTGAGACTTGAGGGTTTGTGGTAGAAATCCTAGAAGATTTTCAAAATTCTCAAATGATAGGAATTGAGGATCATTTACAAAGTAAAAAATTAACAAGGTTTGATGAATAATTGGGAAGAATAATGGCTAATAAGAAGACTCTTCACCTATTTTTCCTTCACAAAATCACATGCATGGAGTTGTGAATGAGTGCTATGTTAATTCCATGTGGTATATGAAATAATGTTTTAAAATCTTTGAACCATTGTGTGGTGACTCCATTTATTGAATTTTCCTCCAATATCTGCACACAAATAATGAAACACATAAAAAAAGGGGATTATTTCAATTGATCTCCATGAGTCTCATGAAAATGCAAGATGAAAACACAAAGGAGAAATTGGATTTTTTCAATTATCCTTGTTAATGCTTGAGGAAATATTCAAGATGTGATTGGTGAATAAAAGATGTGCTAGATTTTATAATAGGAGGAGTGCTTTCAAATAGTTCTTGTCCAATCTTCTCATAGACCAAGAAAATTAATGAGATATAGTTTGTGAGAACTACAGGGATCGATTCAAATAAATGAGTGTGTAGAAGTAACTATGATAAGGGTGACATGTAGATATAAGGAAAATCAACGATGAATGGCAGCCAATTTCTTGTTGATAGTGGAGAAGTCAATGATCAAGATAAAAAATGATGAATGTTGTTGCTAGTAAAAACTATTTGTGTGAATGTGTAGGAAAAGCACCACTATAGATGAGCCTACCAAGGATTTTGAGTACATAGAGGGACCACAACTCATATTTGTTGGGGGAAGCTTTAGTAATAGCCATGCCCTTGAGACCAAATGCCTCAAATTCTTCTTATGCCACTAACATTTATTAAGTTTTCATAGAAAAATGCCAATGATCATAGGCCCATTTCAAGATACATTTAAATATAATGCATCCGTCATAGAAATTAGTATGAATTATTTCTTTGGTTTTATTTTGAGTGAATCATTAGCATGATCACTTTAGGCTAGTAGGGTTAATGTCACAATTTGATGTAAAATTCATTTAAGTGCCAGTCATGGTATTTCTTAGAAAATGAGTTTAGTAGAAACACTAGAAAGTGTAAGAAACTAGGGCATATTTCTAAAGGAACTTAATAACACATTCATTATTTTGATTAAAAAAAGAGAAAAATCTAAAAACTTAGATGAATGCAGAACAATACCACTATGACACAATATTAAAATACTCGAAAAATCCCATAAGGACCCATCTTGATGGAGATATAATAGCACAAGAAGCAATTCACTCCATACAAAAAATCAAAATTCAAGTATGCTAACCAATTTGGATATTAAAAAGTCTTATTTAAAGTACCGTTTGAAACACACAAAAACACCATCAATTCCTAACAAATCAATAATCCACTTCAAATTTGAGTAGCACAATTTGTGGCACTGGTCTTTTCTAGATGAATTCCTCTTAGATTGTTCACCCTAGCTCTATTCACACTTCCCTATAGCTTTGTTCACACTTCGCCCTAGTTCTATTCCCCCTAGCTGAGTTTGCACTTCTCCCTAGTTTGATTCTCCCTAGCTCTATTCACACTTTGCAACATTTGAGGAAAATGAGAAATGTTTTTCTTTTTCTTTTTGTTTATAATCATGTGGGCATCACAATAACGATGAAATCATCAGTATTATGGTGACGTCTAGGACACTTACAAAAAAAACACAAAAAAACACACAAATTACACTACCATCACAATTTGACCCCAAATGTAGTAGTGTATGTAGTTTTTTCAATCAAACTCACTGACCCATGTTTCACAAGTAGTGGTTCACACAAACCCATCTCTCCTAAGAATGAACAAAAAACTTAGCACTCATTGGATCTAGGTGATGCTCACAGAGGTGAAGCATTGTGATTTCCTGAGAGGTCACCAATCTCAGTTCTACCCAAACTTGAGTGCACTTAACTATAAAATTTTCTCCTTGGTTATACCCACTTTTTTTGCCACCCATTTGCACAACCTTTACCAAGTGATGTTCCTTATGAACCATTCTTTAGAAAACTCCATAAACTTTGTAATTGATAATTAGGAAATATTTTCCACATCAAGTCAAATTGTGTTATTTCTATTAGGATTCAATTGTGTAGGTTTTTTAGTCAAACTCATTGACCCATTTTTCATGAGTAGTGATTTACACAAACCCATATTCTATGAGAATGAAAGGACCGCTTAGCACTCTTGGAAATATTTTAGAATAATTGAGGGGGGGTTGAATTAGTTATTCAAGGTGCATATGTACAAATAAAACTTTTCTTAGTTTAGTGAACCCATATAACATTCATATTCATACATGTATCCTAATGAATATGTGAGTACTTGAAACTTGCAAGTTACTGTCTAATCAAATTTGCAAAAATGTAAAGCATGAAACACAACACATTCATCAACACATTTGAAAAAATGATTTAACATGGAAATCTAATTTGGGAAAAACCACCAGTAACATGCTACTCCTTTTCACTCTTTTGAAGTGATGCCCTGTGAAAGGCCAACTTTGTTAAAGGTTACAATACACACTATTAAATGTGACCCAGTTAAGGGATTTCAATCACCCTATTAAAAGTGAGCCTTGTTAGAGGAATTTAGGCCATTCACTTGGAATGCCACCCTATTAAATGATTTTCCAATGACTGTTAAGTCAACCTTAATCCAAAGGACTTACCCTAGACTGATACAATTGTTAGAGAGTAATAGTAGAGCTTTGATCTGATACAATTTACAACTTCACTTGTAGATAATAGATCTCTATTCAGTCCTCAATTTTGCTTGGCTTTCATACTTTGTAGCTCTGACAACTTGGTCACCCTTCAAGTATTTATCTCCTTAAGCCTTCTTGCTTAGTACACCATTGTAGACATTTCTCTTGGGTCACTTGATGAAGCAAAACCCTTAATTCCTTCTCCTTCTTATGTTCTCGCACATGACACCAATCTCTCTAACTCTTTTGCTTCATTACCAAACATTCCTATATAAAGGAAATTATAATATTTTCTAGCTCATTATCCATCATCTAAATTAGGGTTTTGGATGAATTAGGTAGGATACAATGTATTTGCCCCATATCTTTTCTTCTCTAGAAACTTCTCTTAGAATCCATTTGAATTCGCCTCTAAAATGGTTTACATAAAATTTTGTGCCACTAGCTCATCAATCTTATCTTCCTTCTAGTTCACAAGTTTAAAGAAAACTAACTTGTCAACTTAAATTTGACGAATCTACAATTTTTGTCATTATGTAGCAACTCGACATTATCAATCTTTTGATGCTTGACACATACTACATCAATCAACATCAACTGTTAAATCACTCAGCATCAACTAGATTTTACTAGTGTTCAACATCAACTATAATTCACTCGACATCTATTGTCTTGCTTGACATCCACTAGAATTTGCTCTCACTCAGCTCCAACTGACTTTCTACTCGACTTGCACTAACTTTGATCAACACCTACTATTCATTCGGTCAAGCTTGGCAGATAAACTTTGTTTAACTTATTCTTCTAAAATTTCTAAGTGTAGCTAGCCATTTTGTAACCTTAAGTAGATCATCAATATATTATGTCATCACTATCTTAACTGATCCTTTTACTTCATTACATAATCATAACTCAACCTTTCTCTAAGTGCTTTTGTTACAGCTTGTTGATCAAATCCTCCTCATCAATCAACTAAGTGAATGTACTTGAAACATATAAGCAATTGTCTTACCAACGAATAGAAGGTTTGACATTAGTGACAACACAATGATTGAAACACGTAACAATCCTCCTTATAACAATCTTTCTAATCAATGATCTTTTCAATTAGATTTCAACAAGCACTCATTGGACCTAAGTAATGCTCATAGAGGTGAAGCATTGAGACTTTGTGGAAGGTCACCCTTCTTAGAACTACTCTAGCTTGAGTGTGCTTAACAATGGAGTTTCCTTCATGGTAAAACTCACTCTAGTTGCAACTTACTTATGAAAAGCTTCACCAAGCATTTTTTCTTATGAGCCATTAATTAAAAATCCCCTTAAGCTCACCAATTGATAAGTAGGAGATATTTTTGACAACTCAAATTGTGATATTTCTATTAGGATTCAATTGTGCAATATTTTGAATCAAACTCACTAACCCATATTTCATGAGTTGGTTGACACAAAAACATCTCTCATGGGAATGAATGAAAGACTTAGAACTCATTGGACATGGGTGACGCTCATAGAGGTGAAGCACCACGATTGCCGAACTCTCCTACTTAACCATTTACTTATGAATTGTCACTTCATAGTAGAAATTTTTTCTTAATTTGTTGTTCATCCCCAAATTTATCATTCTAAGTGTATTTTTCAATTTTATTTTCAAGTTTTCCCTGAGTTGCATGAAAATTTTGATGGCTCCACCATTGTTTAGTTTTGAGGGCAACTTGCTTCATATGGTTTTTTTTTTGATTAATATATTTGTTTTTTAATGATAAATATTGCTATATTTTATATTTACATAAAATAGGTGGAGTGGAATTTTTATTCATATAATATTTTGAGACTAGAAAGATGTATGTATTACATAATATTTTATAAACTAAGTTGGTGAACAATTATAGTTTTCTTTTAAGGTAGAGATAATTTTTTTATTCAACTAAAAAAAATCTAAAATGTTTTTTTAAATTGGTAAGAGACAAATGTCCTATATATTTATTTCAAAATCATATTACAATTTGTTTTCATCCTATTCAAAGTGCAAGCACTGGGGGAAAAAGATGTAGGAAGTAAATCCCTAGTATTACTTAGGATTGACATCTTATTCTAAAAAGTGCAAACACACTTTAATGTTTGGGAAATTGAGAATGCATACCTTCCTTTTAAAAAGCTACGTTTTTATACATTTAGTAGGAACCTTTATGTGGGTTTACAAGAAATCTTTGTTTATAATTGATTATATTTATTGTGGCATAAGTTTAGTTTTTTTTTATCAAAGCCTCTTTCTATTTTGATGCTTCTATTAAGTTTGTAGCTTCTCTTAGATTGATTCAATAATTAGATTCATTGTTGAAGATAAATCATCATATATATATATATATATATATATATATATATATATATATATATATATATATATATATATATACATACATATTCTATTATATATAAAATATGTATAATATCCATATATGGTTATTTATATTATTTTAATATATTTATTATTATCTAATGACGATTAACCATAGAGACATGTCTCCTTATCTCATATTTATAAGTCTTCAAATCTTCATTAGGAACACATGAACACAAAAATGGCAATGTTATTACATTTGTAGAAAAAGATCTCTACTACAAAAACATGGTATTAGAGCCACATTGGAAATGTAAGAAAGTGTTTAGATACATGATAGATAGATACAAATTTTAGATATTAAAGTGGAAAATAAAATAACCATTTAAGGGAACCAAATATAAGGAAGAGACATAGTCAGGATGATACAAGCAAGGAGTTGAAGTTGATAATCTAGAAGCTGTAAACATTCATCATCAAAAATCCTAGGAAGGGAAAAGTAAGTAAAAACTATAATCCAACATGGTAAACATCAAGAAATTAGGAATATCGATGAAAATCATCCCAACTTTATACAATTCAAAGTGAACTTCAAAGATTCACCTCATAGGTGGGTTACATCCAAAGATGGCATTTTACACCGAGCACTTTCTGGTTATCAGTGATAGTATTATTGTGCCTCCTAGCTACTTGTTTTGGCATTGGTGTCATGCCTTACACATCTCTCTAGTATCCTTCAAGATTGGCCCCTGTTGGCTTTAGATTCAGACTGATCACCACTTGGACAAAGAGGACCAAAATTGTCACTTATGTACCTTGGGTGTGATCAAGATGAAGATCCATTTCATTTTTCATTGTCTCACCTACTATGAGATTCAAGAGAGATTCTATTGCATATTTAGGGAGTGTATTCCCCCTTGTGACCTTATTCAACTACATAGACTAGAGATGTCTTGCACTTTACCTCAGAGAGACCATGCAACTCCATGATCACACCTTACAAGTCTTATTCCCCAAGAGAGGGACCCTAGTTTATCTTATCACCGCTTTCTTCTCTTCCTCATCTCTTGCACATGGGACAAAGTGGCGATCCAATGCCACCACCATCACCAATCACTCTAGATTTGTGAGACCTTGTAGTAGTTATATTAGTCAGCAACACCCTCCCAACATTTCTCGTTGGTAGTTTAGGGAACTTGCTTGCCCTAGTCTATAACCTTTGATGCTTGGCTTCTTCTTTTCAAGGAAAGACCCTTAGTCCTTGTCTCATTCTTGTTCTTTTTGTGAGTCTTGCTTCTTCTTGTATTTCTTATCTTTCCAGTTCCCTTTCTTTCCTTGGCACCATTTGGTGTTCTTGCAGCTAGTGGTCTTTTATCTTGTACACTTTTCAGTCCCATATATCCTTGTGGTCTCTTCATAGACTTAATAAATTTATCTTAAAATAGTTTGAAGATGAGTGAGGACATAGGGACGAGGAGTTGATTAGAAAAATTTGCATCTCTTTAAGAAGGGTTGTGACAAATTACAATAAACATGATATAGAGTCTATACCATAAACTAGTTTAACTGTCATCTACAAATAATATACAATGATAAAAAAGAGACATATATAATGATCATAAGATATTATAGGAATTCAATAAAGTAATAAGGTGATCTGCTGAACAAGGGGAGTCAATGCGAGTAAAAATTTAAGCAATAAATCACATGTTAGAAAGAAATGGAAGGAGCATCAAATATATTTACAAATATGACATGATTATTTTCTTAGCATGATAGATACGTTTAAGGTCAGTTAATGATAAATAAGATATACCAACATTCAAGAGGCATGGATTACAAAGATTTAGTGGTCAACAACTAATATATGAAACAACCATTATAATATTAATAGGAAGAACAAACAAATGAGAAAAGATATATTGAAGAAGTAAATCATGGTCAATAATTCTATTGGAAAACATGGGTATCACTATAACTCCCTAGACAAGGATAATGAGAAACTCATCTAGTGACTTACACTACTTGACATGAAATTTCCTCCCCTTAGTAATCAATCAAACATTTGAAAGAAATTTAGTGGTCAATATTGACCATTTACATTATTTATTACATATAGCGTCATCAATGTAGAAGGATATAACTTGGTATCAAATATAAGAACGAAGCATGAAATGATTTTATCAAGGAATGTTAAACTTATTATCAAATATGTTAGTCAAAACCAAAAATGAAGAGAGTTTGTGAATTCTATGAAAACAAGGGAAAATACATGGTACATATCCAATTAATAATTGTAATAAAAAATCTCAGAAGTAGACTAGAACTAGTACCTTTCCATTGATGGTAGCATACAAACTATTCTCTTGTACCATGGCTAGCATTGAATTGTTAGGGGGGATTGGTATTCAACCCTTATAATACAAGATGCAAAGTGTAGAAGAATCATTTCCAATGTTGGTAACCAAGTATGTAGACAATTCTCCATGCCAAGTTGTAGTAATCCAGTTACAATATTAATACATAATCATCAATTAGAGACCCCCACATAGGTTACTTGATACGAAGAATATTGCATATGTAATGATGAAGAGAATATAAAAGAATATTTTAGGTCTATGAAGGGTTAGATGGATAGATATACAAATCATTCTTGATCACACACACACACACACACACAAAATATTTATGTGAAAAGTAATCCAACACATACACTAAATCCATGAAAAATAGATGGGTAGAAAGGTTAAGAAGTGTATAGAATGTTTCAAGATTGTGAAAGTCCCCATAGGCATATTCAAATGTCATATAAGTCCACTACCATTCTAGCATAGTTGTAAAGAAAATTTTGTGGAAAACTTGAGAGGTCAATTCAAGAAGATTATGTCAATGTCAACCAAGGCTCTAGTATCATGAATTTGTCATATGATCGATAACATTAATTACAATTAAAATTTCCAAACTATCCAAATTGTATAGTTATAGTTATAAAATAATTTGAACCATCAATGGTTGTCTACTTGATGACCAAAGCTTTGAGCATGAGTAATAGATTTAGGAAAACTCTAAATCAAAACATTGGTATATGGTGGATGAGTTTAGAGAAATGTCAATACTCATTTGCATGTATTAATAAACTTAATGAATGTTTGGATCTTCAATGGATGAAAGAACCAAACTAGAAAGAAGATAAATACTCAAGAAGAATAAAGAAGAAGTTACTAGATAGAGGTTGAAATCATTCTAGATGATTGTCTCTCATTAGACTTGATATTGATTGAAATATCTATAAAAATAAAACATGTGGGAATTTAACATTGTAGGGTTGGTGGGGGGGGGGGGGGGGAATAATTACCTTAACCTAATGTTTCATTCCCATTGGAGGCATTTTCCAATTTGATGCATATTAACCTTAATTAGATAAATTAGTATCAATAATGTTGATGTAAATATAAGTATTTTTATGTATTACATTTATCTATTCATTGTAATCCCCCTCTCATTTGTATTTCTATATTACTATTTTCCTTGATCTTTTTCAAGTTGTATTTGAAGATGATCTTGCAGGAAAAGAAGGTTGGTACTTTACACATGCTACCAAATGTTGTGTAGACTCAATCTTATGATAGTAGCTCAAAAGAAGCCATGATCAAGAATTCATTAGTTATCTAATGATCAATGAGGTTCTTGAAATTGAATATTCTTGATGATTGAGATTATGAGTATTCTTCCATTAAGAGGAAGTCTAACATTTCTTCAAAGGAAATGTAGGATCTTAGAAGATTGATACTTAGATGGAGTCTAACAATACATGTGTATGAATGCATGGTTTTGATGGGCCTACCCCTGTGTACATCATGAAGAAATAATGACTTATACTAGAAAGAAAGAAGATTGAAATCAGTTTCAGAGGGAATTCAACATGCATCCTTAGGAAAAGAGAGATGTAAGGGAGTAATTAGAGGATCTGACTTCCCAAGATCATTGTTTAGAGGGAGGATTTTGAAGTGTAATCTCTTATCTATAAGGGAAAATATCGAAGTGAAATTTCTTGTAATGCATACTTCTCTTAAGATAATTTGAGGTGAAAGCCCTTGTTCCACCCTCTAATTTGGTTCATAGTGGTTACTATTTTGCATATGTGGATTATGCAATGAAAGGTGACAATCTTTCATTGATATATATATTTGGAAGGTAGCTATTGTAAGCTGATGATCTTGTCAATAGTTTAACCTATTGTCATGACAAACTTCATTAATTTGTTGTCCCAGAGTGTTGAAGGTCATGATACTTGTCATGATAGAGGCCATGACATTGTGATTTCTTGTTATCTGATAGAGTATATTAAGTTGTTGTCCAGGAGTGTCACAAACTAGATAACTCATATCCTACTAGGATACAACATATTATTTTGGTAGGCATCAAGAAATTGATGCAAGTGTACATACCAAAAGAATATAAATAGGATGAATATCGTATGATTAATATTTCATGTTGAATAATGATTTAGATTGTATTGAGAGATAACATCTACATTGATGAATATATGTTGACATAATTAAATATGTGATTCCAATAATATTATACTAAGATGCTATCTCTTCATATACTTGAGAGCATAATGTGTTCTATAACAATCCTCTCTAGCTAAGAGAGAGTGTTAAGTTTGCAGCTTCAGTTAGATTGATTCGATTATGAGATACATTGTTGATGGGAAATCATCATTTAGACACACACATGCACAATATTATAATACATATTATATTATATATATTATACATAATATGTATAATATACATATATGGTTATTTATATAATTTTTAATATATTTATTATTATCTAATGGTGATTAATGATAGAGACATGTCTCCTACTCTCATATTCATAAGTCTTCGAATCTTCATTTGGAACACATCAATAAAAAAATTACAATGTTATTAAATTTTCAGAAAATGATCTTTATTACAACAACAAATTTATCCTATTAATATGTCTTCTTTTGGTATTACATTTCCTATTTATTTTCACTTTATGAGTACCGCCAACATCAAACACACTTCAAGGTCATGATTAAAAGTTAGTCTCAAAAATCTAGTTAACAAAAAATTAGAAAGGGATATCATAAGGTCAATGTACCTAGTTATAGAGATATCTTATTATATGTTATGTGTATCTTTATTCTATTCAATGTTTAGGAGTTTCTTCCATTAACAAACGGTTAACATTGCCATACTTTCTAGTTTTTTATGATAGTTTTAGTTGATTGATATATCATACTAGTGTCTCTTATGAGTTATCAAAATATTTTATTTTAGAATTTCCTTATTGAATCTTGTAGTTTTGTTTTAAGATTTAGTGACTACTCTAAGAACCATTATGAAAATCAATCAATTGTATTCTATATCATCATCTAATAATAAAAAATGTCTTTAATTGTATACATTCTCTATCCACTTTATATATTTTAATTTCAATTTGGATTTAGTTTAGATTTTTTGTTTTGTTTTGATGGGTAATGGGCCAAAGTCGAGATCAATTTTTATTATTATTTGTTGAGATTAATTATTATTATTTATAAAGTTTGAATATATTCAAACCCAAGACCTCCTAGATAACAAAACTCAACTAACTATTGCGATGGAAATTGTTGTATTATATAATTTAGAAATTTTATAATTTAATAATTATTTAAAATAATTATAAAAAATGAGATTAGTTCTAAATTTTTATTTTATTTTTTATGTTTTAAAATTGAATTTACACTAACTTTATAATTTATATTTTAAGATATAAAGTTCAACAAGGTACAAGGTCTCAAGAGCAAGCCTAATAAGATTTTTGATCCTTGTGGCCACATTTCAAATACTAAATTTTTATAAATTGGAGACCACACATCCTAAAATAAACGTTTATAATTTGATAAATATTTAATTTTTGTTAATCATAAAAAAACCTTTAGAAAAATTTGAGCATCTAGTAAAGTTGATTAATAATCCAATACATTATAATAGAGTTTTTTTTTCTTGATAGATGACCTTAGCCTGTATTATTTTGTTTATTTTTAAATGTAGATACCAAGGGAAAAAGAACAAGGGAAGAAAACCTCTAGTGAAGCCTATGACTTATTTAGTCCTCTTTGCAAATTTGCAATTGGTCTTCCACTTGGACTAGTGAATAAAAATTACATGCCTTGTTTGTACAAAAATAGTTATATTACATTGTCACTACAATGATGATATGATCATGTCTAAAATTTTTGAGGGGAGTGCTTTACTGTCTTGTCTTTTGTTTTCTTATTAAATTCTTGGGCAACCTACAAAATAAACTCTTCCATTGTCAACTTTGATCAAAATGTTAGTAATAATCAATACATTGAGAAAAAGAAATAAATCTATAAAATTTTAAAACTAATTAAATCATTTGAATATAACCTTAGACCATGATTCTTTAAAACCTATAATCACTTATCTTGAAGCAACCATATTTTTAACTATCCAAAATAAGTTATTATGAAGACTATAAAGGATCAAAGAACAAGAAGAAGATTCATGAGGCAAATGAAAATTGCTGATATATTGAAGAGGTAGGAACATAGAAGCTGATGCCAATAAAGGATACAATATTTCCAAGAAAAGAATATAGGATAATAAAACCCAATAAGAATTTATGAAATAGTGGAGAAAAAGAAAACATTAACAAATGAAGACAAAGAGAGAAAGGGAAAAAGGAAACTAGAGGGGAGAAAGGGACAAAGGGCAAAGAAAAAGAGAAAGATAGGGCAAGGAGAAAAAGGGGGGAACAAACAAGAAACTAAACACCACACAACAACTCTAAAATTAAAAAGAAAGGACAAGTAGGGAAATGAATCTAAAACAAAAGGATGAGAACCTAAATCACAGGAAGGAGGATACCTACAAAGGATAGCAAGAGAAAAAAAAACATTATGAGGGGATAGCGAGCCATTGAAATTTATCCTTCTTAGGATTTAGATTAATGATGTCACAAAATCCCCTAGAAAGATTTGAGCAAAGAGAAAAATTAGAAGGAAACAACATCAATAATATAGTTTTGGAGATGAGGGAGGGAACACCAAAACTAGGCTTAAGCAGTAAATCTTAGGAGGAAGGAGATGGAGAAAAAATAGAAAACATCTAATATAAAGAGAATAGTAATGGCTAAAATAAGGAAATTCCAAAAGCCACAAAATAATTTAGAGAATATGTCAGGCACCTATCATTATGGTAATATGAAATTTCTTGATTCCCTCTAGGAATTTGATTCAATGTGTGCTTAAAGGTATCATGTTTCATAAAGGTTCTATTATATTAAGCATATGAAACATACCATTTGGTTTGAATCATAAAAAACAATCTTAATTCGAAGATTTATATTTTGAAGACTAAAGATAATAATAATGCTATAAAAGCTAATATTTTTTAATATACGCTGAAGATTTACTGTAAGATATATTGATAGATTGCTTAGAAAATAATTTTATATTGGTTGAGCTAAACCTAGGTATTAAGATATAGTTTGTTCTTTAAATAACCAATTTCTCATTCATGCCTACTGTCAAGTCCTCTAAATGAAAGATTGTAGAAGATATAGGATGAGTAGATTTGGGAGGAAGGAGAAAAATGTGGATATATTATTGGGCTTAGGAGATAAGATTTGAGATAATAAATTTAAACCTTGATTTACAATGTAAAATTACATTTGAAATGAAATATGAAGGGATAATAGCGATCCTTAAAAAAATAGAGAAACCTATTAAAAAATAGAATACATAGAAACTAAACCAATGCTTAATATAATTTAGGTGTGTCATTAAAAAAATTGACATTTGAATAGCCAAAAGAGATTTGATCGATGCATTTATGATTCTAAATATATCAGAGATAATTTTCAGAAATACAATAGGGAAAGTAAACTCTAAGAGGTGGGGGGAAGGGGTGGGGGGGGTGTGAATCATTCCTTCAAAAATTTATCCATTAAATCATTAACCACACATCCATCTCACAATTTGCATATAAATTGAAATACCAAACTAAGCATGCTCATCCATAGCATGAAAACAAATAAACATTCATAACATATGACACAAGATATTTGGTTACCAAAAAACCATCCAATGAGAAGGTAAAATTGGGGTGGGGATGAAACCCACAAATCTTCACTACTACAGTTGTAAAGTGTATCAAGTGAAGGTTACAATGTTTGATTATAAACTATGATCTACCCTGTGAAAGGTCTTCCTTGTTAAAGGTTTACAAAGATTATTAGATCTTACCCTATTAAAGAATTTCAACACCCTATTAGAAATTTGTCTAGTTAAAGGACTTTAACTTACAATTAAATAAGAACTTAGTTAAGAGATCTACACAAAAGTATGGTAGAACTTGAAACCTATTAAGGCTACTCTATTAAGAGATTTTACTGATTCACTTGTTAGAATGTTTTAGCCTTGATCCTTTGGTTAGCACTTCTTTGCTAGATAACAGATCACCTCTTTCTTGATGTGTACTTGATCCCCTATAATTAGATGTATCACTTCTATCCTCTCTACTTTTCTCTATTCTCTATAACTAATTCTATAATTCATATCTCAATTTTTTTTCACAATTCCTTAGTCACCATGAATGCTTTGTCTGCGAATGCAAACATCTCTCTTTGTGTAATGCCCCACTTGTAGATCCATGGAACAAGGATAAATGTAAGACAAGATAATTAAAAAAAACAAGTATGGATGCACATGACAATTAACATATGAGGATCAAAAAGATCACAATAGAAGATTAAACAAACATCCAAACACCAATGGATCTCCAAACACCACTACTGACCAAAAATAATAAACCACAGAAGGATGCAAATTTTTTTGAATTCAAAACATTTTAAATTGAAAATCCAAAACCAACGGATTCAAGAATACTGTAGAGGATAGTCAAAACACCTCTCAAAAAAATCCAGACAAACTAAATAGTGCCCGCTGTCCACCCAAATAGGTTTTCCCAAGAACCTAGGCAACATTTTCATGCAACCCTGTGTGACACTTTCTAGTATCGTACAACCTTTCTCAAGAAGGTGTGCAATACTTTTAGGGTTTGGGTGACACTTCTCCAAAGGCTGTATGATACTTTACCAGCATTGTATGATGGTTTCTAAAAGGGCATGCGATATTTTCAAGTAGTGTGCAATAGTTTTTTCTAAGGGCATGTGATACTTTCTAGTATCACACGATTCTTCTTCTTTGGGCATGTGATACTTTAAAGGTATCACAAATGTTGACACATTGTCATCCAAAAAAAGAAAGAAATGCTCCAAGGAAAAATAGAGGGATTAAACAAGGAGTTAGAACCTCCCCACTGGGGAGGTACTAGATCCACAATCGAGGCACGAACACTCAAACAATATAATTGCAAGGGGGAAACTACATCTAACCATTGAAACATAGTAGTGAAGGAAAAGAACTAAAAGAAACATCACAATGTGTTGAAATAACTAAGTGCACGATTTCTCCCAACCATAATAACATTATGAGATCTTGAAGGTCCTAGCCATCTCCCATGCGTCACATCCCAAACTACCAATTAGATTGTTAGAGTTGTCTTATAAGGACATCACTACTAAAGTGTAATAACATTATAAGAATGGGAAATATAACATGCTAATCCAATAAGAAATATATAATCTATCTAAGAAAAACATATCATCTAATCATAAGCTAAATATCATAATAGAGGAATGCTTCAAATAAACTAACATCATCTAAACATGATATCCAAGCTTTCTAATGAAAGCATAAATCACAAGAAAGCATGCTATAGAACTTGAAGTATCAAATGAATACATCTAATAATATTCACACTAAGACAATAGAATGCCTTTGTACATTGGTCCCCAATAGTGGTATAGGTAGCTATGCCTCCCAACCACATGAAATTGAAAGGTTGTCTCCCACTCAGTTGTTGGAGATAATGATCCAACCAAAAAAACACATAAAGAAAACTCCCATGGCTAACACTCATGCTAGATAGTAATGATGAATGAAAAAAAGATCATGAGACAATGCAAGTACTATAGGTCTTGGTTAGAAACTCAATGGGTTACTATGTAGGGGTTGACATCATGGAGAGTCTCTTGGCATCAGAAAGCCCAAACTTAGATTGTGCAACTCAAATCCCCAACAGAAAAATCTCACACTAAATATTTTATTATCTTCTAGAAGAGGATTTTGGAAAAATCTCTCAAGTTCTCAATTTCCAAAAATGAGAAGTGAGGAATTAATTTCTTCTTTGAATACTTATTCACTTTTCGAGTGAATAATCAATTAGGGTAAATAACTAGCCAACCTAGTTAAATCTCAAATTGTCCCATAGGATATTCCAAGTAATTGGAATTCATCTATGGAAAAGCTATAAAAAATTAAAAATAATTGAAATAAAGTTTTAAAACCCAAAATCACAAAAAATCCTTAACAACATTTGCGACAATGCGAGCCTCTAAATGCACAAACACATTCATAGGTCTAGTTACATAATGCAAATGAGTCTAAATTTATCAAATCACTGGAAGGTTTAATTTAACATTTAAATAAGATACATCGACCATACAAACATGACATTGGTGAAATATGAACAACTGAAACACTAACTCCATGTACCACTACTAGGGATATAAATCATACACACTAAAACACATGATCAAGTGAAATTGTATATAATAACATAGCCAAAGCAATAAATGCATTAAATACCTAATTTTACCGTTCATTTAATTTTACTAAAACAATCCATTTACATCACTCATGCTTGCATAAAGCATAATAAAGAAAAAATGAAGTAAGTAACCATAGCATTAAATCTAACACATATAACATAATCAGAGATATGTCCAAATAGAAGATAACCAAATATCATCATAAAACATACTGTCATCTCAAAATGGAATCAACATGAAAATATGATAATTTAAACAACATAGTAATCAACCATCTATGATACTAAAATCAAAGTACAACATCCAACCCTTAGGTCATCTCAAATGCATAAATAGTAACATGAGTACAAGTATCTCTCGAATCAAAATAAGTAAGGTACAGACTCCAAATACAAGAGACACTACATCCTCCCCCACTACACATAGGATTTCTCTTAGAAGCTAGAAAAAAGATAGGGGTACAATCCCCTCAATCATGTAGCATCTTCCCAAGTAATAGAGGTCTCATTGCTCGGGTCCCATTGGACGCTTACCTGCTCTATGTCCCTACCTCTCAAAGTTAGTCTCCGATGTTGAAGGATATGAATGGGCTCCAAAGAAAATTGTCCATCCCCCACCTATAAAAAATTCAAATCAAGAACATAGGTCACATTGGGAATATAGTGTCTCAAAATAGAAAGATGGAAAATATCATGGATGCACGATAGGATATGTCTCAATGCTAGCCGATAAGAAATGGAATCGATCCTCTCAAGGATCTCAAATAGTCTAACAAAATGTGGTGCCAACTTAGAGAATTTCCCATAATAGATGGGGCTCTTCCTTGGATGTACTCGTAGAAACACCCTATCACCAACAAAATATGATGATCCAACTTATGGGCATTTGCATACTTCTTCTGCTTGTCTTGAGTAGTGACCAAATGCTCTCTAGAAACAACTTGCTACTCCATATGCTGAAGCATCTCTATGCCTAGAAGTACTCAGTCCTCTAAATGATCCCATCTTAAAGGGGTATGACACATTCTATCATACAAGGCCTGAAAAGGTGACATGCCAAGAGAACTATAATACTCATTTTCATAAGAAAACTAAAAAAGGTATAAATAATCCTTCTACTTCACCTGCCTATCCATAATATACATGCAAATCATATCTTCTAAAACTTGGTTCACTCTCTCAATTTGACCATTGGTCTCTAGGTGATAAGCCAAACTAAAATTGAGATGTGCACCCAAAGCATGGTGGAGAGACATCTACAGTGTTGAAGTAAACAATAGATCTCTATCCGAAATAATCTGATGAAGGATCCCTTGGAAAGGAACAATATCCTGCAAGAAAACATGCGATACAAAAGAAGTTGTGTAGGATATTCTCATGGATGAAAATGGTGCTACTTTGGACAACTTTTTCACTATCTCCATAATACAATCATTTCACTTTGATGACATAGGAAAACCTATGATAAAATTAATAGATATCATATCCCATTTTCACTTTGGGATATCATGCAGTTGCAAAAGACCCGTCGGATGCTGATGCTTTGCCTTCACTCTCTGGCACTTGAGACATTGAGCAAAAAAATCAACATCGCACCTCATCCCTGCCTAAAATTACAACCATTTAAGATTGGCATGCATCTTTTTGATTTTGGGATGTACAAAATATAGTGCTTGATGTGCTTCCAACAAAACCAAGGTATGAAGATCACTGACATGGGTACATAGATATGCCTCAAGTGTCACAGCAGTCCATCAGACTCAAGCAAATAACCTAAAAACGTCCTCTCAAGGGTATTCCCAGAATTGATTTCTACCCTCACCTCCCGATACCATGTGTCACTAGGCAAGGCCTCCAAGATACACCCTCACAAATCTACTCTCAATGACAAGGTTAATATCTCATGTTGCCTCTTACTCAAAGCATCTATGCTGACATTTTCTCTCTTTAATGTTGTAAACATCAAAGTAATATTTGCATAGGAATTCCATCCAACAATGCTATCATGCATTTAGGTTTGGAAGAGTAAAGATATACTGCAAGCTTCTATGATCGCTATGCAACTCAAACCTATGTCCCAAAAGGAAATGCCTCCAACAAAATAGAGTATGCACTATGACCACAAATTCCAAATCATGAGTGGGGTAGTTGAGCTCATGGTCCTTGAGTTTTCTAGACTCATACAAAACCACTTGACCATCCTAAATTAACACCACAACCACACCTTCCAACAGAGCATCTATGCAACCATAAAATCACCTACAGGATTAGGCACTACAAGGACTGGTGCACTGGTTAAACACTCCTAAAGAGTATTAAATGTTGCCTCACACTGATATGACCAAACATACCTCTTCCCTTTCTACTAAAGAGAAGTGATGGGATGAGCTACATGTGAGAAATCCTTCATGAAGCAATGGTAATAGCCCACCAATCCCATGAAACTTTGAACCTTTGAGACATTAGTGGGTATCGACCAATCTATGATAGCTCAAATTTTCTCTAGATTCACTGCAATACCATCACCCATGATGATATGCCCCAATACTTCACCTTAGATTGGAAGAATCTAAATTTACCCAAGTTTCCATAAAACTAATGATCTCGCAAGAACTGTAATACTTGGCATAAATGGATGACCTCATGTTCCTCCATAGTCTTTAGATATATCAAAATTCCATCCAAAAAAATAATGACACACCAATCAAGGTACATGTGAAATAATCAATTCATCAAACTCATGAACACTGATAGCACATTAGTCAACCCAAAGGGTACAACCATGAACTCATAATGTCCATATCTTGTGTGAAAAGTTGTTCGATGAATGTTAGCCTCTTGGATATGAACTTGATGGTATCCTAACTTAAGATCAATCTTCAAGAACACTCACACTTGTTAGTTTGTGGTGACTAATTAGGAAGTACTATACATGTAATAATTAATTATAACCCTAAAGTAGTAAAAATACTTGTATAAAAGAGCTTAGGGTTAGGGGTTTTTATAATGTTTGGTGTGAAATTGCTTCTTGCAGTGGTATTGAGCTGTAAGGGATTATAGATTGTAATTACGTTGTAATCACCTGATCGTAATAATATTGGACTTGCTATTTGGTGGACATAGCCCATGGTTTGGGTGAAGCACATAAAATTTTGGTGTCTTGTGTTCTCTTCTTCGCAATTTATTATTTTCTAATATTGTTTATATTTTCATGTAATTGTTATTTCTATTTGAGGTTAATCCTAACAACACTCCCTTCATCTGATCGAACAAGTCATCTATCCTCAATAAAGGGTACCAATTCTTCACCTTCAATTTATTCAACTGCCAGTAGTCAATGCATAAGCACAATGATCTATCTTTCTTCTTCACAAAGATGACTAGTGCACCCCATAGGGATACACTAGGAAAAATATGGCCTTTGGCCAACAATTCCTCCAACTACAATCTAAGCTTAATCAACTCTTGAGTAGTCATGCAGTAAGGAGCTCATGAAATTGGCTCCGCTCCTAGTATGAGATCAATTTGAAAATCAATGTCACGCTGTGGTCACATACTAGGTATCTCATTAGGAAACACATTTTCATACTCACGAAGGAGTGGGTGATCATCAAGTGTCACCGTACAACTATCAGCTTCCTCAAGATCACTAATGGAAATTAAAAATAATTGAAATCCCTTTTTCATACTCCACTTTAGTTGATTAGCTGAGATCATCCAAATTGTGATTGTTCTTTGGACTCGTAATAGTTTTACCTTCCCACCTTGTCATCAACACATTATACTGACTTATAATGGCAATCAATATTCACTAGATGGGTGGCTAATAAATCCATGCCCAACACAATGCCATACTATCCTAAAGGTAAGATGCAAAGATCCACTATGGTGGTGAAAGTTTCCAAATTCAAACTACAACCATTGACCAAGAAGTCTACAACTACTTTGGAACCTGTGGCTAACTCAACCTGGCACCTATCAACTTGATGTGCTACCACTAGCCTACATTGTATAACAAGAGAAGATGAAATAAAAGAATTAGAAGCACCTAAGTTGAACAAAACTAATGATGAAATACCATGCAACATACCTATAGCCTTGACTATGGTACCTTGATGCTCAACTTTTATCAACCTCCACAAAGACTGGATGAAGCCTTCCTCCATCTCCCATAGTAGGCTCCGATCTAACTACACCTCTACCACATCTTATAGATGGTTTAATAGGACATCCAAAAGCTTTATGGTTGGGCTAGCCACAAGAATAATAGTTTCCCCCGAAGCAAGATCCAATCCCATGACCACCTTGAGTAGTACTAGAATATGGTGCATTACCCTTGCTAGAGTTCTGTTGACTACTCAGAAGAGGGTGATCCTACTGAGATTTTTTTCCATGGTTCTAGTCATCGCCTTTCTTCCCTAAGGTATTTGAAGGTTGAAAACCTTTTTTTCCAAAAACACTTTTGATGCTTATGATGATATCAACCCAAAGAGGGTGTAGACTAGGCTTGGCCATTTCTTAATGACCAAGTGAACTGTGCATCCTATCTTGAGTTCCATGCACTTTGGTTCTGAGAACTTGATTTACAACTGAACCCCCTAGCCACATTGCTCTCTAGAATTCTTTCCTTCTCTATAGCAAGTGTAAGTGTCCTAGGTTAGTGAACAGAGACATCTCCAATGATAGAGTCCCTAAGGCTCTTAACAAAATGTCGAGTGAGGAGTGCTTCATCATGATGATAGCTCAAATACTACCTCAACCCAAGGAAATGATTTTCATACTAGTCCACCATCATATTCCCTTGCTTGTGTTCATGAAACTCATCAGTATGAGCCTCATAGTATTGTGGATAAAGGAATTTCTCCCAGAACCTCTCCTCGAAGATCTCCCAAGTGAGATCTACCACATCAATATGAAGCTTCTCACTTTCCATATCCCACCAAATAGAACCATGTTCTCTCAACTAAGTGATAGCACAATAAGCTTTCATGTTGCTCCCATAAGGTAGTTAGGAGAAGCAATGCCCTATATCCATTAACCATGTCTCAGCCTTGAGCTCTGTCCCATGGCCATCAAATAGTGGTGGTTTGGACTTTTGAAGTTCCCACATCATCTCTACCTGGGTGAAGTCATCATTATCATTTCAACAATGACCCCTCCATCGATGCCCTCTACCACTAGGTGGTGTACAAGAATGTGCATGTTCATGCTCCTCCTCTCTATGCTATGACTAATAGGAATCTCTATGATGAGATTTCTCTTCCTAGTTATTGTCATGTTGGTTCCCCTCTATAGGAGGTCCCGACCAAGATAGAATCTCTTGTAGCACTGGCATCAATGCCCTAATTTCGACTTGTTCATTATTACCCTATCCTCCCTCCCCATTTTGACATTCCTCTTCATGGTTATTTTGTCAGTTACCACCTCGACCACCAGGTCTACATGTAGGAGGCATCACTATGGAAGCAACAAGATAAGGTCAGAAACATACAACATAAGCATAAGAGTCACAAGCATGAACCAAAATGAGATATCAACAATAAAAAATATAAGATAAAAATACACAATAAAACCAATAACTTAGTGGAAGGATAACATAGAGATCCCAAAATTTGCAAGATGGGCTCTTATACTAGATGTCATGCCCCACCCAGAGATCCTTGGAACACGGATAAATATAAGCCTAGATTATTTAAAAAAAAGAAGAAGTATGGGAGCACATGACAATCAACATATGAGAATTACAAAGACCACAACAAAAAGACTAAATAAACATCCAAACACCAATGAATCTCCAAACACTACTACTAACCAAAAATAACAAACTATGAAAGGACACAAAAAATTTCAAATTTGAAACATTCTGAATTTAAAATCCAAAACCAAGGGATTCAAGAACATTGTAAAGTATAGTCAAAACACCTCTTGAAAACTTTTAGATAAACAAAAAAGTTCACGTTGTCAACCCGAACAGGTTTTCCCAAGAACATAGGTGACACTTTCATGCAGCCTTATGTGACACTTTCCAGTATCTGACCTTTCTCAAGAGGGCATGCAATACTTTCAGGGTCTAGGTGAAACTTCTCCAAAGGCCATGTGATACATTACCAATATTGTATGATGATTTCTAAAAGGGCATGTGACACTTTCAAGTATCACATGATAGTTTTTCCTAAGGGTGTGCGATACTTTCTAGTATTGCACAATTCTTCTTCCTTAGGTGTGCAATACATCAAAGGTATCACCTAATGTTGACACATTGTCACCTAGGAAAAGAAAGAAACACTCCAAGGATAAATAGAGAGATAAAATAAGGAGTTAAAACCTCGACATCGAGGAGTACCAAATCCACAATTGAGGCATAGACACTCGAACTATATAATTGAAAGATGGAAACTACATCTAACCATCTAAACATAGCAATGAAGGAAAAGAATAGAAAGCAACATCACAATGTACTTAAAAAACTAAGTGCATAGTTCCTCCCAACCATAATAACATCATGAGACCTCAAAAGTCCTAGCCATCCCTGTGTGTAACATCCCAATCTACCAACTAGATTGTCAGAGCTATCTTATAAGAATGTCACTCCTAAAGATTAATAACATCATAAGGATAGGAAATCTATCATGCTAATCCAATAAGAAATAGATAACCCAACTAAGAAAAACACAACATCTAATCATAAGCTAAAAATCATAATATAGGAATGCGTCAAATAAAATAACATCATCTAAACATGATACCCAATCATTCCAATGAAAGCATAAATCACAAGAAAGCATACTCCAGAACCCAAAGTATCAAGTGAATACATCTAGCAATGGTCACACTAGGACAATAGACTGTCTCTATACACTAGTCCCCAGTAGTGATATAGGTAGCTATGCCTCCCAACCATGTGGAATTTAAAGGTCCACTCCTATCATATTGATGGAGATAATGATTTAACCACAAACACACATAAAGCAAACATCCATGGCTAACACTCAAGCTAGACAGTAATGATGACTAAAACCATGATCATGAGAAAATGCAAGCTGTACTATAGGTCCTTGCTAGAAACTTAATGGATTATTATGTAGGGGCTAACATCATGGAGAGTTTCTTAGCATTGGAAAGCCTAAGCTTAGATCATGTGGCTCAACTCCCCAGTGGAAGGCTCTCATAGTAAACATTTTATTGTCTTAATTTTTATTATCACCTATTGTTTTATTTAGTTATCACTTGATTAATACTTCTACATACTAATCCTTAAGAAATAGTCACTAGGCTATGAAGATAGAAGCCCCCTCCATATGGTACCCTACCCTACCCAAGCTAATCCAACAATAAGTTCTTGTAGGCATGCATATTCCTAACCCAAACCCGAATGATCATAACTCCTGGAAATACTATGGAAGATTGGTTCTCACAATTCACTTGACAAATGTACATGCACATTCTTGTGTGTGGTGCACTACCATCACAAAGATCATACCACAAGGACTAGATGAGAACACAAGCAAAATATAACTCAACCAAAAACAAGCTCTGGAGGATGGATGTGACACACATCCCAATGCAACATAAAAGTGCAACAATGATCTAATCAACATCCCAATAGATGATCTAGGTCCATGACCAACATCATGCCAAGAAAACCTAAGAAAATAGGGTAGCACACAATTTGAGGTAAAAACTCGAAAACTAGAAAAAATCAAAAATAAAACCCATTTGGTCTTAGGGCACAAAAGCCAAAAAAATCTAATAAAAATTAGTTTCATACACCTTATACAAAAATCACCAGCATAATGATGCAAAACCCCAAACCGTCATCCTAAAAATAGGGAAAACATTCATACCCAACCAACTGGGTAGGACTAGCAAAAAAAAATGGAGGGGGACACTAGTTCTCAGCCTCTTAACAAATTGCTACCATAAACAAAAGTAGAAACTGAGTTGAAATGTGAAAATGGGAGAACCCTACTTGATAGCAAAAGGGGCCGAAACAAGAAATAGCATAATAACATAAATAACCAGTAGAAGCTGCTGGAAATCATAGCACAACAAGATCTCCTCGAGATGGACCCAATGAGACTGACCTCGCAAAAATCTCATGACCGCAACTCTCACAAAAAATAGAAACGTAATCCTCCAAAAGAGGATTTTGGAAAAATCTCCGAAATTCTCAATTTCCAAAAGTGAGAATTGAGGAATTAATTTCCTCTTTCAATACTTATTCACTTTTCAAATAAATAATTGATTAGGGTAAATAACCATCCAACCTAGTTAAACCCCAAATCAACCAAAAAAAAGCTATTCCAAGCAATTGGAATTAATCTATGGAAATGTTGCTAGAAATTAAAAATAATTAAAATAAAGCCTAAAAATCTAAAATCACAGAAATTGCTTAACAACCTTCGCAACAATGTGAGCCTCTAAATGCACAAACACATTCACAGTTCTAGTCAGATAGTGAAAATGATTTCAAATTTATCAAATCACTGGAAGGTTTAATTCAACATTTAAATAAGATACATCGACCATACAGGGATAACATTGGTAAAATATGAATAGCTAAATCACTAATTCCATGTGCTACTACTACGGATATAAATTGACACAATAAAACACATGATCAAGTGCAGTTGTATATAATAACATAGCCAAAGCAATAAATGCATTAAGTACCTAATTTAACTGTTTATTCAATTCTACTAAAATAATCCATTTACATAACTCACATTCACATAAAGCATAATGAAGCAAGAATGAAGTAAATAATCATCACATTAAATCCAACACATATAATATAATTAGAGATATGTCCAAATTTTGGATAATCAAACATCATCATAAAACATATTATTGTCTCAAAATGGCATCAACATGCAAATATGATCAATTGAACAAAATAGTAATCAAACATCTATGATACTAAAATAAAAGTACAACATCTGACCCTTAGGTCATCTCAAATGCATAAATAATAATTTGAGTACAAGTTTCTCTTGAATCAAAATAAACACGGTATAGATTGCAAACATGAGAGGCACTACACTTCACTCGTTAGCATCTTTAGGGTTTTCCTTAGAAAAACCTAGGTGACTTAGGGTTAGGTAAGAATCAATGATTGTGATTCACCTATTTTGCCAGTTAGAATATCCCTCAATTAGATTGGTTGCATGTACTACATAGGGATTCTAAATATAGATTCATTCTTATCATCTAGAATCACAAAAAAATCTTTATGTTGGCCCAAAAATGGTTTACATAAGAGTTTTTTCCATTACAAACAACTATGTCCAAAATTGTTTACTTAGCATTTGAAGTCTTTGATGCTTGACATCCACTATATCTTCAATGTTGTAACTCATCTTCTGAATGAATCAAAATGCACTATTCAATAGACATTTAAATCACTTGGAATATACTAACTTTCTCAACACTGGAGTGACTCAGTACTAACTATCTCCTCGAGACATACTAGTGCTCTACACATACTATATATTCTACTTGGCTTGGATCATCTAACAACTTATGCTCAACATCCACTACTTACTCAGCATGCACTTTATGAATATGACTAAATGTTTAGTCACTCATATGTCAAAATCAATATGAGATTAACCATTGGCCCTTTTGACATGAGTAGCAAAAACACTTTGTAATGCACATATATACTTAAGCATAAATCAGATAATCTATAATCTTTACTAATGACTTATCAGTCATACCTCAAAACTTCATAACTGCCCTCTAAGTTGATTGTTCTATGTTGTATCTGAATCTAATACTCCTATTAAGTAAATTTTCTTCCACTACTAGTTACTCTATTTCTATTGTTACTCCCCCTTTGGGAAATTTCTCCTTGTTCTTCACTATCCCCCTTTTTTCAATTCCCCCTTTTTTGATGCTTATGTCAACATGGCTCGTATATTTATCAAGTTAGCCTTGGTATTTGCATCTTGTGCATGTAATGCAACTAGCTAACCTTGAGTAGATAATAACATCTGAAAGTGAGTTTGACTATGACCAAGAGAAAACTTAAGAGTATTACTTGTTGTCTTTAAGTCTCCATGAAGCCAGTCCATAGCCCTCTGTGCTTCTTGTGTAAAAAAGTTCACATTACAAAGATTTGTGTATAGAGAAAATATATTCTCTAATACCTTTCTCACATCTTCCATCTTGGTTGCTAAGTCAACCCATCTAAGTGCAATGACACTAGAAATATTTTTATTAATGTTTTTAAAAAATCTCTTCTCAAACCATTCTAAAAGTTTGGTGTTTGTATCTAGGTTTGCATCACTGATTTTGTCCACTACATTCACCAGTTGCTCAAGAATAGGTTTATCTGTATTAGGTTCTAGGAGGGTGAATGCATCAATAAATATGTCTTTTATTTCATATGGCACTTATCTTTTCTTATCGTCCCTCCTGAGTAACTCTTGATTCTTTTTCCTTGCTAGAGCTTCTTGCAATATGCTCATCTTCTCTATGGTGATTGATGCTAGATCAAAATTTGTAATTTCAATCACCTCATCTAAGTTGACATCTCCACAATATGTGTCTTTTCCAAGCTTAAATTCATTAGGATTAGGCCTTGATGACTGCAATGGTGTAGCATCTACACTCGACCTTTGAAGAGTTTGACTAGGAATAAGAGGTGTAGAGCTTGGTAGGGTAACCAATGTCTAAATTACAATTTGTTCCTCTGGTTTCATAGTAAAAAATGAATATTCAGTCCTATCCTTCTCCTTCTTTGTGTTTTCTTTCCCTTGAATCTATGATTTAGGTGCAAGACTACCTTCCTAACCTATTTGGACTTGTGTTCCATCCTTCTCAACTATTAAAATTGCTTGTACTAAAGCATTTGACACCAATTTGCTAACATTTGATGTCACTGTATCCTTTCTTTGGTATACAACAATTAGAATTGGAACATGAGTGCTAGTGGTGATACCCTATTATACATTTGGACCTCTTGTCTTTGTAAGTGTAAGGAACATACTGGGTGGACCCACAATAATGGGTTACACTTTTTTGCCTAAACTGACACTGAACTGTGAACTTTAAAGAAAACTTTCACATTCAGATGCAAATTGCCATTTAAAGGTAAGGAATTTGAAGATGAAGTAAATTAGATTCTTTTAGGATTTTTTGTGTAGATTCTAAATATATATATATATATATTTCATTTTTGAATTTATTTGATTGAATTAATTTTTCTCCCACAAAAATTGCTATGTTATCAAAAACCTGATTTTTAAAAAGTGACATTGTTTTTGACACACATAACTTTTTTTCTACAATAGATATCAATGTGATTCTTTCAAATTGACCTTGTTAATATCCATAGTAAAACCGTAGAGGTGATATGATGTCTTCATCCTTAGTATTTCATATTTTATTAGACTTTAAAGTTGACCTAACACTAATTTGGACATACATGGATTTTGACATATGTAACTTATTATAGATTTATCCAATTTCAAATTTTCTTTTTTTGAATGAAAGAGCACTCAAATATAGAGTCTGTAGTTATTTTTCAAAATATTTATTCTCTTATTTACTATTTTTCCATGAGCGTTCAATATATAGGTGTATTTTTTTATAACGAACCTCTATTCAATTAACGTAAAAAAAATGTATACTTAAACCATTCGAAATATATCAAATCCATAGTCATTAGAAAGCTAGTTCCGAGCACGTGTCTTGAAAAATGAAATATCTTAAGTGCTTCATCTGAACCTAGAAATAGAGCCTAGAAGCCATGAAAATGACAGGAAATATTATAGACTTTGAAAAATGCATCTACTTTACTAGTTTTGATACAAACTAACTTTCTATCAAATTTTTTTTAATAGTTTTGATAGAAACTATTTAGGCCAAGTTTTTCATGCCTAATTAGTTTCAATAGAAACTATTTACTTTCTATCGAAACTAAAAAAATGTTTCTATAGAAACTAAAAAATAGTTTCTATAGAAACTACTTAGTTTCTATCGAAACTATTTAGGCCAATTTTTTTTTGTTTAGTTAGTTTCGATTGAAACTACCTTCAAAAGTAGTTTCAGACATCCTTTATCTTGATATTATCTTTTTGAATAGCTTGTTTTACATGAGGGGGACTAGCACTCGACATATGTACCTCAGGTAGATCTTGCTGTTGCTTTTCTTCAATTGTTGCCTCTACATTTGTTTCCTTATCTATTCCCCCCTCATGACCATCTTGTATAGAAATATCCTTGGTAATCTCAATTACCTCTTGGTTATCTTTTTCCTCACCTACCTCTTGAGGTGCTTGCTCAATAGATTTTTCTATCTATAACCCATAGATAACTTTCCATATTTGGGTGCTCTATTTCACAACTTCCTCAATGTTATTCTATAAAGTGTTGAAGGCTCTATATTTGGGAGAAAGTCTCCCCTTGTATTTTTTAATGGCCCTAGTCATAGATGAATTATCCAATTTTGGCATTACTCTAGCTAGAGTAGTCTCCCTTATATTGCTTTTAGTAGTTAAATTGTATTGCCATTTTTTTCTTAACTCTATCATATAGACTTTTGGGTAAAGAGTTGGAAATCTCAATAGGAGAATTCTTGAATGTGGTCATCATTTTATATAAAAATTCCTCAACCTTATTCATTTCTACCTTTCCAAGTTTTTCAAACTCAACATGTGTGAGCCCTGATAAATCTGCATTGTTCTTGATGTTATCACACAAGTTGTCTAAATAAGAAGAGGGACTGTGGCTTACCATTTAGAATTGACTATTCTCACTTGACTTGGTCCTCTCCTCATTTGATTCATTTGGAGCAATATAATTTCTCCTCTTTGGTTAATCTTGGTGACTCTTCTCTATAGTAGAAGTTGATCTTTTGCCTTTGCGTTTGTCATCTTCTTATGTTTTCTTTGTAGTAGCCCTTGTGCTAGCCCTAGTGATAGGTACTACTGGTTTTTGTTGTGTTGACTTCACAACCTTCATAGGTTTATTTTCTGCTAGCTCCTTGGCTTTTATCTTCTTCTTTGTAGGCTTAGGTGCTTTACTCACTTCTTCACCCTTGACACCTTTATCATGTTCCACTTCCTCTTCTTATTGGTCCTCTCCTTGACCTTGTATTAGTGCAAGTGGGGCTTGAGTAGGTTTCTTATCTTCTTCATCCTCATCCTCATCTTCTTCTTCTTCCTCTTCTCCCCCTTCACTAAATCTTTCTTTAAGCTTCTTCATAATTTTATTCTTCTTTCTCACCACAGAAGTTTTCTTCAAATCTATTGTGATTCTAGATTTGGCTTCCTGATAATTTCAAATAAGGTTGTACTTTTATCAACTTATTTTGCAAGTAAAGTTGTGATGGCTACTGATGCCTCATTCACATTGATTTCATTGGGCAATGACATGAGCCTCCTAACCCTAGGAACAACTTCTTGTACATATGTAAAATCAACATCCACTAGAAAGAAAACATCACCATAATATTTCTCTAGCAGTGACACTAGTATCCTTGGTCTCTACTTCATAGACTTCTTGAAGTCTTCAAAATAGCTTGTCATGATTGACTCAAAGTTGTCCCCAAGTTGCTCTATGAACTCTCCAAATTGAACTGCAATTAACCTATTAGACTTCCAAGCAAATTTTCCAAATGAAGGAAATGTATTTTGTATATAGAAAAATATACAAACTAGTAATGAATCAAATTTGCATTATGTACTCTTTATCTTTCTTATGGCTCCCAAGTTTTATGATAATTGCTAGAGTTGTAACTCGACAAGGTCATAAGAGTGATCCTTCTTCACTATCTAGTAGCCGAAATCCACAGTGATACAAGACACACTGTTCAATCTATTAGAATCAAAGAACTTGTGAGCAATAATTCTTATTGCAAATGTAATTAAGGGATCTGAAATTGTGTCAATTTTCATCCCTCTTTTGTTCCATATAGCCCCCATATTCTTCCCAATTACATCCTTCACATCACTTCACATGGTCTTGGGTCTATCTAGGGTAGGGTACCCTATTACATGTTGAATGATTCTTTTAGTGATCTTGGTAGGGCCATTTTCCAACCATACCAGGTGATCATGTATTCTCCTAAACACTATCTTAATCCATTCTATCTTGAATACATTTAAAATATCTAGGGCATAGGTTAACCCTTTTCTCTCTACAATCTTGTTTTCCTCCTTCAACACTCCATCAATACATATCTTTCCATATAAATCTCCAATTTCCATGTCTCCAATACTTCCAACCTTACAAGTGTAGCAACATCTTACATCTTGTATGATTAAAACTTGTGGTGCTATCATCAATAACACACTAGTTGGATCTCCTTTGTATGAAATCTCAAGAATAGCTTGGAAGGGTGGTTGTTTAATCTCATTTTTTTTCAATTAATTATTTAGAACCTTTTTAACTTCCTTCCTAACAATAATTGAAGAACTAGATGCCATATCAAATAACTAGGGTTTGTGATAATTCAGACCATGTAACTCAACACATAATAAATACCTTATGAATATGATGATTGGTAATGAGTAGTAGCTGAATTTAGTTCACAAACACTTGAATCCTTCACCTGAATTTTCCTTATTCTCTTTGTGCTCTCTTTGATCTCTAATGAATGCAAATGAGTCAAAAATTGACCATATAGCCCTTAAAACTCAACAATAAATACTTAGTGCTTACACAACTATAAGCTTGACTATCATAGCAATCTCAACTCACTCATCTTACACATTATTTCTTTTAGGCTCAACAATCACAATGAGCTCAGCCAATACTATCACCTTTAATAGCTTGACACCAACTAAAATTGTTCATGCTTGGCAACAACATGAAGACTTAAAAACCTTATAGATTTCTTCCAGGTTCTAACCAATACATTACATCTTAGTTCATGCATATATACTCTTTTTAGAACTTAGATTCTTTGAATTGATGTAAAATATAACAATGCAATATCAATCCCACATACCTTTTGATTACCTAGTTGGAGGTGATGTGATCACCTGATTTATTGGATGAAGTGACCTCATCAAAACTTGATATGCTATGGTCTTCCTTTTTCTTCCATGTCTTGTTCATATTCACTTTGACATCCTCAACACCAATATTCCCTTTGCCTTTTATTGATTCACTACCAGGTGCTTTTGACCTTGTTGGACAATTCTTGCCGATGTGACCAATCTTCAAACAACTAAAACATGAAGTTTGAATCAACAATCTACTGTACTCACTTCTGAAATGTGTTCTACTATAATTCTCAGCAACATGTCCATACTCTTGACAATAGTGACAACTATACCTTGTATTGTAATCCCAATTTTAGGGTTTCCCATTGTGTTTTCTCTTTATCTGCTTATTAGATGTCCACTTGGCATTAGATTTGCATTGATATGCTTTATGTCCATACTTCTAACAATTATGGAAATTTCCTTCAAATCTTTGTGTTCTTGTAGTCTTATTCCTACATACATGTGCCTAATGTCCTTTCTTTTTGCACTTATGGCAATAACCCATCAATTTCTCCTTGAAGTTTTGATTTGCATTGTTGCTCCCACAAACATTTGTTGTATGACCTATCTTTCCATAATTATGATAAGTGGGTTTGTAGCTCTTACCTTTGTTGCTTCTTTTTTCACCACTTTTAGATGATTCTCCTTTCTCAATACTGGTGTATCCTAATCCAATAGTATCATTATTAGATCTAGGAGATCTCATCAATTTCTCAATGTACTTGATGGTTTCATTAGGTCTGTTGAAACTTTCAACAAATTCTTTTTCTCCTTTTAGATCAGTTCTCACTTGTTCATTTTGTAACTTCATGGTTGTGATCTCGATATCCTTACCATTCAATTCATGATTGGAAATCATCACTTTATTCATTATTTCCAATTGCATGCTAGAAATCCTATATATCTCTGATGTTTTCACTTCCAATGTGTTGGTTAGTATCCTTTTCTCAACTTTAATCATGACTTTGTCTTCCTCAGCTTTCTTTTTCTACTCCATCACCTTACATAGAAATAATGATTGGACTTATTGTTCTATCTTAAGATTTTTGACCTCTTCAGTTAGGACACCATTCTTTTCCATTAGAGTTGCAACTGCTGTAGCAAATTCACTTGAGTTTCCATCTACAAACAATTTAGTAGTATCTTCCTCTTGGTAATTTGTACCATTTTCCTCAATAGCTATCTCTTTCCTTCTCTTTAATGAGTACTTCAAATCATCTCTTTATTCATTCAGTTGATTTAGGGAAAGCTGGATTTCAATCTTTTGGTTCTCAATGAATTTTTTTTGAACTTGTAGATTTCTATCTTTAAGATCTTTCCTTAAAGTTGCAAGCTTTACTTTTTAGAGAACAAGGCTCTAATACCAATTGTTGTAAATACAACAGGGAAAGTAAACTTTGAGAGAGTGGGGGTGGTGGAGGGGGGGGGGGGGGGAGCGAGGGGTGTGGGGTGTAGGTGAATCAGTCCTTCAAAACATTATCCATTAAATGATTCACCACACATCAATCTCACAATTTGCATATAAACTAAAATACTAAACTAAGCATGTGCATCCATAACATGAAAATAAATAAATATTCATCACATATGACATAAGATATTTGGTTACCTAGAAAACCTTCAATGAGAAGGTAAAACTAGGGTGTGGATGAGACCCACAAATCTTCACTACTGTAGTTGTAAAGTGTATCCAATGAAGGATACAATGTTTGATCATAAAATATGATCTACCCTATTAAAGGCTTACAAAGATTGTTAGATCTTACCCTCTTAAAGGATTTCAATACCCTATTAGAAGTGTTCTTGGTTTAAGGACTTCAACTGACAATGAAGTAAGCACTTAGTTAAGAGATTTACACAAAATTCTACTAGAACTTGAAACCTGTTAAGGTTACTCTGTTAAGAGATTTTACTGATTCACCTGTTAGAATGTTTCAACTTTGATCCTTTGGTTAGCACTTCTTTTCTATATAATAGATCACCTCTTTACTAATGTGTACTTGATCCTCTCTAATTAGATGTTTCACTTATGTCCTCTTTTCTTTCCTCTATTCTCTCTAATGATTCTACAATTCATATCTCAATTCACAACTCCTTAGTCACCATGAATGCTCTATCCACACATACAAACTTCTCTTTTTGCTCCTTAGCATCTTTATGGTTTTCCTTCCTTAAGAAGACCTAGCTGACTTAGGGTTAGGTAAGAATCAACAATTGTGATTCACCTATTTTTCCACTTAGAACATCGCTCAATTTGATTGGTTGCATGTACTGAATATTGATTCTAAATATAGATTTATTCTTATCATCTAGAATCACAAAAAAATCTTTAAGTTGACCCAAAAATAGTTTATTTAGGAGTTTGTGCCATTACAAACAATGATGTCCAAAATTGTTGACTCAACACTTCAAGCCTTTGATGCTTGACATCCACTATATCTTCAATGCTATAACTTGTCTTTTGAATGACTCTACATGCCTTGTTTACTCAGCATCTGAATCACTCAGTATATACTAACTTGCTTGACACTGGAGTGACTATGCACTAACTATCTTCTCGACACATATCAGTGCTTGGTACATACTCTATGTAATGTTCAACTTACATTATTTGACATCTTATGCTCAACATACACTACTTACTTGGCATGCACTTTATGAATATGACTAAGTGTGTAGTCACTAATATGTCAAAACCAATCCAAGATTAACAATAATAACTTTTCTTCCATTATGATCCAACACATATTATAAGATTAACATACTATAAGTAATATACATATTTAAGTTCTAAATAAAATTACTAGAAGATACTAAATTTAAATAGGTAAAAATGATTCAAGCTTCATAAAGAGTGACTAAAAAAACTAGAATAAAGGGCTAAATGGATATGAAATATAGAGTTACAGGATTATAATACCAAGATAGAAATGAAGGGAAAAAACATGACTTCTTCAAAGATGACAAATTACTATGATTTCATACTTTGAGTCCACATAATCCAAACCTTTTGAGATTAGAGATTTTCCTTTATTTTGTTACTTCACTATTTATTTATTCATCCAATTGTATTTAAAGATCTTGGTTAGGAAAAATATAACATGCTCTAGATCATTTAGTTCAAAAGATGGAGGAATTTGGAACGTATAAGCATGAAAGCATTCTTCTAACCATAGGGGATTCTCCTCTTTAATGATAATGAACTAGTGATGAAGAAAATTAATAATCCTTTCCATATCTTGCCAGAGTTTCTCGAAGGATGAGGGCTTTCTAATGACAAGGGTTGATCTTGCAACTTTTGCAAATTCTAGACCGACAATTGGGGCTTCAATATATGCCTCTAGATATGAGATATCTTCCCTTTTATTGACACTAAAAATGACATTATTGAGTCCTTTAAGCCAAGTTTTGACAAAAAATGCTCGACATAGTGCCAATACTTCTCATTTTATAAGCTTTTCCTAAAAGAGATAAGCAATAAAGGTCCCGATAAAGTCATTGTTGGTTCTCTAGGTTTTAACATGGATGCAAGAGCATCTTGGGTGTAAGGGTAATCTTGCATCACCCAAAAATATCTATATTTCATCTTTTCAATAATGACTATTTCAATATTGAGTAACTATTTGGGGAAACATACTATTTTTAGTAATTGGGTCGTATGAGCTCAAAATATTTTGATTTCACAGGTTGAGGTTCATTTAAATTATTTTAGCCTATCAACGGAGTTGCATTGTCATACCATATGTATTGCAAAATTTATTGAGGTTTTTTGGGTAATAAATCTTTGAGTTCAATTTTGAAGGCCTTAGAGGCTCTAGAGAAAATTTGAGGCCCAACTAATAGAGCTTACGTGATCATGACATTATAGATCATGAGCTAATGTATCTAAAAAGTACTTTTGGTTACAAATCAAAGCTATTTTTGGAAGTTATGGCCTTCAGAAGTTGGTCTACCTAAATATATAGTTTTGAGCTGACCCTATGTAATAAATAAGAAAATAATAGTTATTTGGGGATTGGTCATCCTTAGGGGTTAGGGCTAAATGTCTAGAGCCTTCCTAGGAGGTGGAAAATGCCTAGTTAATAAAGGCCAGAAATGTTTTCTAGGGAAATTTCGGATGGCAATTTGTGGCTTTTTCTTGAAGAATATTATAAAGAAAGTGCCCACGTGTTTTACATATTGTATTTTTGATAATCTATGATTCCATATTTGTTGAGATAATAAGAAGCTTATTTTTTATTCTTGTAAACATTCTATTTTTTCTCTATTTTTTGTTGTGTGCTTTTAGTATCAAGGGGAGAACCCTAAATCAAGTGGTATAATAGTAGGTTTTCTTGAGTGTGTAGACAAATTGCCAATTGTGAGGCAATTTGCACCAAGATCATGGTTTGGACTAAGTATGTAGATAGACTATAAATTATGAGGGAGTTTGCACTAGGATTTTGATGAAATCACATAAATGCCTCCAAAAAGGGAATGTCATGGAAGAGATAGAGGTATGAAACTTGAGGGTTTAGAGCCCTTTAGCGACAACTAGAGGCATTGCAAGAACATATCCATAAAGGGATGAACTTGGTCATAAGAGATGAAAGTGAGGATTGATGCAAGGAGAGGGTGAATAACTAGGGCCAAAGGCTCACCCAGCTATCCAAACCACCCTACAAGAGTTAACACAACAGACGCAAACATAGAAAACAACAACCAAAGGAGCAAGGAGAGAAAAATATTCTTATTGATTCATCAAAATATCTTCATACATGCCTAGTTGTAAGGCCTTCTAGGTTATGGCTAGATAAAAAGATATAACTTCTAGATCCATGATCTAGCTTTAAATTTGCATTTCCAAACACACATGCATTCCCATTTTCAATCCTCTAATTTCTACCCGAAAATCCAAGCCTAAGCACTCTATTTATACTTGCCAAAATGGCTTACATAAGATTCTAGAACATTACATAATAGAAAGCCTAACCTCAAGATGGTCAAAATTCATTCCTAAAAAAATCCTATCACTAAATTCATGATCAAAATTAAATACACAAGTCAATTCCCACTAAGAACTAAAAACATGGACAACTCAACATACACTAGATACTTTAGCACACACTGGAAACTAGCACTCGGTATGAACTAGAAATTGACACTTGACATCAATTAGAAATTGGTAACTTGGCATCAACTGCAAATTGGCAACTCAACATCAATTAGAAACTGGCACTCGACATCAACTGGAAATTGGCAACTTGGCATCAACTGGAAACTGGCAACTCAATATCAACTAGAAACTGGCAACTTGGCATTAACTGGAAACTGGTACTTGGCATTGACTGGTAGAAAGAGCAAAAGTGTCAGATTATAAGAAAACCCAAGATGCTCCTACATCATACAACTAGGGTTGAAAGAAATGATTCTCCTAAATCATTGAGATGTCACAACCTGAGCTAAATCTAACTCAGATTGAGAAATCCATGAAGCAGCTTCAATAGGCCTATTCTTCCACTTCACCAAATATTCATAGTAATCTTTTCCTCTCGTGCTCTTGGTAACTTTGTGATCCAATATCTATTGAACTTCTTCAATTTTCTTCTTAGGATAATCTTCTAAAACAACAACTTCATCCTCTAACTCATGATACTTATACAAATCAGCAATATTGAATATAGGAGATATATCCATGTCCTTAGGTAACTCAACTTGATAAGCATTACCATTGTCAAACTTCTTCAAGATCTTACAAGGTTCAAATTTTTTCATCTTTAGCTTGTTATATGTTCCAACTGGGAATCTTTCTTTCTTTAGATGAACCATCACCTCATCACCAACTTGAAAATCATGATGTCTTCTAGATTTATCAGCATTTTCCTTATACTTTTGATTACTTTGTTCCAACCTCAACTTCACTTATGCAAAGACTCCATAAAATCAGAAAATTATTCTCCTGTAGCACTTCTCTTTTCTTTACCAGCAACATCTCTCAAATCTGATATACCTCTAGGGTGCATTCTAGTAATAATCTCAAAAGGTATTTTCCCTATACTCCTATTCATAGAATTGTTATATGCAAACTCAACTTGTGCTAATGCTACTTCCCAATGAATCAACTTATCTCCAACTAAACATCTGAGAAAAGTACCCAAGCTTCTATTCACAACCTCTATCTGTCGATCTATCTATGGATGGAATGTAGAATTAAACTTCAGGTTAGTAGCCATCTTTTTTCATAAAGTCTTCCAAAAATAACCAACAAACTTACTATCTCTGTCAAAAATAATACTTCTTTGTAATCCATGCAATCTCACAATCTCTTCAAAGAAAAGTTTAGCAACATGCTCAACGTCTAATGCCTTCTTACATGGTATGAAATGAGCCATCTTAGAAAATCTATCCACTACAAAAAATATAGAATCATACCCATTCACTGTCTTAGGCAATCCAAGAACAAAATCCATACTGATGTCACCCCAAGGTTTCTTAGGATTAGTAATAGGTGTATACAAACAAGTATTTTGACTTACTCCTTTTACAACATGGTAAACTCCACAACTCTTTACAAATTTCTAAACATCCTTGTACATTTAAAACCAACAATACTTCTCTTTCAATAAACTCAATGTCTTATCAATTCAATATGTCCAGCCAATCCACCACTATGCTTTTCCTTAATTAGATTCAACATCATAGAACTTTTAAGAATACACAACTGAATGCCTTTGAACAACATGCCTTCTTGAATGAAATACTCATCATACTTACTTATGTGATCTATCAAGTTTGGTGCTTTGCACTCTCTCCATGCCTCAGAAAAATAAGGATCAACACCATACAACTATTTCATTTCATCAAAATCAAGAACTTCCAACTTCATTTCCATTAGAGCTAGGTTTCGATCCTGGGACTTATTAGATTTAGTATTAATTAAATTTAAATGTAATTCAACGTCATGGGATCCTTAAGGAATGTAACCTGTATGTATGCTTCTAGTTGATTGTATGTTATTGCTTCCACTACTAGGTGTTTGATGTGTATGATTTATCTTTCTTGTTTAAAAAAAAATGTTTAGCAAACTTAGTAAAACTTTAGGTTAATTATTTTGGATCCCTTGGTAGGGCTTTACAATTCTAGTTAACAAAGAACATCTTCTACTCAATGCATCAGCAACTCTGTTAGTAACTCCACTCTTGTGTTTAATAACAAATGTAAAATTTTGCAAATACTCAACCCACTTCATATTTTTATGATTCAATTTATGTTGACTTCCCAAGTATTATAAAGCTTTATGATTAGTATACAACACAAACTCCTTAGGAATCAAATAATGTCTCCGCTTCTTCAATGCTTGAACAACAACATAAAAATCTTGATCATACATAGAATACTTCCTTTTAGCATCATTCAAATTTTCACTAAAGAAAGCAATAGGCTTACCTTCTTGACTTAATATAGCTCCTATTGCACTACAACTTGCATAACATTCAACTTGAAATACTTTGTTGAAATTAGGCAAAACCAATATAGGTAATTCAACAACCTTTTGTTTTAAAGTCTCAAAACTCTTATCAGCTCCATGTGTCTACTTGAATTCCTTTTTATCTCCCCTCATTGTTTCAATCATAGCATTACAAACAACATTGAAATTCTTTACAAACTTTCTATAAAAACTAGCCAAACTATGAAATGATCTTACCTCACCCACATTCTCAGGTGTAGGCCATTCAAAAATTTCTTTAACCTTCTTAGGATCCATCTTCAAACTGTTAGCTAAAATCACAAGTTCTAAATACACAATTTCCTCTTGGATGAAAGAACACTTTTTTAGATTAATCAACAACTTTTCCTCTTTCAACCTCTGCAATACTTGTCTAATATGCTCAAGATGTTCTTCCTTAGTCTTGTTGAATATCAAAATGTGATCCAAATAAACAATCACAAACTTACCCAAAAATATTTTCAAAACCTCATTCATCAACCTCATGAAAGTACTAGGTGCATTAGTCAAACCAAAAGGCATAACCAACCATTTATATAGACCATCTTTTGTCTTGAAAGTAGTCTTCCATTCATCACCTTCTCTAATTTTGATTTGATGATAGCCACTCTTCGAATCAATCTTGGTGAAATACTTTGCTCCACTCAAGAAATCCATTATGTCATCCATCCTTGGCATAGGAAACCTATATTTCACTATGATCTTGTTGGTAGCTCTAGAATCAGTACACATTCTCCATTCTCCATTCTTTTTAGGTGCTAATACAATAGGTACAATACATGGACTCAAGCTTTCTCTAATCAAACCTTTTTGCAACAACTCATGCACTTGTTTGCTAAATTATTCATTCTCTGTAGGTGTCAATCTATATGGTGTTATGTTTGACAAACTAGCTCCAGGAATTAGATCCATACAATGAATTATAATTCTTACTAGAGGTAAATCATTAGCAACAATATCTTTGTACTCATTAAGAAATTCTCCAATTTCATCTGTCACTTTGTCATTACTAGCTTCTGCTACTTGGTCATTACTACCAACACTTGGTCCTCTAGGAACTATGGAAAAACAAACTTGATTCTTCTTTACTTCCTTTTCAAATCGTTTCCCATTAACCATGCAAACTTTTATTGTAGATAAACTAACCTCATTTGGACTTTCAATCAAAGGCAACAATATTTTCTTCTTCCCATTCAACCAAATAGTATATTGATTCAATCTTCCATCATGTACAACATATCTATCATATTGCCAAGGTCTACCCAGAAAAATATGACAACTATCCATGGGCATAATATCGCACAAAACTTCATCAAAATAATGTCAAATTTTGAACTTCATAAGGCATTGTTCTCTTACCAATATCTTATGCTCATCTTTGATCCATGAAAAATAATAGGGTTTGGGATGTTTCAGCCTCTACAACTATAACTTTGTAACCAACTCTTTTGATGCCAGATTTGGAGAACTTCCACTGTCAATGATCATCTTGCAGCATTTTCTAGCCATCTTACATCTTGCCTTGAAAATACTTCTCCTTAAAACAGGTTCCTCATCACTTCCCTTATTACATAAGGTTCTTCTCACCATCAAATTTTCTCTAGCCTCAGGTCTACTTGGTGAACCCTCATCATCTCCTTGAATCACAATATTTCTATTACCTTGCCCACTTTTAGAGGATCTACATTCAAAAGATCTATGTCCCTCTTTACCACATCTGAAATAATTACCATGAAATCCACCTCGAGAATAAGAATTACCTCTTTCTTGGTAAAAATTAGTACCTCCTCAGTAAGAATTACCACTTTTTCATTTAGTCTTGCCTTTTTCATAATTCTTCCATTCAGATTTTCCTTTATCCTATGCAAAACCTTTAGATCTACCACCTTCACTATAAGATCTACCTCTGCCTCTCTGAAATCTACCACCTCTACCTCTTTGTCTTTGTTCGTGCTTCTTTGCTAAGATCTAATTAGCTTTCAAGGTATATTGATATGCTTCTTCCATACTTTCCAACTTCACAAAACTTATTTCATCTTGAATTCTAGATCTCAATCCATTGATGTACCTTGCAATTTTTTCAACATCATCATCCACATGTCTAGATCTGATGTCCAATCTATAAAACTTCTCAGTATATTCTTTCATAGTCATTTCATTTTGTTTCAAATTTTGCATCTTTCTCAACAAGATAACTTGGTAATCAGTTGGGAGGAATTTGTTCTTTACCTTGTTCACCATCTTTGACCACGTTTGGATCTTCTCCTTTCCTCTTTTTTGTCTATCAGTTTGCAAGTGCTCCCACCATAGTGATGCATGACCTTTCAACCTAGTGACTACAATCTTCACCTTTCTATTATTAGGAGTGCTTTCATACTCAAAGAACTTCTCCATATCAGAGATCCAATTCAACATAGCATTGGTATCTAATTTTCCATCATAAGGAACAACTTCCACAGTAGGCTTTGAATTTTTCCTAGACAACACTCACAAAAATCTTTCCTCATCTTGATCTTCTTCAGGTTCTAGATTATGGTTTGGTGCTACTACTTCATCATAAATTACATCATCAAGATGTGCTCCTCTCCTTTGGGCTATCTCTATAGCATCTAATCTAGCTACAATTTGTCTCAACTAATCCAATATAGCATCATCGATATTTCTTCTACCATGAACCATCTTTAAAAATTAGGTTCCTACAAGATCATAACCCTTTGCAAGTTATAGGTCAAATCCACAGATTTGCAACCCTACAACCAAATCCAAATCAGGGTTCTACATGATCCAATCTCCACAAGGACAAACCTCAATCTGTGATACAAGTTGACATAGGGAAAGGGTGAATAACTAGGGCCAAAGGCTCACCTAGCTATCCAAACCACCTTGCAAGAGTTAACACAACCGAAGCAATCACAGAGAAAAACAACCAAAGGAGGAAGGAGAGAAAAATACTCTTATTGATTCATCAAAATATCTTCATACATGCCCAGTTGTAAGGTCTTCTAGATTACAACTAGATAAAAAAATATTACTTCCAGATCCATGATCCAACTTTAAATTTGCATTTCCAAACAAATATGCATTCCCCTTTTTAATCTTCTAAGTTCTACCCCAAAATCTAAGCCTAAGCACTCTATTTATACTTAACAAAATGGCTTACAAAAGATTCTAGAAAATTACATAATAGAAAGGCTGACTTCAAGATGGTCAACACTCATTCGTAAACAAAATCCAATCATTAACTTCACAATCAAAATTAAATACACAAGTTGGCTCCCACTAAGAACCAAAAACACAGACAACTCGACACACACTAGATTACTAAGCACATACTTGAAACTGGCACTTGACATCAACTAGAAACTAGCAGCTCAGCATCAACTGGAAAGTGGCAACTCGACAACAACTGAAAATTGGCAACTTAGTATCAACTGGAAACTAGCAACTCGACATCAACTGGAAATTGGCACTCGACATCAATTGGCAGAAACAACAAAAGTGTAGGATTATAAGGAAACCCTGGATGCTCTTGCATCAAGGATGGAACAAAACAAGAAGGAAATGTTGAGAAGGATGGTGAAGATGAAGTTCTTAATTGAGAGGAAGAAAGACTTTTTAGGGCCACTTCCAAGCTTGGGGAAAGACCCAAGTTTAAGGTTACCACATTTTTTGGGAAATCTTAACCCAAAGGAAATTGATCGATTGGATTAATGAATATGAAGAATATTTTGATAACAAAGATATTGAGGATTTTGATAGGGTCTAGTTTCCAAAGGAAAAACTAAAGTGTCATGCAAAAATTTGGTGATAGGAGATAAAATTAAAGTAAAATAGAAGTGGGAGGGAGAAAATAACAATATGAGCTAAATTGTAGCAAAAATTCACTCACTTTGATTATGAGCTTCATTTTGCAAAGAAATTTCAAGAGTTGAAGCAAGCAAGAAGATTTCTTCATGAGTATACAGAAGAGTTCTATCAAGTTCTCAATAGAATAGGCCATGCAAAAGATGAAAAAGAGAAAGTTGTCTATTATCTTGATGACTTGAGGTCAAAAATTAACGAGGAATTGAGTCTTGTTCTAATAAACATTACCAGAATAGGCATACCAATTTTCCCTAAGAGTAGAGGAAAATTTGAATAAGAAGTTTGAGAACAAGAAAAGTGGAAGAAATTGAGTGGATGATCTAACAAGTAGTCTTATGGATGTTGAAATGAATATCGAAAGAAGGAGGATATGACAAGTAGTAGCAGTTAGAATTATATGGGAAACGATTTCAATAGTTTCCATGATAAGAATAATAGAGATCAGTGATGAAGAGGAAGATGACAAGAATTATGAAGAGGAGGCTTCTACGGAACATGTTTTCACTACAAAGAGGAAGGGCACATGACATTATAATGTCCCCAACATCAATTAAGGACAAATAGGATAGTTTGAGGCCAAACTAGGGTCACAAATTTGGATGAAGATATGAAATCATCACATTTTGAAGATTCTAAAAGAGGAGAAAACCTAGTTAATAGAATAGTCTTGTTGAGTGGTTAGAAGGAACTAGATCAAAGAAGGATCTTGTTTCACACTAGGTGTAAGTGTGAAGATAAGTTTTGTGATGTGATTATCAATGGTGGAAGCACTGACAATATGGTGTTAGAAGATATGGTCACAAGGTTAAATATCAAGAGGTAGAAACACCCACATCTAGTTTTTCTTGGGTGTAGGATGACCACCAGATCATGGTCAATGAACAGTGCCTAGTGAAGTTCAAGATTGGAAGCTACCATGATGAGGTACTATATAATATCATACTTATGGACATATGTTATATGTTGCTGAGTAAGCTATGATCATTTGAAATGCATGTTGTGCATGATGGTTGTGTGAATATCTATTCCCTTACAAAGGATGGAGTGAGAAATAAGCTAAAGCCATTGAAGGACAAAGATGAAAAGCTATGCAATATTGCAAGATTATGTTTTTTGATGGAAAGAAGTTCCTAGAGGGTATGAGGCATGAAGATATGTGTTTTCTATTATTTTAAAAAATAATAAAGAAGAAGTAGAAGATGTACCTATAGTCATATTTGTTGGATGAGTTTTTAGATATTGTATTTGACAATATTCCTGATGGATTACCACCAATAAGGAATATTAGTCGCTAGATGGATTTGATTCTAGGAGCTAGCTTGCCAAATAAGGTAGTGCATAGAATCACACTAGTAGAAAGTGAGGAGTTGAATAGACAAGTACACAAGTTTTTGTAGGAGTTGATTCAAGAGAGTCTGAGTATGTACTGATAGTATTAGCACTAAAGAAGAATGTAGAGTGGAGCATATATACAAATTGTAGGGCTATCAACAAGATTACAATAAAGTACAAGTTTCCATTACCAAGGATGGATAATATTATTGATTTTTTAAGTAGATTCATGTATTTCACAAAGATAGATTTGAAGAGTGGACATCATCAAATTTGGATTAGAGGAGAAGATGAATGGAATCCTGCCTTAAGATAAGGGAAGGATTGTATGAGTGGTTAGTCATGTCTTTTTGGCTAATCAATGCACCAAGCACTTTTATGTGACTCATGAATGAGGTACTAAAAGAATTTATTGGTAATTTTGTCATTATTTACCTTGATATCTTGGTTTTTAGTAAGATACCATAGGAGCATATAATGCATATCCAAGGGTGTTTGAAAGTTTGAGGAAAGAAAAGTTGTTGATTTATTTGAATAGTGTAGTTTTGTGAAGGAGTTAGTGTACCTAGGATTTGTAGTTTAAATGTAAGGTCTAAAAATAAACCCTAAGAAAGTAAAGGCTATATTTGAATGCACTACCTCAAGGAGTGCTACTGAGGCAAGATCTTATCATGGTCTTACTAGTTTTTACAAAAAAATTATCAAGATTTTTATTAGTATTTGTGGACCCTTGCCTGAAAGAATGAGAGAGGATAGGAAAGAGTTTAGGTGGACTTTAGGAGCAGATAAGAGTTTTGATTTTTTGAAACAAAAAGTTGCATAATAACTTGTTTTAGCACTTTCAAATTTTAATAATGTGTTTCAAGTAGACTGTGATGCTAGTGCTATTGCAATAGGAGCTATTTTGAGCCAAGAATTTAGACCTATTGCTTATTTCAGTGAGAAGTTGAATGGTGTCAAATGAAAGTATTTTTTTTATGATCAAGAATTTTATGCTATAGTTCAGGAATTGAAGAAGTGGAGACACTATCTTCTTATTAAGGAGTTTTTTTTTGTATATTGGTCATAAAGATTTGCAATATTTTAGTAGTTAAGAAAAATTGAATCAAAGGGATTTGAAGTGGGTTGAGTTTTTGTAGAGTTACAAATTTGTTTAAAAAAAAAAGAGTGAGAAGAATAATAAGGTTGTGGATGCTATTAAAATGAGAGAACTTTTATTGACAGAGATCCATATTGAGGTGGTTGGGTTTAAGAAACTCACAAGTTTGTATCCAAACACACCTAATTTTGGTGAAGCTCGGAAAGCTTGTACAAAACATGTTACACTTGACAAGACAAAGTGGTTGGATTTCATAATCTAGGATAGAATTCTATTCAGAGGAAGTTAATTGTGTATTTCAAGAAGTTTAATAAATGTGAATCTCATCAAGGAAAAACATAGTGGAGGATTGACTAGATATTTTGGTAGAGATAAGACTATTACTTTGGTTAATGAGAATTATTAATTGAAATAATTGCAACAAGGTGTAAAGAAGTTTGTATAGAGTTGTTGAGTATGTTAGATGAAAAATTGAGAAAAGTAGAATACAAGGTTGTATCATCCATTACCAATACTAGAGAAGTTATTGGAGGATATCAATATGGACTTTGTTCTTGGTTTACCAAGAACTCAACAAGGACACCATTCATTTTGTTGGTGGTTGATAGGTTTTCAAAGATGACACATTTCATTCCTTGTAAGAAGACTAATGATGTTGTTCATGTGACATAATTATTTTTTAGAGAAGTGATGAGACAACATGGTTTACCAAAGAGCATAGTTTTAGATTAATACACCAAGTTTGCTAGTTATTTTTAACACATATTATGGAAAAAATTAAATACATATTTTAAGTTTTGATCATCACATCATCTACAAACTAATGGAAAAATAGAGGTTGTAAATAGGAGTTTTGGGAATTTTCTGAGACATTTGGTTGGAGATAAGCTAATGAGATGAGATTTCATTTTGCAACATACAATTTTTGCATATTATAATCCTATCAAAAGGAGCATTGGTAAATAGCCAATCCAAATTGTTAATGGAAGTAGTTTGATAAATGCTTTTGAATTGAGAAATTTAGATAAAGGTGAGACAAGTAGTGTTGAAGCTAAGGATTTTGTAGAACACTTGAAGAACATCCATGAGGAGGTGAGGAAAAAAATCACAAAGATGAATATACAATAGAAGGATAAGAAAAATGAGAAAATGATGCATAGGGAATTAAAAGTTGGAGATGAAGTCATGGTTCATCTGAGGAAGGAGAGATTTTTAGTAAATATGTATAACTAGCTAAAAATGAAGAAGTTTGGACCATAGAAGATACTAGAGAAGCATGATTCATGGAACATCTATGAAATAGAGTTATTCGTTGAACTATATATTTTGCCAGTATTTAACATTTCAGATTTGATAGAGTATTATGAAGGAGGTATTGATATGCATTCATAAAAGGCATAGTGGAGTATTCTGGAAACTAGTTCAAATGCAAAGGAGATTGAGGAGATATTGGACAATTGTGTTGAAAGAAGTACAAGGAAAAAAACATATGAAGGATATCTAGTCAAGTGGAAAGGGAGAACAGTTGAAGATTCATCATGGTTGATAAGGAAGGAGGTTGACCATCTTGGTTTCTTTTTGCACAATTGAGACATGACAAGGTCACTTCTCCAATTACCTCAATTGTCTGATGTAGGAGCAATCTAGGTGTAAGGGCAATCTTGCATCACCGAAAAATATCTTTGCTTTTGTCTTTTCAATGAGGGATATTTATGTATAGAGTTATTATTTGTGAAAAATTACTATTTTTAGTAAGTGGGTCATACGAGCTCAAAATGTTTTGATTTTGCAAGTGGAGGTTCATTTTACCTATTTTCAACTTGCAAGTGGAGTTACTTTGTCATACCATATGTAGTGCATAAGTTATTGACACTTTTTAGGTACAAAATATTTGAGCTCAACTTTGAAGGCCTTAGAGGCTATGAAACCAAGTCAAATACATGCTAACAATGCTAATGCAATAATGGAGATGTTGATTAGGAGGTTTTTTTTCCCTCCACAAAGTAATAATAATTGCAAATCAAAGCTACGGTTTAAAAGTTATGGCCTCTAAAAGTTGGGCTACTTGAAAATATAGTTTGAGCTAACCCTAGGTAATAAATAAGAAACTAATAGTTATTTGGGGGTTTTTCAACCTTAGAGGTTAGGGCTAAATGTCTAGAACCTTTTCAGATGGTAGAAAAATGCCTACATAATGAAGGCACACAGTGTTGTATAGGAAAGTTCTGGGTAGTAGTTCTTAGATTTGTCTTCAAGAATATTATGAAGAAAGTGCCCAAGTAGCTTGCATATTGTATTTCCAAAAATCTATAATTCCATATATATGGAGATAATAAAATCCATTTTCTAATCTTGCAAAAATTCTATTGTTTATCTATTTTTGTTGTGTGTTTGTGGTATTAATGGAAGCACCCTTCATCAACCTTAATCAAAATGTGTCTCTCCTAAGACTCTTTCTATAGCTTTCCTGGAAAAATCATTTAATTTTTTTAGAATTTGGTTTGATCTTTTAGGTTTGATTTTACCCATAAAAGCAATGGTCCTTGCTTCCAAAGTGTGAAAAAGAACAATATTGGTATTTGTTGAGTAGTCATTTTGCATGATGACAATGATAGAAATCCTTACAAATTTCTCCCTTGAAAAGTTAATTAAGTTAACTAGCTCCAAGGTTCTGGATGGTTATTTTTCAACCTACTGGGTAGCCCAATTGGAGATAAATGGCATGTTCACAAGGAGGCCTTTGCTAGTATATGTAAATTTTGCATAAGTTGGAAAGAACATGACCACAAACCAATATTTTTTTGTATTTTTTGATCTAATGATAAATTCAATTTTTTAACAATGCACCTATGCGAATTCCTATTATAACCACATGTTCAAAAATAAATTACTGAGAGAGAATAACAAGAAATTAAAGCAAATCTCTGAAACTAGAATTCCTAATGGATATAAGTCATAGTAATAACATGTTTTGTGAATTAAAATTTCAAAAGGATTAAGAATGAAACTAATGAAATCAAGAGAAAAAATCCTTAACTTCACTGATGCAATCATCGAAGGAACTATTGAAAACTGTATTATGTTTCACAATTCATCAAATTGTGCAACCACAAAACATGCATGCACATGAGACAAAAAACTATGCAAAAATTGTAGAATGATCCTTTCTCCAATTCATCACAAGAATTTAAAAAAAAAAAATATGAAAAAAATCAAAACTAATTAATCACTCAAGCATTAACACACAACAAAAATATAGAATCCATCATTATTATTGAACATAAAATTTATAAAGGAAACACACATTCCAGCAAGAAACACTACACATTGAATGAGAGCACTTATCCACCTTAAATAATCTTAACCATTTAACCAAAGAAAACAATAACCATACAAAGATGCACATACATAATTACACTAGATATGTTAACTAGGGAAATCCTTGGTTAGAGGGAAAACCCTGGTGGGAATGATGCCCAAAAGATGATGTACTAATATAAATATTCCTTGTTAGAGGATGAACCCTATTAGGATTATATTACAAAATTTAGTACATATGAGTCCCTATTAGGAGACTTTGAATCCTTGTTAGAAGATTCCAACAATGTCAAGAGTTGTAGAAGATAGAAGGACCCACTGCCCAAACAAATTTTGGGGCAAGGTCACCAAACTCACTATCTAACTAATCACTCAACTATTCCTTGTAGAATAATTATTTGTATTGAACTTTAACTTCCTTCCTCTATCCTTTCAATTGAACCAATTACTGTCTGACCTTATAGACTAGGTCATGAACCTTAGATCCAAGTATCAAACTTCAGATCACATAATGAAACCTTGGCAAGGAAGATTCCTTCACATTCACTCTGGTCTACTTATCTTTGCATTCCATTCTTTACAATCATTTGTACATCTTATCTCATCTCATTTACATATCATCATGTCTATTATGATTAAGGAAAATTTCCTTCCTTTATATTGAATCCATAAAAATTCTCTGAGTTGGCTATTACACCTTCTCAATTAATTATTATAAGACCTCATTAAGAACATGTTACACTTAGAAAAAACATTAATCTTCCACCTTGTAATTTGAATAACTTTTTGTACATGCAATATTATGATGAGTGATCTTAGCTACATCATCTCCACAATCTCTTCTTAACATCTTTAACTTTGGCTTCACAAAATAAAAATCCTACTACGAGATATAACAAGTTTACCAAAATATGCCTCTGTAAACTCTATCTCAGAACAGTCTTCACTAAAACTAGCATAACTTCTTCTGGACATAATATCTTATGCTTCCAAGGTTAGCTAAATGTACAAGAAATTTAGTAGTATTTATCTTCAACCTTGCTTAGTGAAAGTACTCAACGATCTATCTGTACCAACTTGATCTTTCCACTATTCTTCTATTAGATACCATAGAAAACTATTATTTGACGTCAATGAAAAACATAGTCATGAATGTAATATATTATCATGATAATGATCTAATCATATTTCTACAATACTCACCCATAAGAATATCATCAAAATACATGCTTCCAAAAATCTCCCCCTTTGACATTGATGAAAACATAGATGAAAAATATCTAGTTTCAAAAATTTCAACTATAAAAGACTGTTAATCTTTCTTTTCAAATCCTCTTCATCAATCATTCTTCTCCATTGATATACCTCAATGTTCTCTATATTGTACTTCTTCTAAACTATATTTTCCAAACTATTTTTCATGTTGTACTTCTCCCCCATTAACATCAATGTCAAAGGTTTCAACAACCATCAATCTCTATAACAACTATCTTTGACTTGCTCAAGTGTCAAAGCCACTATTAAAAACAACATCCAATAAGAGTCCTAGATGACTCTATTCATCATAGATACTCCCCTATATAGGAAGCATCGTTATTCAGTCCAAAAAAAAAAATAGTGCTCTATTTTATTGGACTGATGCACTTCTTGCTTTGTCTACTCTAAGTTAGGAAGGGGCATAACCCTAGCATATCTCAAAAATTCTCAAAAGCCTCTTTGGGAAGAGGCTTTTTGAAAACATTTACAATCTTCTCTTTGGTGCTTACATACTCCAAACTAATTTCCTTTTTTGCAACTTTCTCTCTCAACATGTGATACTTGATAGAAATGTGCTTAGTCTTAGAATGCAACACTGAATTCTTAGACATATTCACTGTACTTGTGTTGTCACAATGTATGAAAATAGGTTTACTGAAATCTATATTTATATCCTTCAACATCTACTTCATCAAACCAACTTGATTACAATTGTTTGCTATTGTAACACATTCTGCTTTAACTATACTTTGGGAGGTATAGTCTTGCTTCTTGCTTAGCCAAGAAACCAATCTTTCTCTAAGAAAGAAGACTCCACCACTAGTGCTCTTTCCATCATCCATATTGCTTGCCCAATTAGCATCACTATAAGTATATAAAGTGAAATCATTAGATCTGTCATACCACAATCCAAAGTCTAATATTCCTTTTAGGTATCTAAATATCCTTTTGAATATTGCATAATGCACTTCTCTAGGATTAGCTTGAAATCTTGCAACAATTCCAACTACATTTTCTATATCCATCCTTGTGTGAGTCAGATATTGCATTCCTCCAATCATAGATTTGTACTTCTTCTTCTCAATAGTAGGCATCTCATCCTTTGCAAATAACTTGTATCTTGTTACCATAGATGTTCCAATAGGTTAACATGTTTTCAAACCAAACCTTTTCAATAGATCTTTCAAATACTTAGTCTAAGAAATAAAAATGCCTTCTTTATCCTATACAATCTATAATCCTAGGAAATATTTCATTTCTCCTATCATGCTCATTTCAAATTCCTTCTTCATCTCTTCTATAAAATTTTCACTTTCATCATCATTTCCTCCAAATATGATATCATCAACAAATATTACCAAAATCATCAATCCATCATCCATTCCTTTTCAATATAGATTACTATTTTCCATACCTTTTCTATATCCAAGCTTTGTCAAATTCTTATCCAACCTTGCATACCAAGTTTTGGGTGCTTGCTTCAAGCCATACAATGCTTTCTTCAATTTGCATACTATGTCCTTGTCATCTGTTAAAGGATAACCTTTAGGCTATTCAATGTATACTTGTTCTTAAAGTTTTCCATTTAGAAATGCTGACTTGACATCCATTTGATATACTTTGAATTTCTTATATGTTGCATATGCTAGGAATAACCTTATTATTTCTATTCTTGCCACAAGAGCAAAAGTTTCATCATAGTTTATTCCTTCTTGCTATGAGTAACCTTTACATACCAATCTTGCTTTGTTCCTTACAACCTCACCTTGTTCATTCATATTATTCTTGAATACCCGTTTTGTTCCTATAACATTCTTTTCTCCTTGTCTATAGACCAACTCCCATGTCTGATTCTTTACTATCTGATTTAATCCATTTTTATAGCTTACTTCCAGTAGTCATCTTTACATGCTTCATCTACATTCTTTGGTTCAACTTGAGATTATCAAACATAGTTCTTCATTGATTCTGCTTCTTGCCATCACACCTTTATCTCTACTTCCGATGATCTGCTTGGGTGGATGATTCTTTTTCATATTCTTACTAGAAGAAGGAGTTGTTATCTCAACTCTTAGCTTTTTTGAAGGTTTTGCGATTTTTTCTTACCTTAACTCTCCTTAATTCTACAAATCATTGCTAGTCTCAAAGAATAATTCATCATTCCTTGGTCTACTAACAACATTCTCATCATCTAAATTGTAGTCAACTATTCTTTCTTGTATCCTAAATTTCTCATCAACTCTTACATTTACACTTTTCATAATAGTCTTAGTTCTTAAATTATAACATCTATAGGCCTTTTTTTTCAATTAATAACCAAGAAACATACCTTCATCACTTCCAGAATCAAACTTACCAATATCATCATCTCTTTTGATATAACATTTACTACCAAAAATTGTGAAATACTTAACTATAGGTGGATGGCCAAACCATAGCTCATCAGGGGTTTTGTTTGTGTCTTTCTTAACTTATACTCAGTTAATAATGTAGACTATTATATTCACAACTTCTCTCTAAAACATCTTGGATACATCATTCTCAACTAACATAGCTCTTATTGCTTCTGTTACTAACATGTTTCTTCTCTCTATAATGCCATTTTGTTTAGGGGTTCTTAGAGCCGACAACTATCTTTTGATTCCATTAGCTTCACAAAAGATGTTAAACTAATTTGAAGTAAATTGTCCTCCTCTATCTAATCTTAAACATTTAATATTCATACCTGATTCATTCTCAACTCTATTCTTGAATATCTTGAACCTATCAAATTCCTCATTATTTTTCTAAAGAAATGCAACCCACATCATTCTAGAAAAGTCATCAACTAAAATCATAAAATACGTTTCACCATAGAGTCCTTTAGTTTTCACAGGACCACTAAGATCTATATGTATAATCTCCAATTATTTTTATAGTATTAAACTTCTTGGTGAAAAAAGAAGTTTAGTTATGGTTTGCCAATACACACTCCTTGCAAATTGTGTTAGTAGGCTTTACAATCTTAGAAAAATATCTAACTACAAAGATACTACTAGTCTTCATAATGTTCTCAAAGTTTATATGACAAAATATCTTTTGCCATAGCCAAATATCAACTACCTTTGCAACCAAATATTTCATTTTAGTAGGATTCAACTGAAATACATTACCTCTAGATTTGGTTCCTATTCCAATTACCTTTCCATCTTTTCCTTTGATCATGCAAGTCTTCTCTATGATCTATAACAGGTAAGCTGTATCCACTAGTTGTCCAACACTTAGAATATAGTTGTCCAACACTTAGAAGATTTTTCTTCAAACCACCAATAGAATATACATCCTCATTGTTAGTCTTACCATTAAGAGTTATAGATCCAATACCTTTAACATGACATGCTGCATTATTTCCAACTCTAACAATGCCTCCATCATGACTTTTGAAGTCAACAAACTTGTTCATATCAATAGTCATATGATGTGAACAACCACTATTGATTATCCAATCATATTTCTTTTGAACCTGTGATACCAAAGCCATTTTCTATGGACATTCTTCTTTAATAACTACAAATCCTATTTCATCATCACTAGCACTTACTACTTGTTCATCAAAATCATCTTCTTCATTTGCATACAAACACTCTCTATCTTTTCTAGGTTTAGAATTTGCTCTATAAATTTTCTCTCTTTTAGGACACTTAGATGCATAATGACCAAATTCATCACAAGTCTAACATTGAAATATTTTCTTACCATCCTTTTCTATTCCTATCAGAAGGGCTATTCTTCTTCTATCCTTTTGTCCTAATCAGATCTGCTACTGCTAGCAAAGTCTCCTCTAGAACTTGCACTCCTTGATAAACTAGGTCAACTATTTACGGCACTAAAAGCTATTTATTTTTGGTCAAAACTCAAAACTATCTAGGTTCATTCTCAACTAATTCAAGTCTCCCAAGTAATGTTTCCTTTGTGAAATCTTTGGTACAATAGATTAACAACTATATCATTTGAACTACTAGCTTAAATGGTGGTGTTAAGCTCTTCAATATTTTCCATATCACCTCATCATCTTGTTTGGTTCCTCCTTGAGATCTAATACCTGCAATAATTTTTGATATCTTGCCTGCAAATGTTCTTATAGATTCATCTTCCATCATCTTAACATCTTGAAATGCACAAATCTAGCTTTGTAACCTCAATTTCTTAGAATGTTCATCTCCTTCAAAAGTATTTTGAAAAGCTTTCCAAATCATATGAGAAGTAATAAGTGACTTTACCTACGCTTCTCTAGCTCTCATGTTGCACATGAAAAATTCCCTTTCTTCCTTGGTACATGTTTCTAAATCTTTCGCAATAATGATTATCTTTTCCAATTGTTTCAAAATCTAATAACTTGGACCCCATACATAGTAGATGTGTCTTCATCTTTTCCTTTAAGTTGTCATAATTTGTTCCATCAAACTTCACACTATCCTTTCTAAATATGTTTGCCATGGATCTCCTAAAGTTGTTAAACATTATCTTCAAGGACCTAATGCTCTAATACCAATTGTTTGTAACAATAGTCCACCAAGATAACTTAGAGGGGAGGGGAGAATCGGTTATCCAATAATTAAAACATTTATCCACCTTAAATAATCTTAATTATTCAACTAAAGTAAACAACAACCATACAAATATGCATATACACAATTACACTAGATATGTTAACTAGGGAAACCCTTGATTAGAGGGAAAATCCTAGTGGGAATGATGCCCACAAAATGATGTACTAATATAAATATTCCTTGTCAGAGGATGGACCCTGTTAGGATTCTATTATAACATTTAGTACATATGAGTCCTTGTTAGGAGACTTCAAATCCTTGTCAGAAGATTCCAACCCTGTTAGGAGTTGTGCCAACCTTGTTAGGAGTTGTAGAAGATAGAAGGACCCATTGTCCAAATATAACTTCTGGGGCAAGATTATTGAACTCACTATCCAACTAATCTCTCAACTATTCCTTGCAGAATAATTGTATGTATGAAACTTTAACTTACTTCTTTTGTCTTATCAACTAGACCAATTAGTGTATGACCTTGTAGACCATGTCATGAACCACGGATCCAAGTATTAAACTTTGGATCACACAATGAAACCTCATCAATAATGTTTCCTTCATATTTTCTCTGCTCTACATATCTTCTCATTTCACTCTTTGCAATTATTTGTTCATCTTATCTCATCTCATTCACATACCATCACATCTATTATGATAAAGGAAAATGTCCTTCTAATGAGGGCACAACCCAAGAAAAAATGAACTCAAAAGGAAAAGGGGAATATTATTATAAGAAGTGATATGTTATTACATTTAGTGCAATGAAAATAGACTCAATAACATGCCCTAGGGGTTTACAATGTTGTCTAATTCTGGAAAGATGCCCTCCTCATGGTACCTTCTCCTAAACTCCACCAAAAACTGTGTTTAAAATGCTAGAAATGACCTTAAGTTGTATGCACTCTAAAATGTTCACCTAGATTATGGGCCCCCATTATTCAATTTATCAAATTTTTTGAATCAATGTTTTGTAATATTTTATTAAATTAATTCAAATCAATTTCATTGATCAAGTTGTAGTTAATTTAATTATTTCAATATTTCCTAAGGTTTGATCATTTTATCTTAAGTCTTATTTAATTAAAAGACAACCTCTCTCTTAATTAAATAATTTATCCACATTTAATTAATTAAGAGAAAAACCCCTCTTTTAATTTAATTAAATATTTTCTATTTAATTAAAAGAACTTGATCCCTTTTAATTAAATAAAATCCCCTTTGAATTAAAAGGAAATCCCTCTTTTAATTGAATAAATAAAATCCCATTTGAAAAAAAAAGGGAAATAAATTAAATAAAAATTAATTAAATCTTTTTTATTTTCTCTACACTTAAATGTACATATTTCTAAGTGGGATTCCATTTAATTTTCCTCCTCTTTTATCATTGGTGGAATTTTGTCTCACATAGATAATTCTTTCTCCACCCTTGATTAAATCTTATTGCCTCTTAACCTTAATTGTCTATTCTTCTTTATAAGGGAGAGCCCTTTCCTCATTTTTGACATCCACGATTATGCTATTGTTATGCTATAGGTTTGGAGAGTGATTTTCGGAGAAGTTTGAGTATTAAAGCTTTTTGTGGAGAACTTCTATCTTCTTGTCTTCTTCTCTCATGTGCATTCATGGCTTCCATCATCATGATCCATCCTTGCATTTTTATATTAGCTTAAATCCATATTTGCTTTCATAGATTAATATTGCATTATTATTTTCTTTCATAGATTACATTTCCTTTCTTGCATTGCTTTGCATTGTCATCATTTAGATTAGTTTGATCTTTATTTGCATTCATATTTTGATCTTTGAATCTCTCATTTTATGATATACTGGCATGGGAACAAACTTGGTGAAATTGAGGTCCTGCATCACAAACCCTTGCACTCCATGAATAGAGAGCTATGAGCCGCCATTCAAGACCTCATTCTTGACCAATCTTGGATATAATGACTCATAGAAGTGTGCTCACATTTTAGGCATACCTAAGTAACATGAATTAGGTTTAGGGTAAGGAAAACATTTTAGAATAGGACATTTAGAATCTATTGCCAAAACAAAAGGTTCTATAAAATACATTTGAAGTTGATGTAAAATTAGAAGAATCCATAAATGGTAGTCCAACTATTGGGAGGCATAACTTTTGATCTAGGACTCCGATTGATGAGCTGTTTACATTTTTAGAAAGCTCTCCAAGTGCTCTATAGACCTATGGACTAGATATACGTGTCCCCCATTTTTTGGGCCTATACAAGGTCATTTAGTGCCTCAAATATGACTTTGAAGTGCTCTTAGGGGGTCTCCAAGCAATTTAAAACTATAACTTTCAAACCATAAAGCCTTTTGACCTAACTCTTTTTCTAGAGTGATTTAAATTACAAGTATAATTATCTCTCCAAATTAAACCCTTTAAATCATCATAATTATGGCTCAATTAAAAAATAACCTATTTTTTGCATTAGCACATATCTCAAGGTCCTCAAAAATTCTAACCCAAAAAACCAATAGTGAAACTATCAGAGTTGGAATCTCTATTTGACCCAAATGGGTATCCTAAAGTAAAGACACATTAAATTATAGAAACTAACACTAAGCATATATTTTTGGGTGATATAGGATTTCCCTTACACCACTAGATGCTCTTGCATCAGACACCTAGGGTAGATTGAAAAGTGGCCCTATCAATTTATAGATAATAGAGGAAAACCCAAATGGGAAACCTCTATTGTGGATACCCAAGTTGAATCATCCACTGGTTTTCCTTTCCACTTCACCAGGTATTCTTCATACTACCTGTTTCTAGTACTTTGACCCACACAACTATCTAAAATTTCTTTAGTCTCTTCCTTTTTAGAAGTAGGAATTGGGTATGGCTCCAGCATCAGTCCCTCCCCTGCACCATCATCATGATATCCTATTAAGTCTACAATATTAAAAATAGAAATGTGAATCCCATTTGGAAACTTCACCTCATATGCATTTTTTGAATCATGTTTTTTCAAAATTTTGTAGGGACCAAATTTCTTCATCTTCAGCTTGTTGTAGAGACCCATTAGAAATCATTCCTTCCTCAAGCATACCATAACTAGATCCCCAATGTGAAACTCCTTAGGTCTCTTCTTTTGATTTGCTCTACCCTTATACTATAGGTTCATCTTGGTAATATGTGCATGTACCTCCTCATATAGGTTCTTGACATGTCCAACAAAGTCTTTTGCATTAGTACTTGTCCTCTCTCCTTTCTCCATCTTCCTTAGCTCTAGTGAAGTCCTTAGAGTACTTCCATACATAATTTGGAATGGAGATCTATTAGTACTCATATTCATAGAATTGTTGGAAGAAAATTCTGCTTGTGGTAGAATCAAATCCCATCCTTTGGACTTATCTCCTACTAAACACCTTAGCAAATTGCCCAGAATTCTATTCACTTCTTTTTTTTGTCCATAGCTCTGCAGATAATCAGAAAAACTAAATTCAATTCTTTCTTCAAATTATTCCACAAAGTCCTCTAGAAATTTCCAACAAATTTAGTATCTCTATTAGAAACAACAATTTTTGGGAGATCATGTAGCCTTACCACTTCTCTAAAAAACAAATCTATAATATGCATTGCATTACAAGTTTTGTGGCATGGAATGAATTGTACCATCTCGGAGAACCCATCAACCACCACATATATAGAGTCATTACCCTTTATGTCCTTGACAATCTAAGAATAAAATCCATACTTATGTCCTCCTGAGGCTTTGATAGAATAGGCAATGACTGATAAAGTCTAGTATTTTGACTATATCCTTTGGCTATTTGACATACTCAAAAAATCTACACAAACTTCTTCACATCCTACAATAGTTGAGGCCAAAAGTAATATTCACTAATAATGGAAATGGTATTATCTCAACCAAAGTGTCCTATCATCCCTCCACCATGTTTCTCCTTGATCAAGTTCTCCCTCATGGAACTCCTTGGAATATATAATTGACTTCCTTTAAACAACATACCATCTTGGATCATGTAATCTAGCCACCTAGTCCTATCTAGAGCAATAGGTTCTTTACAAAACTTCCAAGCCTCTGCAAAGTCAGGATCCTTAGGGTACATATTCTTGAGTTTATCAAACCCAACCACTTCAACCTGCATTTTTGTTAGCAAAAATTGTCTCCTACTTAATGCATCTACAACCCTATTAGACCTTCCACTTCTATGTTTCAATACAAATGTATAGCTTTGCATAAACTCTAGCCTTTTCAAATATCTTTGTTTCAATTTACCTTGGCTATTTAGGTACTACAATGCTTGATGATACGTATACAAGAAAAATTATTTTGGAAACAAATAATGGCTCCATTTCTTTAAGGCCTAAACTATTGCATAGAACTCCTGATCATAAAAATAATACTTCTTTTTTGCATCATTCAATTTTTCACTAAAATAGTCAATAGGCTTAGCTTCTTGGCTCAAGACAACCCTAATAACACTGCCACTAGCATTGCAATCCACGTAGAAGACTTTGTTAAAATTAAGAAGTACCAATACAGGCTGCTCTGTCACATTCTTCTTCAGCAATTCAAAACTCCTTGAAGCTCCTATAGTCCACTTGAACTCTTTTCTATCCCCCCTCATTGTTTCAGTTAGGGGTGCACATATACTATTGAAATTCCTAATGAACTTAATGTAATAACTAGCTAGACCATGGAATGACCTCACCTTAGTGGTAGACCTTGAAATAGGCCATTCCAAGATGACCTTCACCTTCTCTAGGTCTATTTTGAAACCTTCAGCTGATATGACAAACCCCAAATAGAGTAACTTTCTTTTGACAAAGCTACACTTCTTCAAATTAATCAAAAATTTCTCTTCTTTCAACCTTTAAAGGACACTATGAATGTATAATAAATTTTCATCCAAAGACTTACTGAAAATCAAAATATTATCCAAATAGACGATAGCAAATTTTTTCAAAAAATTCTTTAGTACCTCATTCATAAGCCGCATGAAAGTGCTTAGCACATTGGTCATTCCAAAGGGCATGCCTAACCACTCATATAGACCCTCCTTGGTCTTGAATGCAATCTTCCACTCATCTCCTTCTTGTATCCATATCTGGTGATAGCCACTTTTGAGACCTATCTTTGTGAAGTACTGAGCTACCCTCAAGTGTTGGAATTTACAAGTGGGAAGATTTACGTTTGGGGGGGGGGGAGTGAATTAGAAGTAACTAACTTTAACCTATTTAAAACCTTTTAACTAAAATCATTCACATGCATCTAATTCATCTAGTAAATATGAAAGTAAAAACATGCATGGAAATAGATAACACAAGAATTTTGTAACCCAGAAACCCTCCAAATAAGAATATAAAACTAGGGTGGGGATGACACCCACAAAGTATCACTGTAGAAATATGTAACTATAAAAGGTTACAAAGTTTGACCACTTCCAATGGTCTGCCCTATGAAAGGCCTATCTTATTAAAGACTTTTCACCCTATTAAAAGCGACCTAGTTAAAGGATTTACAAACATTCACTTGAAATGTTACCCTGCTAAAGGATTTAACACCTTGTCTAAATGCTTACAACATGGCTATTAAACCAACCTATCATCATAGGATTTTCATTCCTAATATAATTGCTAGAGAGTATTAGAAAGTATTGACCTAATGACTTGTAATCCTTAATTGCTAATTCTAGATCCTCATTTTTCTCTGTCTATTCTGCTCCTTTCTTGATCTGATATGTCACTCTTTGAAACTGTGATACTCTATTCTTGATCAACTAAATTCTACAATGTTGCTCTTCTCTTTCTAAGTCTTTACACCCCTCTACACTTTGCTATAATTCATCCATACACTTTTCACACATGCACATACAATGGGGTTTCATCCTTCTTTTAAAGGCTTCAAAGACTTAGGATTGGGTATGAATCTACAATCAATATTTACTCTTCATTTCCCTCTCAATTCTTGCACTTTTCCTATTGGTTGCATGCATTCTCCATTTTTCTTATTGGTTGCATGTTGATTACATAGGTAATGCAAAAAATTAGATCTTATCTTCAAGATCCTTTGAGATTCATCCTATGTAAGCTCAAAAAATGGTTTACATCTAAGTTTGTGAAGACACAAACTCATATGCTGATTCTGTGTTACTCAAAACTTACTAGTTACTAATGCTCAACACATATAGAGATTTTGTCTCTCTCATCTCCTATAGCAATTCTATTTTTCTTAGCATCTATACTCTGCTTAGCACCTATAGTGACTCAACATCACTTATCACTTGACACTTGGACTTCACTCAACATCTAAAGTTCACTCGGCACCTAAAGTTCACTCAACATATATTGAAACTCTAGCTTGACACACACTATAGCTCAACATCTATATTATACCCAACATCATCTTAAGAATTTGGTTAAGTGTGTTGACACTCAAATGTCAAAACCAATCTGAGACCAACAATCTCCCCCATTGACATTAGTGGAAAAAATACTTAACTGAACATTATGAATTTGATCTCTATGAGTATACTACACAATCTGTTTGGCATATGTATAGAACTTTCAAAAACTTGTTCAAAATTCTATATACCTCAAAATCTTGTAACTCCCCCTAAGTTGATGTGCCATATTTGTAACCAAAGATTCTTGTCTTGAATTTGTCTCATGCTTATGTTTTTGATACTCTTTGCCTTTATTTCTATATATCCTATTTCTACTTTGTTTCTCCCTTTGTTTCTACTCCCCCTTTCACATCTTCTTGTAGTTTTTGCAACATCCTTTTGGCTGTATTACCTTATCTCTCCAAGGTTCAAAATTTTATTGTCTCCCCCTTTGGGTAAATTTTATTGTCTCTCCCTTTGGGTAAATCTCCCCCATATCTACATAATGTATTATTCCCCCATTCTTATTATTTCTTATCTTTATCTCTCCCTTTTTGACACTTATGTAAAAGGGTCCTAAGAATGAATATAATATTTAGCCAAAAATTTTCTATTTACCTCTATGATCATCTTTAGAGAAGCATCCCAATTGTCTAAGGCAATTTCTAGTGTCTCTGCTACAAGATGTACTAGGCCTTCTAGAGTAGAAATATTGGGGTCTTTCTTTAGAATATTTTTTGCATAGGCCATTTCATTATGTAAAACTTCTAGATGTGAAGTAATAGTAGATTGAATCTATATTAATTTGGCCTTAACATTGGCCTCTTATGCTATAAATACAACTAACTCCTTCTGAGTGTTAAGCATTTTTGCAAAATGCTTTTCACTTTGAGTTGGATCTTTGGGTAGCTATGTGCTAGAAATATTGAGATTTCATTCCAAGCTTAGTATCCTTTGGCTAGTTTCTTTTGTGAATAATGACGAGTCACACAATTTGGAGTATAATGAGAATATATTCTCAAGTAATATTTTAACCTTCTCAACTTTCTTAGCCAATTAAACTTGTGAAAGTGCTATTTCACTAGATGTCTTTTCATTGACTTTCATTTGAAACTTCTTTCCAGACCATTCCAATAATTTAACATTTGTATCAAGGTCTTCATTTTGTACTTGGTCCACTATGTTGGACAATTGCTCCATGATGGGCTTGATTTCATCATGTACTAGCAAGCTAAATGCATCAAGGAATATATCTTTTATTTCAACAAGTGCTTGCTTCTATCTATACTCATTTTTTAGTATCTCTTGCTTCTTCCTTCTCTCTAGTGCCTCTTGCACTTCATTTATTAGCGCTAGGTTCATTGTTCTGGAGTCATAACTGCTTATGACTATTTCCTCATCAAGTGTAGGGTCTCCATAGTGATGTACCCTTGCAACCTTGGTGGAGCTCAATCTTGGTGCTGAAATTTGCAGTGGTACTACATCATTGCTCGACTTTTTGGTAGGAGTCCCTGAGGTAGGCAAGTTCACCAATGTTTGTATTACCTCCTATTCTTTTTCTTGAGGGGTTTTCTCCTCTTCCTTCTCTTCTTCTCTACCACCTTGATCAATGATAATGATTTGAGGAGGTACACCTTGGTTTTGTGTTGTAGGAACATCTTGTCCTATTTGCTCCTTTGCTAGCTCCTCAACAGTTGTTGTTGCTATGATTGTATGATCAACCTTAGCAGTTGTATCCTATGCTTCTTTCTCTTTTGGTTGATTTTTTGTAGCCATGGGAGGTTGTGAAGGTGGTTTTTGTGTGTTCACCTTCTCCCTAGTGATCTCTATAGCCTTTTGTAATTCTTCCACACTCACCAAAATAGGATTTGTGCATAGTTGTGATTGCAATGTAGTTTGGTGAAGGATTTTTTTGAGATCCTCTGTAGTCAAAGGATTGATGTTTTGACTTGAGGTGTTAGGTACATCCTTGACAATTACTATTTCTATAGGTTCTGTATGTGGAGGACTTGGTAGTGGCATTTGGGTGTCTTGGACACTCTGTTCTAGCTACTGCTCTTCAGTTGTTGCCTCTTCACCTTGTATCTTCTCCACTGTTGCCTCTTCTTTTTCTTTCTCTCCTTCCTCATATTTTTTGTTCTCTTCTTCTTCATCATTTCTTGCTTCAAAGGGGTCTTCTGGCCCTTCCTTTACTGTAGTCAATCCATAAATTAATTTCCACATCTATGTGGACTTTTGCACAACATCTTCAATTTGATTTTACAAAATTCTAAAGGCTCTGTATTTAGGTGCTTAGTTATTTGACCTTTAGTTAGGTTAGGAATCAAATGAGCCAATGTTGACTCCCTTACTTCCTTTTCCATTTTAAGGTAGTAATGCCACTTATTCTCTACAATGGAGCTGAGCTCCTTGGGCATTGAATTGTCTAGTTCAAGTGGGATGGTCTTGAACTTAGCCATCATAGTGTACATGGACTCTTGCACTATGTTTTGTTGTTCCCTTGACAACTTATTAAAATATATGGTCTTTAAACCAGTTAGATCTACATTATCTCTAATGTTATTAGAAACATTTTCCAATTTAGACTTGGTAGAATGCCTTAACAATTTGAATTGGTCTTCATTATTGCTTTTTATTTCCCCTATTCTTTTGCCACTTGAGTTATTGTCCTAGTATCTACCCTTGTAGTTGGCTTGGCTGGGCTTGACTTTGTTTTTTTCTTCTCCCCCTTGGGCTATGCAACTCACTGCTTTTTTGCTTTTCTCTTCTTTGGCTCTGGCTTTGGTGCTTCTTTCTTAGCTCTTTCCTCTTCTTCTACATCCTTCCCCATTCCTTGGGATAAAGAAAGTGTTTCCTAACCTTGTTCTTCTTCATCATCCTCGGCTTCTTCACCTTTTTCTTCTTCTGCTATCCCCTCACCAAATTTTTCCTTTAACTTCTTTACAAGTTTATCTTTCTTTTTCAATGTGGAGGCAGTCTTTAGTTCCATGTCCACCTTTGACCTTACCACATCATAGGTTCCAAAATGTGGTGCACTCTTGTCCACTTCTTCTGTTAGTAGTGTAGTTATAGTTGCTGATGCCTCATCTATATTTATTTCATAGCCAAGAGGTCTTAACCATCTAACTCTTGGTATGGCAGCTTGAATGTATGTATAGTCAATATCTACAAGAAAGAATACATCATTTACATGCTTCTCTAGTAATAAAATTGGTATTCTTAGCCTTTGCTTCATTGTCTTCTTGAAGTCTTCAAAATAGCTAGTCATTAGGGTCTCAAAATTAGCTCCCATTTATTCAATATATTCACTGACTTGAGCTATGATTGACCTATTTTCCTTCCACACAACTTTACCAAAAGAAGGAAACTCATTCTATACATAAAAGAATATACAAATTAAAATAGCACCAAACTTTCATTGTGCTCCCTTGGTTCTCCTTATTGTTTCTAAATTTTCATTAATTTGTTGTAGTTGCAGTTCTGTAAGATCATAAGTATGATCCTTTTCACTAATTTGTAGCCTACATCCACTGCAATGCAAGGCACACTATTAAGTTTGCTCGATTGGTAGAATTTGTGTGCAATAACCCTAATAGAAAATTTAACAAGAGGGTCTTGAATGGTGTCTATTGTCATTCCTCTCTTGTTCGACGTGGCACCAGTATTCTTCTCTATTGCCTCCTTAGAATCACTCCTAAGGGTCTTTGGCCGATCTAGGGTTGGGTAACAAGTCACTTTATGCACAATTCTCTTTGTGATTTTCATTAGACCATCCTCCAACCATAAGCTTCCATCATGTATTCTACTAAGCACTAGCTTGATCCATTCAATCTTGAAAATCGTGCAAAATTCTAGGGCTTGCATCAAACCCTTCTTTTCAATAATCTAGTATTCTTCTTTCAACACTCCATTTTCACACAATTTTAACACCTTCTAATGTCTTGAACCATAACTACCTTAATGGGTATGACAGATAGGGCTCCAAATGGGTTGTTTTTATATGTTACCTTTGGAATTGGCTAGAAATATAGTTGTTTCACTTCATTGGACACTAGCTGGACTTCAAATGGTTCCTTCTCTTGAGTTTTCTTAGAACTAGAAGCCATTTGTGCGAACTAGGGTTTGTACACAAAGAAAATATGAAACTGCCTAGCTCAACACAAACATAAATACCTCAAAATCAAGAAACTATGTTGAAATGCTATTGAAATCTACTTAAACACTAGATTCTCTACTTTGAAGTCATTCTACACTTTTTTTTGTCTTTGCTCTTTGTTCATGATGAAGAAAAATGATTGAAAACACAATAATATACCGAATTTTCATTGTATTTAATGCTTAGTGTGTTTACAACTATCCACTCAATTTCTTAAGGATTTTTGCATTCCTTGGCTATGATTGGCTTTTCATAACTCAACATCCACAGAAGTATGATTCACTCAGCCTCCACTACCAACTCGATAGTAACGAGTCATTTAGCTTCTACTAATTTTGACAATCAACTTGGCATGTATTAGGATTTTATTCGACATCTGAGGGAAATTTTTCTAACTCAACAACACTAATGAAAACTTGAAGGTTTAACTTTGCATTTTTATCTATGTTGATCTCCTCTTTTTAGTACTTTCTTGTTTAGGAACTAATGTATGATAACGCTTTTTAAATCAATCCCTCATGCATTTTCTTTCTTAGTTTGATGAAGTGTGACCACTTGACCTTTTAGGTGAAGTGATCCCTTCATTTGATGTGCTACTTCCATCTTTCTTCTTCCATGTCTTATTCATTTCTCCTGTAATGTGTTCAACATCCACCTTCTCTTTACCTTTGTTGTTCCTTGAATTGGGTGCCCTTGACCTTGTTGGGCAATTCTTGCTGATATGACCAGTCTTCAAGCAACTAAAACATGTGGTTTGACTCAATCATCTACTATAGTTCACTCTAAAATGTGTTCTTATGCAATTTTTAGGAATGTGTCCATATTCTTGATAGTAATGATAGCTATACCTGGAGTTGTAGTCCTAATTGTAGTGATTTCTATGATTATTTCCCCTTCCTAGCTGATTAGGTGTCTACACAGGCTTTGATCTAGGCTTTGATCTGCACCCAAAAGTTCTATGTCCACACTTCTTGCAATTATTGCAGTGACCTTCAAATCTTGGTTTTCTAATAGTCCTAGCTCTATAGTCATGTGTTTGATGTCCTTTCTTGTTGCACTTATGACAATGACTCACATTCTTAGGTTTGTCATGCTATTGAGCATTCTTACTCTTGCATACATTAGAGGTATGTCCATTTTCACCACAAAAATGACAAGTAGGTTTAGTGTTCTTACCTTTGTTACTCCTTTCTTCTATATTCTTAGATGATTCTCCTTGTTCAGTGCTGATGTATCCTAGTCCTAAAGTATCATTGCTAGCCCTTGGTGATTTTAGTAGCTGCTCAATGTACTTGATGGCCTCATTGGGTTTGTTGAAGCTCTATACAATCTCTTTCTCTCTTTTTAAGTCATTTTGTAGTTGTTCATTTTAAATCTTCAGTGTAGAAATCTCAATGTCCTTGACATTTAGTTCATGATGTGCATTCATCATCTGGCATAGAGTGTCTAGCTGCAAGTTTGAAATTCTTCCAAGCTCAATTTACTTTTCTTCTAGTCTTTTGGAAAGATTTCTCTTGTCTTCTTCTAGCATAGCTTTATCTTCAATGGCTCTTTTCTTCTATTCAGTTACCTCACAAAGCATCATGGCTTGTGACTCTTGTTCAAGCTTGAGTGTTTTGATTTCTTATACTTGAGCTCTATTCTTCTCCATTAGGTCTACTATTACTGCATCAAACTCTTTGGAATCTCCATTTACAAATAGTTTTGAGGTGTCAATCTCCTTGTATTGTGTATCATTCTCAACTATGGTAATCTCTCTTCTTCTCTTTAAGGATTTTCTCAATTCTTCTCTGTCTTCTTCCAAAGCATGCAAAGAAAGTTGTGTATCAATTGCCTAATTCTCTATGATCTTTCCAAGTTTGTAGACTTCCATTTGTAGATCTTTTCTTCAAGCTATAAGGCTCCTCCTTGTGAGAACTTGGTGCTGATACTAATTATTGGAATTTACAAGTGGGAAGATTTACCTCTGAGAGGGTGGGGGGGGGGGGTGTGAATTAGAAGTAACTAACTTTAACCTATTAAAAATGTTTTAATTGAAATTATTCACATGCATCTAATTCATCTAGTAAACATGAAAGTAAAAAAAATCATGAAAAATAGATAACACAAGAATTTGGTAACACAAAAACCCTCCAAAATGAGAAGGTAAAACTGGCATGAGGATGACACCCACAAAGTATCACTATAGCAATATGTAACTGTTCAAGGATAAAAAATTTGACCACTTCCAATGGTCTACCTTGTGAAAGGCCTATCCTATTAAAGACTTTTCACCCTATTAAAAGTGACCTGGTTAAAGGATTTACAAACATTCATTTAGAATGTTACCCTGTTAAAGGATTTAGCACCTTGGCTAAAGGCTTACAACATGGCTATTAAACCAAATTATCATCATACGATTTTCATTCCTAATACAATTGCTAGAGAGTATTAGAAAGTCTTGACCTATTGACTTGAAATCCTTAATTGTTGATTCTAGATGCTCATTCTACTCTATCTATTCTAATCCTTGCTTGATCTAATATGTCACTCTTCAAAACTCTAATACTCTATTCTTGATCAACTAAATTCTGCAATGCTTCTCTTCTCTTTCTAAGTCTTTACACCCCTCTACGCTTTGCTATAATTCACCCATATACTTCTCACATGCACACATATAATGGGGTTTCATCCTTCTTTTAAAGGCTTTGAAGAATTAGGATTAGGTATGAATCTACGATCAATATTTACTCTTCATTTCCCTTTTAATTCTTGCACTTTTCCTATTGGTTTCATGCCTTCTCAATTTTTCTTATTGGTTGCATGCTGATTACATAGGTAATGCAAAATATTTGATCTTATCTTGATGATCCTTTGAGATTCATCCTATGTCGGCTCAAAAAATGGTTTACATCTGAGTTTGTGAAGGCACAAACTTATATGTTGATTCTATGTTACTCAACACTTACTAGTTACTGATGCTCAACGCATATAGAAATTTTGTCTCACTTGACTCCTATAGAAATTATATTTTGCTCAACATCTATACTCTTCTCAACACCTATAGTGACTTGGCATCACTTATCACTCAGCACTTGAACTTCACTTGGCATCTAAAGTTCACTTGGCACCTAAAGTTCACTCATCATCTATTCAAACTTTGGCTCAATACACACTATAGCTTAGCATCTATATTATACTCAACATCATATTGAAAATTTGGTTAAGTGTATTGCCACTCAAATGTCAAAACCAATCTAAGACCAACATCAAGAAGTCCATAAGATCATCCATCCTTGGCAAAGGAAACTAGTACTTGATGGTTATTTTATTTATAGCCTAAGAGTTTGTACACATTCTCCACTCTCCATCCTTCTTTGGAACTAGCACTGTAGGTACTACACATGGACTCAAACTCTCTCAAAATAAACCTTTCCTCAATAGCTCTTGAACTTACCTGTTTAGCTCCTTAGTCTTAGTAGGAGCCATCCTATGAGTAGCCTTGTTAGGAAAAATAGCTCCAGGGAGTAAATCTATTTGATGACTGATTTTCCTAATTGGTGGCAACCCTTCTAGAACATTATCAGAGATGACATCTCCATACTCACTCAATAGACTTGAAACTTCAAGTGGAACTTCACTACTACCTTCCTTGTCCTTTCTAGGAATTAAAGCATAACACATATGCTAATGTTTCATGCCATCCAAAAAATTTCTTCCATAAAGAAGACATACCCTTGCACTACTACATACTTTTTCACCCTCCTTGATCAAGGGCTTCAATTTGTAGTGAACTCCATCCATTGTGAGAGAGTATGTATTTGTGTGACCATCATGTATAGCATGCCTATCAAACTACCATGACGTTCCCAACAATAAATGTTAGATATCTATTGGAATGATGTCACAGAGAGCCTCATCATGGTAATTTCCACTCTTAAACTTTACCAAACCTTACTCATTAACCAAGACCTTATGATCATCCTACACCCAAACAATTTGATAGGGTTGGGGGTGTTTCTTCGTCCTGAGCTTTAGCTTTGAGACCATCTCCTTTGATACCAAGTTGTTAGTGCTTCCACCATCAACAATCACATCACAACATTTACCCTTGCACTTGTACCTAGTATGAAACAAACTCCTCCTTTGTTTGAATTTAGTCTCACTACTTAGTAAGACCCTTTCATTAACTAGAACCTTGCCTCTTTCTACATCCTTTGAATGCGATGACTATGCATTATCATACACATGAGCAACCCTTACTTGACCATCAACTTTCCTATCTATCCTTCCTTGGTATTGAGGGAATTTGAAGGCACAATGACCTTCTTAATTACAATGAAAATAGGTACCACAGAAGCCTCCTCTTCCTGAACCTTGTCCACATCCTCTACCTATTCCTCTCCGATCTCTAAAGTTTTGATCATGAGAGTGGTTGAAACCATCATTCCTCTGGTTTTAGTTGGTACCCACATCTTCATTTTTCTTTTGGCTCTTGTTTCAACCTCTAAATGACCTGCTAGCATCCCTTCCTCCTTGACTACACCCTCTTTACCTACCACCAAAATTTTTGTTTAACTTCTCCTCAACTCGCAAGGTAAACTAGTATACCTCTTCAATGCTAGTCATTCTAACCAGACTTAACTCCTCCTAAAGGCTAGGTCAACATTCTCCTTGTTTGCTTCCATATGCCCCACCCTAATAAGGACTTGATAAAATTCCTCTGTGTATTCTTGGATAGATTTTCCCACTTGCTTTAACCCTTGTATCTTCCTGAACAAATCAAGGTCATAATCAATAGGAATGAACTGCTACTTTAGTTTGTCCACCATGTGATCTCATCTTGTAATTTTCTCCTTTCCTCTTCTATTTCTTTCCAACTTAATCTCTTGCCACTAGATTTTGGAATGGCATTTCATTTTGGCCTTCACAAAATTAATCCTATTAGGGTCCTTGATATCCTCATACTCAAATTGTTCCTCTAGCTCATTGATCCGGTTGATTAACTAGCTCATCCGGGTTTAAATTTCTCAAAAACATGCCAACATTAATTTTAGTTCTTTTTCTTAGTGTTGTAATGGCCCTAAAAATATTCTCCTCCACCTAGTTTAGAAATTCTCCATCTCCTTCCCCTTCTTGCACAATATTACCTTCTTTATTTTCCTCCTCACTTTTGTCACCTATAATAAAATTTATCCATCTACGGATCTCCTCTTGTGATGCTTGAACTTTTCTCTAGAGGGCTCTAACCTTAGGAGGAAAAAATCTAACCCTTCTACCATGATTCCTTCATGGAGGCATCTTCTCACTATATCAAAACCCATAACTACATAGTCCTTCTGCAAACTACCTCACAGTCGGTGCTCTGTCTACACACTCAGGAAAATCTGCTCTGATACCACTTGATGATGGCACATCCTAAGAAAAAATGAACACAATAGAAAAAGGGGAATATTATTATCAGAAGTGATATTCTATTACATTTAGTACAATGAAAATAGACTCAATGATGTTCCCTAGGGGCTTAAAATGTTGTTTCATTCTAGAGAAAAACCTTCTTTACAGTACTTTCTCCCAAACTCCACCAAAAACTGCATTTACAATGCTAGAAATGACCTTAAGTAACCCAAATTAGGTTTAGGGTTAGGAATAAATTTTATAATATGTCATTTGGAATCCAATATCAAAATAGAAGGTTCTATAAAACACAATAGAAGTAAGTGTAAAATTAGAAGAATCCAGAAATGGTAGCCCAACTTTGAAGAGGCATAACTTTTGATCTAGGACTTCAATTGACAAACTATTTAAATTTTTGGAAAGCCCTCCAAGTTCTCTATAGCCCTATTGACTAGATATAGTCATCCCCTATTTTTTAGGCCCATAAAAGGCCATTAAATCTAACTGTGAAGTGCTCTTAGGGGATCTCCAGGTAACTTAAAACTACAATAACTTTCAAACAATAAATCCTTTTGACCTAATTTTTTTTATGGAGTGCTTTAAATTACAAGTATAATCATCCATCAAAATTAAACCATCTAACTCATTATAATTATGGCTCAATTACAAAATAACATATTTTTTACATTGCCAAATATCCCAAGGTGCCCAAAAACTCTATCCTAGAAAACCAATAGTGGAACTATGAGAGTTGGAATCTCTAATTGACCTAAATGGGCATCCATAAATAAAGACACATTAAATAGAAACTAACACTAAGCATATTTTTTTGGTGACACAATATTGCCCTTACATCACTAGATGCTCCTACATCACCTTCTTTTATACCAAATCCATAAAACAATTCTTCTAGTCAACTATTACACCTTCTCAATTAATTATTATAGGAACTTAGTAAGAAAAAGTTACACTTAGCAATAACATTAATCTTCCACCTTGTAACTTGAATAACTTTTCATACATCCAATATTATGATGAGCGATCTTAGTTATGTCATCTCTAGAATGTCTTCTTCACATATTTATTTTCAGCTTCATATAATAACAAATTTGCTAAGAGATATAACAAGTTTATTAGAATATGCCTCTGTAAAACACTATCTCAAAAAAATTTTCACTAAAAATTGCATAACTTCTTCTAGACATAATATCCTGTGCTTCTGAAGTTATCTGTATATATTAGACACTTAGTAGTATCTCCCTTTAACCTCACTTAGTGAAAGTACTCAATGATCTATCCATACCAACTTGATCTTTCTTCTATTCTTTTGATAAATACTACAAAAAAAATGCTATGTTGACATCAATGACAAACACAGTCATGAATGTAACATATCATCATGATAATGATCTAATCATGTTTCTACAATACTTCCCTAGAGGAATATTAGTAGAATTCATGCTTTCAACATTTATTGCATCAAAATATCAATGCTCAATACATATTACATTTATGTATTTATAATAAACTCCATCCTTCATGCAATTTTTGAATTTATGGATTTTTCCTAGCAAAAAGCATGCTAAAACTACTATTTTAAGAAAATAATGTATAAAAACAACTCCTAACTAGGTGCTAGCTAGGCCCGCACTATTTATTTTATTAATTACAAAGTGCATGGACCTTTACATGATTTGAAAACTATCAAAGAAGAAAGAGATAAGAAGAAAGAAGATGTTAGGTGAACTTAGAGTCTCCAGGACTTCTAAAAATATGTACCCGACCTTCTTTGTATCTCTACTAGTTAAATTTCCACCAAAACACATTTTTGGTGAATGAAAACACCCATAAAATAGATTTGGTAGTTAATTATTAGCGCCAACAGAAGTGATAAAATATTGAAATATTTGCACACCTTGGAAAATTGCACACCTATGCAACTTTGGGTATCATAGGGTCAAAACTGCTAGGATTTTACTAAGTCCCAAAGTTTTAGTTTCCAGGATCTAGATCTTGTTGATCTTTGACCAAAACAAGGTTTAGATGAGTCACCTTAAAATTTTTTCTGGCCATAGTGATTTCTTGGAGTTCTGGTAAGCCCTTACCTCCCCATGAAAATCATAAACTTCTTGTCTAACTTCAATAAAATCATTCATTTTGGAGTCCAACTCTTTCAATGTCTCCCCAACTTTAAATAAAAGCCCAAAATCATCCTCGAAAGACATTATTTTGAAGGATAATTGGAATTGCTATACTATTGTCTCCATGGAGCATAGGTGTCTTCTATAGTCATCATAAAAAATCTTTAGACTAGTCACATTATAGTACTTATCTACCTCCAAAATTTGGTCATAAGTTCTATTATGCATATCTTGAATGTCCTCATACATAGGTAACATGACCTTATTACTAGCTTGTATCTTATCAAATTCTCCCTTGGTATATACATCTAGTAATGTCATGTACCACTATCCCTTTTTTTTTTGTAGCACCTCTAAACCATTAGTCCAACTAGACACTTCATCCATCAACTTGAAATATTGGGTGATTACCATAGCTAGCTTTTTAGCATTCCTCTATATACTATGTAGTAAATGTATGTTTGCCTCTATAATATCCACTCCTTGTTCTTCAAAATTTAAGTGTAATCTCTTACAAGAATCCAAATTTGAATAATTTAATATAGGGGCTAGAGCTCATTTCTCAAGGGCAATTGATAGAGAAATCCTAGGTTGGTATAGGTCAATGGGACCCCCCACCTCTTTCACAAATTCCCATAAAACATCATTTTGTCTTCTCAAAGCTTGGAGTTCTTCTTCTCCTTGGTCCAAGTCCTAGAACACTTTCTTGAGACCTAAGGTCATCTATGGTTTGGTTGTGTTCTTAGTAGGCTTTCCCAATATAACCTCTTGCATTTGATAATATTGGGGCACTATGGTTTTTGGATCAGAATGGGGTGGAGGAATGGCTATATGCATCGCCATGTCATCCTGCCCATTCCTAGAAATAGAGGCAAATCAATTTAGCTGCTCCAAAGGAGACACTATAGTCCACACGAATTGTGTAAAAACTAATAACCCTTCCTCTGAAGTTTGAATATACCTTCTTTGTTAACTCCACTGCCCGTGTCAACCATGTTGGAGTAGTACTCATTGAGGACACATAGTGACTAGATGAACTTTTTTTCATAACTATTAATCCCTTTCCTCTATCTTTACTCTTTGGGGTCTCCTCTACTCTTGGTTGTTCTACACTTAAGGTGATTTCTATTATTGTAGGAATGGAGGAAGATGGTTGCACTGCTAAGGGAGCCTGCTCTTTTGTTTCAATTGTCTAGCCCTCCACATGTGTCTCTACCTTTACAATATTTTGACTATTCTCTTCTAGCATGGGAGGGAGTATTGGTGGAGGTAGAGGAGCTATTTTTGGCTTTCTAGTAGGAAAATGAGGTATGCCAATTAGACCCTAGGAAAGTGGAGGTAATGTGTTCCAGTCATCACCTAATGGCTCTTAGCATGGTGCATGCCTTATCACTCCCTCCTCGAAATGTGTCCCAACAAGAATCTAATACAAATATGAGAGATCAAATACATCTGATCCTTCTATTAGCATTGACTCAGTCAATCCTTCTTTCTCTTCATCTATAAACTCTGGGTTGATCCTAAGTAGTCAGGGGTGTTTGTGTTGCACTTCTCCTCCTTAAAAAACATGGGGAGATTATGTCCTCTTGCTAAGAGGGAGGTTGTCAATATTGTCCACTTCTTGTCCTTCTTCTTTTGCCTTTGGGATGATTTTAAGAATTTGAGGTGAAGAAGTTCTTTTCTTCTTTAATTTCCTTCTTTTTACCCCAACTACCACTATCTCTATTTTTCTTTGTTTTGAGATTGATGGGGAGGTTTAGTCCATACAGGAGGCTCTTTAGGTTGTTTTTCTTCCATCTCAGTGGACTTCCTCTTATTTTTTCCCTTGACCCTATTGTCTCTTCATATGCATGCCACATTTCTTGTATACCTGTACGTAGTATTGGGTCTGATTGGGGACTTCTCTAGATAGTGGGGAAAATGACTTGGGTCCCTTTTCCCTTTACCATTCTAGTAGGTTCCTTTAGATTGTGTACATTAGGTATCAGATCCAAGTGGAAAGGAATCTTCACCTAAGCCTTGGTCATCTCAATGACATGCCTCACTTGATGCTGAATATGATCATTCTCTTCTCTACACACCTCTACATTCATGATATGACACTCAAAGATATTTTATATATTGTAGAGGGGATCCAAAATATTTGGGATATCCTTGTACCATGTCTTGAGGGGTATATACAAGTTTAATGCCTTCTTTTCTAGTGATATACTTGTCTTACAATAGTTCCTTATTTGAACTTCGTCATCATCTGTATAGTTCAATTAGTGATCTTCAATGGTAGCATTTGGGATAAATTTATTTCCCATAACTTGTTAGATCATCCCACTATTAGCAAAATATGAGTAGGGCACTAGGTAGTACTCTAGAGAATACTTCTCCCATTCTACCTCATAGGGCCCAATGATGATAGGCCATACCCATGCCTTCCTATGCATCTTCCAAACTCTCTCATATGGAGAAGCCAAATGCCTAATAATATCCAAAACTATAAGTCTATATGATGGATAAGATGGTAGATTCTTGGAGCACATGGGAGTTCCAACTACCTAGAGATATGTGAATGTGTGATATTGGATAGATTACCTTCCCACTTGTGTCACTCTAGATGCAACCTCTACAAATAGAGTCTTTACATAATCCACTTCAATAAACTAGATTATATTGAAGATAAAGGCATCATTAACTAATATGTATTCTAGGCTCTTATTTGGGATCTTCTTTTGTACCAACTGTGGGTACATAATGTATGGCCATGCATTGGGGTCTTGTATGTCTCCCCTCCTCACTTGACTTAGATTCTTTCCTTGGCCTCTAGTAAGTAGACCACATATGATTTCATATAAAATCATGGGCCTATCTGGACTAAAGTGAGTTTCTCATGAAAAGAACAACTAATGATAGTGCCTCAATCAATCTTGAGGTCCCTCCTACTGATTATCTCTATGAAATGTCCCATCCAAGTCTCTAAATGAACTACTATAGAAAGTACACCATTTCCCCATGAGTCATGTCCACCTTTCCTTCTTTCTTGGGGTTCTAGTGATAAGGTACTTATCTTGCACCAAGTCTCTTTCTTCTTGTTGATTCTCTCTATACCATATGTCTACTATGTCATATGTAACCTTTTGATATTGATAAAGAATAGGTAGGTGGAATACCTTCTCAATATTGTCTGGCTAGATATCTAAGACAATTTATCTAGTTCTTCTTTTGAACACCTTCTCCTCAAGTGCATAGTACTTTTGTAGTGTCATGATCAATTTAAAAGATTGCACTGACATTAGGTGTGACACTACATTTACTAAACCACTAAAGAAAAGTGATAAGATCATATCTGATCTCTTATGTGGTCTATTTCACAACAAGAGGAATGCATTCTAGTCTACATGTCCAATTTATGTATCTTAGATCTCCAAATATAAATCTATGAATCTTAACTTCTTCGAGATGTCCTAGAATTTGAATGTCACTAGTTTAGGTACGATCTTTGTTGCTACATAAGAAGAGCATGCCATTATGATAGGAAAAATCTATGGTAGTTTTAGATGATGCACACTCCTTAGATATTCTCTACTTACACAAGGATTAACACTAACCACTACCATATGCTTTTCTAATAGACCAACCTACCATTTTAGGCTTGCTTCACTAGATTGCAACTTCTTTCTAGGCCTTCCTAATGACTTATCCTATCTTTCAAGGGTTGAAGGCTCTTCCTAGGGTGTTTTGGATAGGATTACTTCCATCTCTACCATTCCATTCATTAACTTCCTATACGATCACTTTAAAACAAGAGAAAATTCCTTTTAGGCCTAATAACCCTCAATTAGCCCTCCTAATGGACTAAAACCTAATTTGTGCTAAAATTTCCTTAACAAGGCTCCAAAATAATTCCAATTCATGATACCCTTTTCAAAGACCTTAAAGATTCCTAGGGTCTTGTTTTTCCAAGGTACACTAGATGCCCTAACCCAAATTTCAAGGGTTTTATAGGGTTTGACATCATTTAAGGATAGTCAAAGGTAAATATACCTTTTCTTACTTACTAGTGACTTTTAACAACTCTCCTTGCACCCATAGAACCTTCACTCTATGATCTTCCCTTCCATTCCAGACATTCCATCAAAATAGCTAATCCTTGCAAGAAATTAACATTCCTTGTTTTAAATTCTAGCCGAGAACTAGCCAGTCTCACTTAGGGGCTTCCAAGGAAAGTACATTTCCCTATATTTCATGCTCCACCCCTTCTATGATAAAAATAAAAAAGTTTCTACTATCATTTCTCAAGGATTTAGAGTTTTCCAACCATGTGGAATGTTGGTAGACACCATTTGTGAAGTCTGCCCTAGTTCAGGCTAGTGAACAAGCATTTCACTAAAAAAATTATTACAACCACCAAAATATTTCTAGAAAATTAAAACCGAAACAAAAATAAAATAACAAATATCCATTAACTAAATTGAAACAAAAAAGGAATAGTTCAATCACATTGCAGTCAAATTCCTACTCTTTCATTCAAAACTGTCAGTATTTTCCATTAACATATTTGCATCCTTGCTCCTCAAACTTCCAAACTCTACTATTTTTACTTGGAGGGATTTAAAATTACATTAATCAAATAGCTAAACTAACTCTTTCTCATGAATAACTTCCTTTTTCTCCATAACCATTTTTGCAACATCTTGGATAAAAAAATTGCAAAATTGCAAAAACTGTCATTGTGCAACTTTTGCAATATTGATAATTTTTGCATTTTTACACCTTAAACTTTATAAATTTAAAAATATTGAATCTAAATTAGAAATGGAAGTTATTTAGACCATTATTAGGCCATTTCCACTCCTAACTACCCTCCTACACCAAACTTCCCCCCCAAGACAACTTTTAGCAATAATGGACCTAATTGACAATATTTTGCCAATACAACATTTTGGCACCAAGTTGTCTACAATCCATTACCTTGTGTCTCCACATGAATAAGGACCTCATAAATAAGAAACTCATTATTTATAAGTCTCTAAAAGACTCTTATTTTCTTGCTAACAACCTATCCTAAGTGCTCCTGCACCATATTCCCCCAGTGAGCTAAAGGTCCTTCTAGGACTTTAAGACGAAATTAGTGAAGGATCAATTAAATGATTCTTGAAGTCTCCTTCTACAACCTAAGTTTCTTCAATAGCTGGTTTTCCAATCCATTTCATAAGATTTTTCATGTAGATTTTGTTCCTAGTCACATTTTCCACTTTAGAGCTCAAAATCTTCTCATCTTGGAACTTTTTTGTAAATGGATTTGGAAAGGTAGCTACAAGGTCTTGAAAGTTTGTATCCCCTACTACAATGGAAGTTGGAATAGGACTCTTATAGGTTACCAAGTCTGCAACATTAAAAGTACTGGATAAGACAATATCTACAAGTAAGTCATCTTGATATGTATTGGCTCCATACTTGTCCAAAATCTTGCATGGTCCCAACTTCCTCATCTGCAACTTGTGAGATTCCCCTTTGGAAAACCTATTCTTGTCAAGATGAACCATGACATAGTCTCCAAATGAAAATTGAGAATATCTCTTCCTTGTATTAACCCATTGCTTTATTTTTACTGTATTCTACTCCAAATTCTACTTTACCATGTTATGAACTTCCTTCATGGAAAGAGAAAAATCTTCAACTACTCCACTAACCTCTGCACTATCTTCATGTCTCTTAGTTCAAGAATATCTCTAGGATTCACTCCATAGACCACTTCAAAAGGACTTTTCCTAGTAGTCTTGTTTACAATATCATTGTAGGCATACTCTACTTAAGCAATAATGTGATCCCAAATCTAACCATACTCCTTGTTTAAACATCTCAAGAGGTTTCCTAGGCTCCTATTAATCACTTCTATTTTCCCATCCATTTGAGGATGGTAGGTAGATCCAAATGATATGTTGGTGTCTAACTTGTATCATAGAGTCTTCTAGAAGTGGCTCATAAAATTAATGTCTCTATTAGACATAATTCTAAGAGGAAGTCCATGTATCTATACTACCTTCCTAAAGAAAAAATTTACAATGGTACAAGCATCATGAGTGGTTTTACATGGGAAAAAGTGAGCTATTTTGTTGAACCTATCAACAATGACATAGAAACTATCAAAAACTTGCTTGGTTCTAGGTAGCCTCACCATAAAGTCCATGCTAAGACATTCCCAAGGTCTTTGGGGAATAGGAAATTTTTGGTATAGTCTTGCACTAGTCACAATTCCCTTGCCTTCTAATACACCATGCAACATTCAACATACCTCTTCACATCTCTGCTCAAAGTAGGTTAGTAATAGAATGTGTGAACTAGATCCACTATTTTATGCACACCAAAATGACCACTTAAAGCTCCATTTTGCTTTGCTTGGATTAGAGTATCTCTAATGGATCCCCTTGGGACACACAATTGATTATATTTAAATAAGAGGCCTTCATGCAATGTAAAATCAAAAAATTCATGATGGAAATGGTTAGTAAAATCTTTACAAACTTGATATGGCTTGGAAAAGTGTAGATCATCTAGGTATAGTTCCTTAAAATCTTCAATTCCCACACTCCTATTCTATACATCTTGAATTATCCACAAATTGTGGCTAATTGCATCTACAATTTTTTTTTCTTTATGGTGAATGTATAGGCCTATATACACTCCACCCACTTATATGCTTGTGACTTAGTTTATCTTGGGAACTAAGAAAACTTAAAGCCTGATTATCTGAGAAAATAAACCATTCTTTAGGCAATTGATAATGCCTCAATTTTCTCAAAGCTTGGACCAAGGCATATATTTCAAGGTCATAGGAAGAATAACTCTTCTTTTATTCATTTAACTGCTCACTATGGAAGACAACTAGTTTACGCTCTTAGCTAATGAATGCTCCAATGGATAGGTTACTTGTATCATATTCAATAGTAAATAACTTCTAAAAGCTAAGTAAGACCAAGATTGGTTGAGTGGCAATCTAATGCTTCAATAATTCAAATTTCTAGTATCTTGTTCAGTCCATTTGAACTTTTCTCTAATCTCACCTTTAATGGTTTCCAACAAGGGTGCATACATATGACTAAATTTCTTAATGACCTTTTTGTAAAATTGATCTAAGCCATGGAAGCTCCTTACCTTTGAAATAGTCTTGGGTGTTGGCTAGCTAAGTAAGGCCTCTACCTTGCTTGGATCCATCTTGAGCTATCCCTATGAGATAACAAAACCCAAGTTGACCATCTCTTCCTTCATAAAATCACATTTTTAAAGATTTTTGGTGAGCTTGGTATCATACAATCTTTTCAAGACAAGACTCAAATGTCTTAAGTGTTCTTCTTTAGTGCTACTAAAATCAAGATATCATTAAGAAAAATGACAAAAAACTTACCAAGATAATAAAAGAAAACTTCATTCATGAGTCGCATGAATCTAGAGGGGGCATTTGAAAAACAAATGGCATCACTGGCCACTCATACAAAGCTTTAGTAGTCTTAAAAGTTGTCTTCCACTCATCTCCATCCTTAATTCTTATTTGATGATATCTACTTTTTAAGTCAATTTTAGTGAAGTACTTGGCATTTCCCAAACAATCCAACAAAACTTCAATTCTTGGGATTGGGAATCTTGACCTAATTTTTATATTATTGACTGCCCTTGAATTTGCACACATTCTCCAAGTACCTCCCTTCTTTGGCACTAGGATAGTTGGAACTACACATGGGCTCACACTCTTCCTTATCAACCCATGATCTAGCAATTCTTGCATTTTCTTTGCTATTTCCTCATGCTAACTACTTGTCACCTTATATGCTACCTTATTAGGAAAAGATTCTCTAGGGATGAAATCTATTTGATGGCTAATAGATATCTTAGGTGCCATTGTAGATTTACCAACACTCAAAATATCTTCAAATTGATCCAAAGGTTTCTATACTTTTGTTGGTAAACAGATTTGTCATAGTAGAATTGCCCAATAGAGTGTGTGGCAAACCATTCACAATAGTTGGATAGGCCCTTCGTATGCGGCCTTCCTCTACATTTTGAGGGGCAGCTCCCTCGTATGATATAATTTTTAAAGGGTTTTTTGATTAAAGAATCTAAAACTTCAAAGTTCAGGAGAAAGTCATTCAGGATGAATGCACCACACACCCTCACAACCTTCTTCAGTAAAAAAAATCAATAACAGAGATGCTCAAGAGCTATGCTTGAAAGAAACCAATATTATTAAGCAAATTCATTATCATTCGTAAACACTTGCATGGCACCATGAGAATGTCTACTACAACGTATAACAATTTGGATTTTAAAATAAGAAACCCAAAGCACATCTCATTTCATTTCCTTGCACCAAGAAAGCAATAGAGATTTTTCAATTCAGAGATAAAAAGTGTACATACTTTCCAAAATTTATCCCTAGATCAAAATTTTAGCATAGTGTTCCCTTATTTTTCCAACCAAAAAGTCCTTTTACAAAGCCAAAAGGTGTCCTTATATAGACATAGAGGTTAATAACTACCTCTTCATGGTCAATAACCACCTCCAAAATACATAATTTTGGAAGGTTAATTAACCTCAAGAAAATTAACCTATACAAGGAAACTTGCAAAAACAAAACTTTAGCTAGAGTTCCTAAAGATGTTTACATATACAATCACTAATTCTTCTAGCTACTAACTCTATCTACCCAGACACAATTGATCTATCCCGAAAAGCCCTGTAAGAATCTAAGATAATCATCATTGATTCATAGTTCAAAATGAACACATTTTCCATCCTAAGTTTGGCTGTGAAGTATCTATCTTGAATTTCTTCTGACTCTTGTCGATAGGCTAAAATGTTACAATCTCCCAGGGTGACTGCAACCAGGCTAAGCTTCATCACAGTTTCAACATCTGATACACTGTTCTCTATTTTTGAATGAATCTGAACACTAAAGGAATCAAGGAGAAACTAACAATCAACATGCTGAAGATCACTTACTGACACCCCACCTATGATAGTAGAGATTAATTCATTTGTACTTTTATTTTTCAGTTGCTCCAAGGAAGCTATTAGATTTTTGAAGTCAGTGATCCCTTTGCTGATGTTTATCAATTTTTGGCAACTCCACTGGGGAAACTAAATAGAAAGATTGATAGTCGCCTGTAATGAAGCACAATGGTGCTTCCGCATGAGAACATTTTTCCAGTTCTCCAACCAAACCTTGGCTTCTAGGACACCCAGGAGGATATCATTTCAGACTTGAACTCTCTAGCCTGGAGGTGTAGATGAAGTGCATAGGAATATCACCAAGTAAACCAAGTTCTTGAAGAAGAAGAAGAGTTTGGGGAAATCTTGTGAAGGGCTCCTATTGGTCAGAACGTCATAGTCATTGAAAGAATAATAGTCATTCCAAGAAGAAATAGGCATAATCTTGGTCATATTCAAGGGCAAATAAATAATAACCAGTAAGCTGGCTAATAAACCATACACTCAAGTTGATAGAAAAAAGGGTTTGGTAGACAAAGATTTTGAAGCCCTTCGAAAGTTAGATTTTAAGCCAGTTACTCCTAAGAAGAAGAAAAAGGTCAAGTCTGTTAGTAGGTCTTCTTCACCAACTAAGGCTACTATTTCTCCTGTGGCTTTTCAAGATTTGATTCTACTAGGTACTCTTGTACCTTTAGCTATAAATTTTCAGCCCTTGAATATCATTCTTCCAACTATGGCACATCAAGGACCGCAACCACCAGTCCCATGGGGAGCTGCTATTGGTCCTCTAGATTTAGGGAACCAATTACATGACATTCTTGTTGGTTCTCAAAAAATTCTTTCCAAGTTTTTCAGTGATAGAAAAGTCACTACTGATCAACATATAAGTGCATTCTTTACAGCAAGCAGTGTTCTTGCAATCCAACATGAAGATGTTTCTATTCATCTTTTTGATGAAACACTCACTGAAGCTGCAGCTAAATGGTTTGGATAGCTACTAGTTGGATCAATTACTTCGTGGGTAACTTTGATTCAAGCTTTTGAGAGGAGATTTAAGACTACTGAAGATGAACATTTTCTCCTTTCCCAGTTAACTTCAATGAAGAAAGAAATTCATGAGCCAATGCGAGAATTCATTTCTCGTTTTAATCAGACGGTGAATCGAATTCCTATCAACAAAAGACCCACTGAAGAAAATCAAATGACTTTCTTCATCAGTGTTCAACCTTCTGACATAAGCTTTCAAGTACGAAGGACAAGACCTGCTAATCTAACAGCTGCGCAAACTTTGGCTATTGAGGTGGACGATGACTTGCTTAATTCAAGAAAATGGAGTCGTGATCTACAAAAGGGAAAAGGTCAACAAGCTCCTGTCACTACCACTGATCCTTTATATCAAAAATTGGCTAATGATCTGTTACAACTCAAAAAGTAGTTGCCTCATAATCCTCCATCTTTGTATCAAGATATTCCAAGGAGGAATTATATGCCATATTAGAAAAACAAACAAACTAAATGGCTACCCCAATCAACACCAAGATTAGCCATCGAACATCCCTCATCATCTAGTAAACAGGCTGCTATGTGTGATTTTCACCTAACAACAGATGATGATGGTGCAAGCTGTCCTGAGATGGCTAGATTCATGCAAATGCATTTGATTGTAGAGAAGATAGAAGAATATGTGGCTCTTGAAGATGTAACAGAACCCACTATTGGGACCTCTTCTATTAACTTTTTGGAATATGAATCTGATGATGAAAAAGCCGAAGATATTAACAATCATTCTTGTAATGCGGCTACACCAAGTTGGAGACAGAGATTGGAAGAAAAGTGGAGTAAACAAGCAAAGGAAAAAGCTTCTGATGAGACTGCTAAGAGGATTCTATCTCATAATCATACTTTGAAAGAGCCTTCACAAAGTGAAGGAGACAGATAAGGGTAAAACACCTCCCATCATTGAAGACTCTTTTGATTTTATTGATCACTACAAGAAGACCAAAGCACAAATTTCTCAATTGGATTACCTAAAAGTCAACCCTCATCAATTAGAAAGGTTGATCCAATGTGTTGGTAAAGGGAAACGTTCACCTGAGATCACTATCAACCATGAATTAGGAGTTTATCTAGAAGTGAAAGATAATTTGGAAGGGCCCATGACTGAGAAAGAATCTTTTGTTGTAGCGTCTTTGTCAGACAAACCTAAGCCTTTCTATGTTTCTCTTTATATAGCTAGATGCAAGTTAAGTAATTATATCATTGATTCTAGTGCATCCAATAATGTCATGCCTTCAAAGGTAGCACATGCCTTGGGTCTCTCTTTGAATAAACTTTCTAGAAAAGTGTATTCTATGGAGGCAAAACAAGTCCTTCTAGTTGGCCAGTTGAAAGATGCTCAAGTAGCACTTGCAGCACATCCTAAGAAGAAGTTAAAATTGAACATCCTGGTTGCTGATATTCCTGCCAGTTATGGGATGCTTTTGAGAAATTTTTTTTGCAAAGATCTTGGTGGTGAAATCAAGATGGACATGTCTCATGCCCTTATCCCGATTGGAAATAAAAAGGTTACGCTTGACCTTGAACCCAAAGCTAAATATACAGTTTTGAATCAGATGATCCAAGAGCTGAAATATTGTATGTTGATACTAGGCATGGAATGTATATGATGATGTCCACTGAAGAAGATGTAACTAACCCTCTCATGCCTGATATAACCAATGAATTATGGTTAATGGAGTTTGATGGAAGTTCTTCTTCTTCTGGTTCAGGTGCTGGGATAGTGTTGATATCACCAAAAGGAGAGAAATTTCCAAAAGCTTATAAGTTAGCTTTTGAAACCACCAATAATACCACAGAATATGAAGCCCTTCTACTTGGTCTTGAGTAAGCAAAAGAAAAGGGAATCAAGCAACTCAAGGTATCTAGAGATGCAAAATTAATTGTCAACTAGGTGCGGAGACAATATCAAACAAAGAATGCGAAACTGAAACCATATAGAAATAGAGTGTGGGATGAGATTGAGCATTTTGATGCTTTTTCTTTATATGCTATCCCTCGTGAACAAAATTCTAAAGCAGATTGTCTTGCAGTCCTTGCATCTCTACTTATTCCTCACCCTGAGTTTAACAAAGACATTTACACAGTAGAGATGATTCATAGACCCAGTGTGCCTGATAATGATCGACACTGCCAAGTTTTTGATGATGATGGGAAAATAATTGCATTTCTCAAGGGAAGGACTCCATTTTTATACCTAAAATTTGAAGGATCACATAATCATGATGGAAAATCAGGAGATGATCCTGAGGTTATTCAATTGGAAGGTAATGTTATCCCGAGAGGATTAGTCGCCCTAGAGAGTCTTTTTGAAAAAGAAGACAAAAGGAAAGAGAAAGCTGAAGACACTAAGCCTTCTAATTGTTCAAGTTATGAGAAAGTAAATATTGGTTCTGAGGAAAATCCCAAGATGGTCCTGATAGGGAAATATTTGACATCAGGGGAGAAAGAAGGATTCATGAAGTTTTTGAAAGCCTACCAAGATGTTTTTGCTTGGGGTTATGAAGATCTAAAGGAATTCATGAATGGGAAGTTTAAACATCAAATTCATTTGAAACTTGGTTCAACTCCCTTCCGACAAAAGAAAAGGCAATTCAATCCCAAGGTAGCTGACGCTATTTTCAATGAGGTTGATAAGATGCTTAAAGAAAAGATTATCTATCCCATTCACCACTCAACATGGGTAGCTAATATCATTCTTGCCAGGAAGAAGAATAGTGAGATAAGAATATGTGTTGACTTCTGCAATTTGAATCAGGTGTCACTTAAGGATAATTATGGACTCTGTGTTATGGATCATATCCTGCAGTTGGTATCAGGCTCAGAACTCATGTCAATGCTAGATGGCTTCTCTGGTTATAACCAGATCACTGTCACACCAGAGGACCAACATAAAACAACTTTTACCACTCCATGGGGCACATTTGCCTATAATCGAATGCCTTTTGGTTTGATAAATGCTGGAGCCACCTTTCAATGGGCCATGAATCATTCATTCAAGATTTCAAGAATAATATCATTGTGATGTATCTTGATGATCTTACAGTGTTTTCAAAATAGAGAAGAGATCATGTGCATCATCTCGAAGCTATCTTGCATCGATGTCAAACTCAAGGCATCTCACTGAATCCTAAGAAGTCTATATTTTGGGTGATAGAAGGTAAACTTCTGGGGCATATTGTCTCTAAAGAGGGTATTTGAATAGATCTTGAATGGGTGAAAGCTATTCAAAAGTTGTCACTTCCCATGAGTAAACTAGGAAGCAGATCTTTCTTTGGACAGATAAACTTCACAAGGAGGTTCATGCCTGACTTCTCTAAGATCACAAAGTCAATTGTGGATATGATGAAAGGGAATAAAAATTTTAAGTGGACAAAGGAAGGTAAAGCTTCTTTTGAATAGATCAAATCTGCAATTGCTAATGCTCCTACCCTTTCTTATCCAAATTTTTCTAAAGATTTTCATTTGTATTGCTATGCATCGTAAAATGCTTTATCTGCTATACTTACACAAACTAAAAAAGACAATATCAAGGCCTCGATAGCATTCATGATCATCCCTCTTAAGAAACATGAATTGAAATATTCTTTGATTGAGAAGAATGCATATGCTTTGGTCAGAGCAGTGAAACAATTTAGGTTCTACATCCTAAACTCTCACTCCAAGGTATTTGTTCCTGATTTGGTAGTGAAGACTCTTTTGACACAACAAGAGATCAGTGTGAACAAAAGGGCCTCATGGATACCAAAGTACAAGAATATGATCTCGATATTAAACCTACAAAGCTTGTCAAAGGGAAAAGTTTGTGTAAGGAAATTACAGAAGGATCTTCTAAAGGTGAAAAAGAGATGGAGGAAGAAATGCCTTTAGTTTTATTCATTAGTAATGTTGATGACTGGTTTTCAAATATTGCCTATTTTCTGACACATGGAGAATGTCCTACTCATTTATCACCTAAAGAGAGTAGGACCCTAAAATTGAAATCTATGAAGTATGTTCTCTGGGGTGATGCTCTATACAAGAAAGGGATAGATGGTACTTTTATGAGATGTGTTGATTCTAAACAAAGGAAGGAGTTGCTTCAATTATTTTATAATGAAGCATGTGGAGGTCATTACTCAGCATCGGTAACGTCTTACAAAATTTTGAGAAATTGTTTTTACTGGCCTGGGATGTTCAAGGATGCAGAAGAATGGGTGAAGAAGTGTGATTCTTGTCAATACTTCAAAGGAAGAGTCCTATTAGCAGCATTGCCTTTGAAGCCAGTGGTAATCGAAGAACCCTTTCAACAATGGGGTTTGGATTTCATCGGTCCTATTCATCCTTCATCTACTGCTAGACACACTCACATTTTGATGGTAACTAACTATTTTACCAAGTGGGTGGAAGCGATCCCAGTCAAACAAACAACTTCAGAAGTGGTGTGCAATTTTATCAAACATAACATTCTAGTTAGGTTTGGTGTCCCAAAAAAAATTATTACTGATAATGCTACCAACTTCTCCTCTCAAGAGATATCATCTTTTTGCTATCAATATGGGATTATTCTCTCTCATTCCTCTGATTATTTTGCACCAAGAAATGGTGAGGCAGAATCAAGCAATACAAATATTATGACCATTGTACAAAAATTGATAGATGTTAATCAAAGATCCTGGCACAAGCACCTGTACGATGCATTGTGGGCAGATCGTACTACTAAAAAGAGAGCAACAAGATTATCCCCCTTTGAGATCCTATATGGAACTGAGCCAGCTCTTCCTCTTCCTTTAGAACTATCCACCTTGAAATTACAGAGTGCCATTGAGAATCTTGAATTCAAAGATGCTCTTGAAAAATGAATGTTGTATTTGATAAAGTTGGAAGAAGAGAAAGAGGTGGTTGTAGAAAAAATTCAGGAACATCAATCCCGTGTTAAGAAATTGTTTCACAAGAAGTCTAAGCAGAGGGTGTTTCAAGAAGGTGATCTTGTCTTGCTTTGGGATAAGCGCAGAGAGCCAAAAGGATTACATGGAAAATTTGACTCCTTATGGAGAGGCCCTTTCCAGATCAAAGAGGTATGCAGAAAGAACTCTTTTATTTTGTCATACTTGAGTAGTACCTAGTTTCCCTTACCTTATAATGGGCAACACTTGAAGCATTATCATCAGTAGAAGGTGTTTGTACACCTTTTTGTATATAGGTTGTCCCATTTTTGGTGTGTTCCTGTCAGTTTGTGTTGCTTTAGTTTTTCCTTTCCATTGTCTCATTTTTGGTGTTTGTTCCCTCTTTTGTAAATTGGCCCCTCAAATGACTCTATTTTACAGCCCAATGGATAAGGAACTACTTTATTCATTCTTGATTTGAGCTTCATCCTTGTCAGTCCTTGTCCCCAAATAGCCAGCTGTTGCCCAACTATAAAATTTGTTTCAATTTTATGAGCCATGGTTAATATTTAAAACTTGCCTAGTTTTAAGCCTTAAATTGGCCATTTTATCTTTGAATTTTGTGAGTCTCTAAGCCTCCATGTCTCCTACTCGTTAGCAGCTCCGCACAACACTTGAAATTGTTGAGATCCGACTTCTGAGCCTCAAGTTATTAAAGGTTAATGACCGCCACCCAAAACCTGTTTTTCCTAACCTCCCAATAGGTTAATGATAATGTTCAAAAAAAGGTTAATGATAGTAATCAAAAACATTTTTTTCTTAATCTCTCAAGAGGTTAATGATAGCCATCAAAAATATGTTTTTCTTAACCTCCGAAAAGGTTAATGATAATGCTCAAAAACACATTTTCATTAACCTCTCAAAAGGTTAATGATAATGCTCAAAAACACATTTTCATTAACCTCTATAAGGTAGTTATTAACCTATTAAGGTGACATATGCAACATTGGTTAATAATGCAATAGCCGGATAGAAGATTGGAATGCAAACAATTCAGACCTGTGCATATGCAGCTGTAGAAAATGTTGGTGTAGACGGTGTCGTAATAATAAGGAAATTAAACTAGTTGAGAAGGGGCTATATAGAGACCAATCATGTGTAAGCTGTCCTCTTCACAAAGTGTAGGGTAAGAATGTTTTTAAAGGAGCAATAAAGTGCAGTTTATCAAACAAATTCACACCACCTCATTCAATACGTTGCCAACCCATGATTCTACTTTTATTGAGATCATTTTCAGCAGCGGCTTTCCTTCATAGTGGGAGATGCTTCAAAATTTTGTAAGCCATATGGGGCCATAACGTGGCACAAGTTCAAATGCACATTGGTTAATGTGATTAATTAAAAAATCACACCGCTAGCCAACCTCACGCCAGAGTGCTTGAGAAATACATAGGAGTCTATACTTCTATCCACGTGAGCAAGGGAAGGATGCGTTAAAGAACCAAATGAATTTTTGGTTTATTTAACAAACATGTCAACTGGTGAGCAGTGGGTATGATGCTAAAACTTGAGTTTATGCTGCCTTCACTAAGTTTGAGAATACATAGGTATAGTACCAGCCGCATGCCCAAAGTATAAAATATTGACTTAGGCTTGTAATGCTTTCAAATTGCCTTAACTCATTTAAAATATAAGTTGTGGACAACGCCCATCTGCAAATATGAATGGAGAACTATCTAGCTCGAGTATTTGTGAAGAAAGAATACAAATATAAACATGGGAAAAAGAATCTGATCATGCAAGACAATGACCACCTAGAATCAAAGAGAAATCTAATGGTCCATTTTCAAATCCATGGACATGTAATGAGGAATGCAAGTATTGAGTGAGATTGCTCTTGACTTGTTTGACATAATGCCTGAATAACAAGGTGGTGAACATGAACAGAACATATAGATTGCTTGGGAAATGTTCAAAAAATGAAATATCCATTCTTGACTTGTAGCTCTGAAAGTTTCACTCCTTAATTCATTTCAAATTCAAATGCATCCTTACTTTCTTAGGCAATCGAAAATCTGCAGATAAGTTGGAACATCATTAATGTCATGCAAATTTATGAGTGATTTATAGTCTAGGAAAGATCAAATGTGTGTGAATGTTTAATACAAAACATGGTGACCTTCAGTCAAGTGTAATGTTGGCAAATCTTTTCGATTGAATGGTTGGTTTGTTACTTTGAAGCTGGGAATAAAGAGTATTGTACAGGGCTGAAGATATCCAGAAAATTGATAATCAATCATGAGGTACAAGTATCAAAGGCCAGATTAAGCTCCTGTTTTAAGAAGTATGCTTCTAGATATCGGTGATACCATTTTAGGAAGTTTTTGCCTTCAAGACTTTTGGTCATCTCTTGTGAATGAAGAAAATACTCCATTAGCTGGAAAGATATTAGAAAGTGGCTTGGATCAAGAAGGTGGACATCCCATTTTAGGACAGTGCCCAGACTTAGTGTTGGAGTGCATGAAGGCTTATCATCTGAATACTAGAGAAGTTATTTCATGAACAATAAAGTAATTTTTCATCTAGATCCTACCTCTATTGCTAGTGTTTGTCGATTGCCTACCTGGATGCAATATGCTAGAATCAATCTGAGAACTACCCTAGAGTATTTTACTGCAAATCAAACTCAATGTTTAAACACCATTGCCAGGTCATGGTTCTCATAACCAAGAAGAGGAAAATCTCAATTAGGAAAATCCATTCATAGGTTGTCACTAAAAGAAGACATGGCAAACATGGTAACTCTATTGAGCAGGATCATTGGTCTTCGAGATTCGCATGAGTTCAAAGGTTGGATGTTCCTATTTATCAATATAATCTATGAAGGAAAGCAATATATTGATTGGGCTGAAATTATTAGCGACTCATTGCATAGATAGCTCATGGGACTTCAAGAAAATGACTACTTTTATATGACTTCATATCTCTTCTATGCTATCACAAGCACCAAACGTTGGCCAGGACTTAATCAAAAGGGTGTTTATGATGACACAACCATCATTTATAATCATCTTACTCAAATTTAGTATGATAATAGCCTGCACCATTTTAGAAGAGTGAATGACGCATTCACCATGCTAACTGTAAGGGAAATTCAAGGAAACATTGGACTCAAAATTTCACCAGAAGTAGCGATGAAAGTACAAAAATATGGAAGTGTTTTCATACAATTCTCGAAGTTTACTTATATCAGGTTAGCTACCTATGATGGGTGTCTGCTGATGCTACCTAGATTTGTTGATGATAAATTGGTCTTAATTGAAATGTGTAGGAAAATTAGTCAAATTAATAAACTTTGCAAGAATAGGAGGATAGATGAAATAGCTTTTCCTATCAGCATTGGATATTATAGTTGTGATACTACATCAGATGCCAGGAACATTGAAAGATCTATTGCCACAATAAATTTGCATCCTTACATGATGCATTTCCCTTATGATAGTAAGGGCTATGCAGTGAAGGAGTTAAAGTTAAATCCTAGTCTTGGTCACTTCTCGGCTCTAGAAGACTTTTGGGAGGATTGTGAAAATGATTTTGAAGTTAGAAAGAGAGACTGGATGCAGCTTACAATACGATAGGTAATAGACTTCAAGTTGGACATTGATGTGACAGGTGTAGATGACGATGAGGTTTCTTTGATCGATCCTTAATATTATGAAAAAATTGAATTGCTAGAGCTCCCTCTTATTGATTGGTCAATTCTTGAGTTAAAAATCTTGAAGGAGAGGTCTTCCTATGTTCTTAAAAGAACAAGAGATTGGATCAGTAAATTCAGAGTCAAAAAAGAAACTGGTGAATTTCAAAATAAAGAGAGGAGAAATAATATAGGGGAATCATCTCGAATGGCAATAGAAGCAACTTCTAGTGAGAAGATACAACAACTAGATATAGGTGCTCTAGGACAAGATGAAGATCTGAATCAGCCAGATAAGTTCACAGTCAAAAGAAAAAGGACAAGAATGAAAGGTAGAAAGAATCAAGAAAAGAATAAATCCAATGAAAAAGACCAAAGAAGTCCTCAAATTGCTGAATCACATGTCCTTGTTACATCCCCTCATGATGTAGTGGTTCCTCACTTGAGTCTTTCTCCTCCTGATATGCCAATAATAGACATCACATAGTTAGATAACCCGTTATCTAATTCAGAAGACTTAATGATGGTTGCTGAAAATATAACAAGTGACATACAAGCTTCAAAAATTACGCATTCATGGTTCCAGGATAGTCTTCAGAAGAGGAAGAAAGTTGTTCAAATGGATTGACCTCCATTTGACATAATCTCTAGTATTCTTTAGAAGCCTCCTAAGGTGAAAAAGACCAAGATGATGTCCAGGTTAGCTATTGATAAAACTTTAGGCAACTTGTGTGTGGAATTAGCCAAGCCTATAATTGAAAAGAGTGTTGATGAAGCCTCTGAATCAGATTTCATTCTAGAAAAGGTTGATCTTGGTCCTTCTAATGCAGAAAGAGAGTTCCAAAATTTTGAAGTGATTGCTGCTTAGATGTTGCAAAGGGCAAAGGAAGAGAAAAGAGCTAAGGAGCAATTCAAGGAACAAGTTCAGATGATGGTGGCTTATATTAATTCAATCAGAAATCCTTCTAATGCCCAAGCCGTGGTCACTCTGCTGGTTCTAACAGGTCTTGATGGTATTTTAGATCATATTGTTATTGAAAGAATTGACCAACACAAATCACATAGTATGATGATCGAAGCTTGGATAAATAGGATGATAGAAGATGCTTCAAAACTTATAACTGGAGTGAAAGAGATATATGGGAAAGCCATCACACAGATACAAGAAATTTCTAAGGAGCTGGAAAATAGCAAGGAACATAAATCCAATTGGCAAAAAGTAGCCGATGAATTAAAAGAAATGGCCAAGTTAGATACTAGCACCATACTTCTTGAGAAAATTATTGCTGATCCAAGTGACAACCAAACACGTATCTGGAGTAAAAGTGTTGGTTGGAAGGTGATAAACATCAGCAAAGGGATCATTGAGTTCGAAAAGCTAATAGCTTCCTTGGAGCAACTGAAAACAAAAAGTACAGATGAATTAATCTCTACTATCACAGGTGGGGTGTTAGTAAGTGATCTTCAGCATGTTGATTGTCAGTTTCTCCTCGATTCCTTCAGTGTTTAAATTAATTCAAAAATAGAGAACCGTGTATTGGATGCTGAAACTATGATGAAGCTTAGCCTGGTTGTAGTCACGCTACGAGATTGTAACATTTCAGCCTATCGACAAGAGTAAGAAGAAATTCAAGATAGATACTTCACAGCCAAACTCAGGATGGAAAGTGTGTTCATTCTGAACTATGAATCAATGATGATCATCCTAGATGCTTATAGGGCTTTTTGGGATAGATCAATTGTGTCTGAGTAGATAGAGTTAGTAGCTAGAAGAATCAGTGATTGTATATGTAAACATCTTTAGGAACTCTAGCTAAAGTTTTGTTTTTGCAAGTTTCCTTGTATAGGTTAATTTTCTTGAGGTTAATTAACCTTCCAAAATTACGTATTTTGGAGGTGGTTATTAACCATGAAGAGGTAGTTATTAACCTCTATGTCTATATAAGGACACCTTTTGGCTTTGTAAAAGGACTTTTTGGTTGGAAAAATAAGGTAACACTATGCTGAAATTTTGATCTAGGGATAAATTTTGGAAAGTATGTACACTTTTTATCTCTGAATTGTAAAATCTCTATTGCTTTCTTGGTGCAAGGAAATGAAATGAAATGTGCTTTGGGTTTCTTATTTTAAAATCCAAATTGTTATACGCTATAGTAGACATTCTCATGGTGCTATGCGAGTGTTTATGAATGATAATGAATGTTCTTAATAATACTAGTTGCTTTCAAGCGTAGCTCTTAAGCACCTCTGTTATTGATTTTGTTTATCGAAGAAGGTTGTGAGGGTGTATGGTGCATTTGTCCTGAATGACTTTCTCCTTAACTTTGAAGTTTTAGATTCTTTAATCAAAAAACCCTTTAAAAATTATATCACACGAGAGAGCTGCCCCTCAAAATGTAGAGGAAGGCCACATACCAAGGCCCTATCCAATTATTGTGAATGGTTTGCCACACACTCCGTTGGGAAATTCTACTATGAAAAATCTATTTACCAACAACTTTCTTAGGCAATTGTGATCTAATTATGCTTTGTGCATTCAGTGGTTTTAAAATAATTGCATACCCTATGCCCTCTCCTTCTTTCATGATGTTTATGAATCATTTTTCTCCCACCATTTGGACATTAGGTCCCACCAATTGTGTGCCTTCTCCCTTTAACAAGGACTGGATGGTATAAGAATCCTCTCCTTTCTTAAACTTGTAAACATTTTTCTTGCCATCATATTGTGCTTCCCTAAAATGAGATAGAGGCAATATATCATAGAGAACCCTATCCTTATATCTACCAATATTAAAATAAATCCATGCTTGTTCCATTACCTTTATAGGGCCATGTGACTCTATAAGGATTGTTATGAGCAAGCCTTTTAAGCTTTAATTTTTCTACTACTTCTAAAATAATGTTATTAGTAGACCCAAAATCAATTATGACTTTATATACCTTGTTTCACACCTTGCATTTAAACCTAAACATGGTTCTTATTTGGATTGGATACTCCTTCATGGGCACCCTGATGCAGAGGGATTTTAGAACCTTTAGAAAATCAAATGCACGACTTAAGGCTTCACATGCATGAATGCAAATTTCAGCAAATGCATAGAAATTTAATAAAATGAGGGTCAACACATGAAGATATTGCCCATTCAAATCTGCATTACAACTGGGTTTTCCTGTAACCTGATATGAGACAACAATACAGAAATAAATAAATGCATGAAATTACAAAGGATCCTCCAATGGCTGACAAAGACTATTGGAGGATCTTTAGAAAACCCCCATGCAAAGACCACTCTCAAAACAACAGAGAGATCCGACTGATAGGAAATGAACAATAAGAAAATATTAAACTATTAAGATCTGATTTTCAGACTTCTTCCAAGATGTTGATCTAAATACAAATAGAAAAATGTATGTAGAATACTACACAATCACATCTGTACAACACTAAAAACTTAAGAAAATTATAGGAAAACTCAAGAACTTCATTCTATTCACTTTCTCCCAAAAAAAAAAATCTCTCTTCAAAAATCACTCTTACAATATGCACTCTTTCTCTTTTCGAAAAACCTTCTAATGTAACTCCCAAAAATCCATCATAGCTTTCTTGTGGTAGTTACATTTTGAATGCCTACACATGGTGCTTTAGGAATATTCACCTTCTAATGTAACTCCCAGAAATCCATCATAGCTTTCTTTTGGCGGTTACATTTTGAATGCCGACACATGGTGCTTTACGAATATTCATCATTTTCTTCCTTTTGATTTTTCCCATAAACATTTTCAAAAATTAAGAACCTTTAACACACCCAAAATAATCTAAAATAAACTCATACTAAGTCCTAAGTGAATAATGTTGGGTAGGCTTATAAGAATGCCACCTAAACATTTCCACCACACAAAAAAAGGACATTTATTTTAAAACATAAAACTCTAAACTCACACACACAAACATTTCAAATTTTAAATTTTAAACTCAATTTTTTTTTTATATTTTCCTTGTGCCCTGCATTTTAGTCATATTGTAGGTTGTCTTCCTGTCGCAGATGTGCTCCTGCACCATACTCCCAAATTCCAAAAGTTTCCAAGTCCCTTGGAAACACCTGCAAAACATAGCATTAGAAAAACATATGGATCCCTTCATCTTGACTTTTGGTTTGTACTTTTCCTCCATTAGAAAACTTGGCCTTTCTTGAACTTGTATCATTTGAATTTTCTCTTTCTCCTTCATCTTTACCTTTGGTTTGTTTTCCATTGGTAAGATAAAAATTATTTGCTGCTCACTATGCATCCACTTCATCATATTCTGAATTTGTATGGCTGCTACATACACTTGTAACTTAATCACATTCTAAATTTTTATTATTGCTGCATACACTTGAATTTTAATTCTGAATTTTATGTCCCGAAAATAATTTGTTGCCCTGTCATAAATATATTCAGCCTCATCTTCTTTGTCCATAACATCATCTGATACCTCTTCTTTGAAAATTTCTTCATGCTGAGTCTCCATACTACCACCATTCCTTTTCCATTCTCCCATGATGGCTGTAAACTCTTCCCATAAATCAGATTCTTCTTCAGAACTTGCTGCTACACAATCTTTATCTCCATCCTCATGCCATTTCTCTTGACATTTCACTACACCATGCATTTTGAAGACTTCATTATTTTCCTCCAAACTCTCTTTCATAGGAGTACCTTTTAGCATTGTACTCATCTCTATTTTCAAAGGACACATTACTGTTCCTACCATAACTTTATCACACTCAAATCCCATAGGACTTTCCTCTTTATTCTTCTCATCAACATTTACTTGCTGCACTGCTTCTTGCTGCAATTTATCTTCTTTTTGCTCTTCATGTTCTTTCCCTTCCAAAGGACAACTTACATCTATAATTGTTGAGATTTTTGTACCAACTTCACATACATTTGCACTCTTTATGACTGCCTTGTTTGTAGTTTCATTTGCCTCTACCAAAACTTCTTTCACTTCCTCTTTCACTTCATCATGCATTGGAAATGCTATCCTATCAATAAGACCTAAACTTCTTGATTCCTTCCATGTTTCATCATCCTTCAATGGAAGCAAAACCATCTTCTTCCCATTCTTGTTGATGGTATATGTGTTCTCTCTACAATCATATATAGTTGACCTGTCATATTGCCATGCTCTTCCCAAAATCAAGTGACAATCTTTTAAAGGCATAATATCACATTCAATGGTATCAAAATATGGTCCAATATTAAAGAAACATATGACTTTTCAAACACATCAATCCACTATTCATCTCCTAACCCATATGCTCTGTAAGGTAAATCATGAGGTACTCTTGGAAGATTCAATTTCTCAACCATTTCTACTGAGATTATATTTTCAAAGGAACCACTGTCAACTATAACTTTGCATACCTTATTCTTGATAGAATGTCTTTGGCTATAGCTTTGTCTTTCTACTTCTTCTTCTTCCATTATGATGCAGAGCTACACTTTGGAAACCTTTCGTGGATATACTCAACTCGAAGGGTTGCTTCAAAGGCTCAAACTCATCAATCTGGAAACCTTCACAATAGGAAAACTCAAGAACTTCATTGAATTTATTGTGTTGATTTTAGAGCTGGAAATTTATTTCTAAATATTAAAATTGAATTTCTTTCAACCACATTCCTTCCTGACACCATGAAAACCAAGAAAGAAAAGACTTTCCAAACTGCTGCCTTCCTATAGCAACAGTGACAGTAAATAGGACAGTTTTTAGAAATGAGTTTGTTTGACCCCTCAAATCATGAGATAAATTTTTTTGGAAAGAATGAAAGTTGTTTAGAACATAATAAAATATCCTCCCACCAATTTTTGGGTCTCTATGAAACCATACGTGACTGCTATAAATTTTTCTTTGGACTGTAAATCTAAAATCTGAACAGACCAGCTTCACAAAATTGTGCATAACTTGCTCATTTCTAAATGAAAATGAACCAAACTTGAAGCAAATGAGAGTATATTCAATGATATTTTCAAAAATATATCATGCATCAAAAGGACATACTTCATGAAAAAATAAGGAAAGGCTTTCCACGACACTGCCTAAAATCAGGAAGCTTCAGATTTAAGGAATTTTGACATGCATGCAATATTTTCAACTTCAGATATTTCTCTTTCAAATGATAGTGATTAACTTCCTTTGATTCATCCAAGTGATTTAATAAAAAATCAATCTAAAAATATTTTGGATCCCTTCTCCTTCAGCATTCATAAACAAATATGTGATTTGATTCTTTCCTCCATGGAACCCCATATAACTTCAAAATCAAATACCAAATCACCTTTCCCTACCCAGATCTTTTTCTGGGCTCTGATACCAAAAATGATGCAGAAAGATTTTAGAACCTTTAGAAAATCAAATGCACAACTTAAGGCTTCACATGCATGAATGCAAATTTCAGCAAATGCATAGAAATTTAATAAAATGAGGGTCAACACATGAAGATGTTGCCCATTCAAATCTGCATTACAACTGGGTTTTCCTGTAACCTGATATGAGACAACAATACAAAAATAAATAAATGCATAAAATTAAAAAGGATCCTCCAATGGCTAACAAAGACCATTAGAGGATCTTTAGAAAACCCCCATGCAAAGACCACTCTCAAAACAATAGAGAGATCCGACTGATAGGAAATGAACAATAAGAAAATATTAAACTATTAAGATCTGATTTTCAGATTTCTTCCAAGATGTTGATCTAAATACAAATAGAAAAATGTATGTAGAATACTACACAATCACATCTGTACAACACTAGAAACTTAATAAAATTATAGGAAAACTCAAGAACTTCATTCTATTCACTTTCTCCCAAAAAAAAAAATCTCTCTTCAAAAATCGCTCTTACAATATGCACTCTTTCTCTTTTTGAAAAACCTTCTAATGTAACTCCCAAAAATCCATCATAGCTTTCTTGTGGCAGTTACATTTTGAATGCCTACACATGGTGCTTTAGGAATATTCACCTTCTAATGTAACTCCCAAAAATCCATCATAGCTTTCTTGTGGCAGTTACATTTTGAATGCCTACACATGGTGCTTTAGGAATATTCATCATTTTCTTCCTTTTGATTTTTCCCATAAACATTTTCAAAAATTAAGAACCTTTAACACACCCAAAATAATCTAAAATAAACTCATACTAAGTCCTAAGTGAATAATGTTGGGTAGGCTTATAAGAATGCCACCTAAACATTTCCACCACAAAAAAAAAGGATATTTATTTTAAAACATAAAACTCTAAACTCACACACACAAACATTTCAAATTTTATATTTTAAACTCAAAACTTTTTGATATTTTCTTTGTGCCCTGCATTTTAGTCATATTGCAGGTTGTCTTCCTGTCGTAGATGTGCTCCTGCACCACACCCTAATGAGCATTATTTTGAATATTAAATTCTCACCTTCTTCTGAATCTAATGGGTGGTCAACTTCTTTCTTGTTACCACTGTCTTCTTGAGCATAGGCCACATTCCTTTCTCCTAAGGTATAATCCTTCTATGGACATATATATGATGGATTCCCTAGTTGGTTACAATTGTAACACTTCATTGTGGTAAAATATGAGGGACCTCTACCTTGGTTGCTAGTTCTACCCCTGAAACCACCATTAGCTCTACCTCTTTGATTAAATCCACCTCTTGTACTACTTAAACCACTTTTTTCACTTGGATTATTAACCCTTTGGGGTCTACTATCTTTGCCTCTTCAACCACTTCAATTTCTCCTCTACCTTAAGAGATGGTAACACTTTTGCACTATATTAGGACTCCATAACTAAAGTTCCTCTTAGCTATTCCACCTCAAGACATCAATGTACCTTGCAATTTTAATGTTTTCAATCTCTTGCACTTTGGATCTTAGACAAAATTTCTGAAACTCCTCAGTATAACTTTCCACATCATTATCTCTTTGTTTGAGATCTACCTTTTTGTGTACAACTACACTTCAAAGTCTTTAGGAAGATAGGTTTTTTGAATCTGAGTCATCATACTATTATAATTTGCAAAGGGTTTCTTTCCCTCTTTCACTATTTCATCTTGAGTGAATTTCTACCATGTGAGAGATGCTCCTCTTATTCTTACTTTTGCTACCTTAACCTTCTAGGCTTCTATCACATTTTCACACTCAAAATAGTTTTCCATGCCTTCCAACCATTCTAAGACATGATTAGCATCCAAATTTCCACTAAACAATGGTACTCCTTCCAACAATTTTTGGTTTAGTGCCTTGATTTCTCTAAGAATGGTTCCTTAGTTATTTTAGGATAAGGTATGTGTGCACTTCATTAGACACTAGTTGTTTTTTCCTACCACACTCCTCTTGCTGGGTAACCTTGTTGGTCATTGCTTCAATATCGAGTGTTTTTTTCTCAAGCATTGTTTCCATGGTTGTTATGTTTACCTTCAACTCTAAGTTTTCCCCATCCTATTCTTGAACCTTCTTGGATAGCTCTGCATTTTTTACCATGGTGGGCCCTATGGATCATTATACTTCCAAGTTAGACATACACTTAATATGTCCCAAAATCAAATTTCTCTGATACCAATTTGATAGGAAAATTCTATGGCAATGTTAGATGATGCAAAGTCCTTGGATATGTTCTACTCACACAAAGATTAACTCTAATCACTACAAGATGCTTGCGTAAAAGACCAACCTACCATTTTAGGCTTGCTTTACTAGATGGAAACTTCTTTCTAGGTGCCCCCAATGACTTATCTTGTCTTGAAAGGGTTCAAGGCTCTTCCTAGGGTTTTTGGATAGGATTACTCCCACATTTACCATTCCATTCATTAACTTCCTATACAATCTCTTTAAAATAAGAGAAAAATCCTTTAAGGCCTAATAGCCCTTGATTAGCCCTCCTAATGGACTAAAACCTCATTTATGCTAAAATTTCCTTAACAAGGCTCCAAACTAGTCCTAGTTTAGGATACCCTTTTCAAAGACCTTCAAGATTCTTGAGGTCTTGTTTTCTCAAGGTACACCAGATACCCTAACCCAAATTCCAAGGGTTTATAAGGGTTTGACAGTATTTAAGGATAGTCAAAGGTGAATTTGAATTTACTAACCTAACTTGTAACACTTCCCTTGTACCTATAACACCTTCAATCTATTATCTTCGCTTCCATTTCATCCATTCCATCAAAATAGCTAACCCTTGCTAGAAATCAACATTCCTTGTTTCAAATTCTAGCATAGAATTGCCCAGTCTTGCCTAGGGCTTCCAAGGAAAGTACATTTCCCTATTTTCCATGCTCCATCCCTTCTATGATACAAAGAATAGAGTTTCTACTAGAATTTCTCAAGGTTTCAGAGTTTTCCAACCATGGGGAATGTTGGTAGACACCATTTTGTAAAGTTTGCCCTAGTTCTAGCTAGTGCACAAGTAGTTCACAAAACATTTATTATAACCACCAAAAAATTGCTAGAAAATCCAAAGAAAAAAAGAAGTAATAAATATTCAATAAATAAATCCAAATACCAAAGGAATAGTTCAATCACATTGCAATCAAATTCCTACTCTTTCATTAAAAAATGTCAATATTTTCCCTTAACTGATTTGCATTTGCACTCCTTAAACTTCCAACAACTACCATTTTTTACTTGGAGGGATTTAACATTCCATTATTCAACTAACTAAATAAACTCTTTCTCATGGATAACCTCCTTTTTCTTCCTAACCACTTTTGCAACTTGGACAAAAAAATTGCAAAATTGCAAAAATTGTCATTGTGCAACTTTTGCAATATTAACAATTTTTGCATTTTTACACTATTGACAATTTTTGCATTTTTACACCTTCAACTTTATAAAGCTAAAAATATTGACTCAAAATTATACATATATTTTATTTAGACAATTATTCGTCCATTTTCACTCCTAACTACCCTCCTACACTAAACTAGCCCCTTAAGACAACTTTTAGCAATAATGCACCTAATTGAGAACATTTTGCCAATACAATATTTTGACACCAAGTTGTCTACAATGCATTACCTTATTTCTCCACATGCATTAGAACCTTTCATCTAAGAACCTCATTACTCCTAAGTCTCTTGAAGAATCTTTTCTTCTTCCTAAGAACCTGTCCTAGGTGCTCCTACACCACATTATGACCTGCACAAAAGACAAACATTAGTATAGTGCTTCATGGGGGCCAAAGATTCTTAATGACTAGTAAAAAATTATATTAGGTCAAAAATTGATGACAATGTAAGGTGTGCACTAGTGCACTTTCACATGGTGTGCATAATGCATTCAAGGCTAGGTTGAGGATTTTCATGTTTTCAACTTAGTGCACATTGCGGACCTACACATGGTCCACAAATGGACACCATTGGTTTATGAGTTGGTAGTGTTAGAATATAAAGTCCACCAATATAATCGAGAGGGGGAGGGGTGATGAATACGTTATCCAAATATTATGAAAATTATCATCCTTATTAAACCTTAACCATATGAGTAATATAATCAACAACCATAACAAGATACTTATACACAATAACACCATATATGTTAACTAGGGAAACCCTAGATCAAAGGGAAAACCCTAATGGGGATGATACTCACAAGATGATGTACTAATATAAATATTCCTTGTTAGAGGATGAACCCTATTAGGAGTTTATGAAACTATTGAGTACATATCACTCTCTATTAGGAGACTTTGAATCCCTGTTAGGAGATTCTAGCTTTGTTAGGAGTTATGCCAACCCTATAAGGAGTTGTAAAAGGCAGATGGACCAACTATCTAAAAAAATTCAGGGGAAATATCAATGACCCCACTATCCAAATGATCCTTTTATTATTCCTTATAGGATAATAGAATTTAATTGTACTTCTTCCTCTTCATGTATCCTATCAACTAGACTTCTTGATCCTTCTAATCTTAATACCAGATCACTAACTTCACATCCAATAATCCTTTGGATTGCTTACTCACATTTTCCAAACACTATACTATTGTTCACATTGAATTGATCACTTTGCATCATACTTTAAAACCAAGGAAAATAATTTCCTTTATACCAAGTCCACAAAAAAATTTCTTGAATTGGCCTTAAGGATTTCCCAATTAATTATAACAGGACCTCATTAAGATAATTAATTAATATAACACTATCAACAAATAGTCTATACAACTTCTCACACGTGTGACTCCAAGATGTATTTACAAACCTCATCATTAGATTATCCTCTTCATCTATATAACATTTCATTTCATGACTATATCTCTGTTAGAAGATACAATCTGATCATAAGAAACTACTTATCATGTACTCTATTTCTATACCGCTCTCTATAAATCTCACATATCTTCTGCATAATATTAATTTAATTTATGCACACTTGACCTCATCATCAAGACACAATGCAAAACATGTCCTCAACCATTTTTCACCTTAGAATCCAAGCTTTATCCACATGACCATGATTTCTGTTTGTTACTTTGCTAGTCTTCATAGAAGTCATACTATATTGTCATCAATGAAAAAATAGTCATGAATGCAACATGTCAATCATGCCACATGCCCACCAATGCTTAGGATACTCCCCCAAAGGAATATCATTAGAATTCATGCTAACAATCTCTCCCTTTGGAATTTATGGAAACATATATGTAAAGTATCTAGGTTCCAAGAACACCAAAACAACACTCTCCTGCTTCTGCTGTAGTTCTCATATTTTCAAATCCTCTTCATCAATCAAATCCAAAATTCTTAGGAACACTTCTATGTTCTATATCTTTAGGATTGGCATCCATTTTCCACATGCTAAAAAAATCTTAGCTTCTCCCCCATACATCAATTTTTATGTATCTTCCCTTTTAGGAATTAATAACTCTTCATGTTGTGTATCTCTCCTATAGAGATATTCCTTCTCCTTACTTACATGAATCTTCCTAAATCTCTCCAATAAAGTAGAGGTGTTTTTCATATGTACACATCTCTCCTATTGACATCAATGACAAAGGCCTCAATATGTTAATTATTTGATCCAAGTCTTCAACCAATTGAAGTGTCCAAAGACACCCTTTAAGACTAATTACCAAGATTTCTTGGTGAGTCTGCTCATCACATATACTCCCCCATATAGGAAGCATAAACATTCAACCTAGTCAAAGAATAATTCTCTATACCATTGGACTGATGCAATATTTGCACCATCTATGCTAAAGTAGGGAGGGCCATAACCCCAAGAATACCTCTTAAGTACTCAAATGTATCTTTAGGAAAGGGCTTTGTAAAGATATTTGCAATTTGATCTTTAGTACTAACATACTCCAATCTGATTTTTTTCTCTCCAATCATCTCTCTAAAAACATGACACTTGATAGATATATTCTTAGTCTTAGAATGAAAAAATGGATTCTTAGGCTACTCATTGTACTTGTGCTATCACAATATATGATAATAGGTTTTGAAAATTCTATCCCAATGTCCTTTAGCATCTACTTCATCCACATTATTTGATTACAATTATTTGCTACTGCTACATACTCTACTTTAGCTATAGTTTGTTAAATACAATCCTGTTTCTTTCTTAGCCAAGAAACCAATCTTCCTCCAAGAAAAAATGCTCCATCACTAATGCTTTTTCTATCATCCATATTACCTACCCAATTTGCATTAGTATAAGCACACAAAGTGAAATCACTTAGTCTTTCATACTATATCCCATAATCAAATGTTCCTTCAAATATTTGAATATCCTCTTTACTACTACATAATGATACTCCTTAGGATCATCTTGAAATCTAGCTACAATCCCAAGTACATTTTCTATATCTAGTCTTGTGTGAGTCAGATATTGCAAACCTCCAATCATGGATCTATACATCTTATGCTCAACTGTAGGTGTCTCATCCTTGCTAGATAACTTATGACCAGTTATCATAGGTGTACCAATAGGCTTACAAATTTCTAAGCCAAATATTTTCAATAAATCTTTCAAATACTCAGCTTGTGAAATGAAAATACCATCATTGTTTTGCATAGTCTGCAAACCTAGAAAGAACTTTATCTCACCAATCATGCTCATCTCAAACTCATTCTTAATTTCTTCAGAAAACTTATCACTTGCTTCATCATTGCCTCCAAAAAATTATTTGATCAAAAAATATCACTATTATCAACAAACCATTCTCAATTTCTTTTAAGTATAAATTGCTATATGTCATACCTTTAGAATATCCAAGCTTTTCCAAATACTTGTCCAACCTTGCATACTAATTTCTAGGTGCTTGCTTTAAACCATATAGAAATTTCTTCAATTTTCATACGATATCATTGCCTTCTATCAAAGGAAAACCTTCAAACTACTCAATATATACCTCTTCTTCAAGTTCTCCATTCAAAAAGGCTAATTTGACATCGATTTGATACACTGTGAACTTCTTATTTGCTAAATAAGTCAAAAACATTATCACTGCTTCCATTCTAGCTACACTAGCATATATTTCCTCATAATCTATTTCTTATTTCTATAAATAACCTTTGTATACCAATTTAGCTTTTTTTCTTATAACCTTTTTCATTCATCTTATTTTTGAAAACTCATTTAGTTCCTATAACATTCTTGTCTTTAGGTCTAGGAACCAATTCCCATGTGTCATTCTTCACAATCTTATCTAGCGCTTCCTTCATTTCTTGAATTAAATGATCATCTTTGTATGCCTCATCCACACTCTTAGGTACAACTTGAGAAATCAAACATTATTCCTCATTTACTCTATTCTTTATCACCATCCCTTCCTCTTTACTTCGAATTATCTTCTCTACAGGCGATTATTTATTAGGGTCCTATTAGGTGTGGGAGTTGTTATCTCAACTCTTATCTCTTCTCTTGGTTCAATTCTCTATTCTCTTCTTTGCTCAATAATTTGCATATCATTCTATAGGTCATTGTTAGTATCAAAGAAAACTTCTGCATTCTCATGGTTATCCTTTGGATCAACTATAGTCACCAAAGCTATCTCCTTTATTACTTCATCTCTCTCAACCAATTCAAGCTCATCATCATCATAGTAGTTCAAGAATCTTTCCATTCTTTCTTTTCATTATTCATTTTCATCAAAAAGTGAATTCTTTCTAGTTTTTCTTACTCTCTTAGTACGTCTACATGAAAAATGACCAAACTCTTTACATGTCCAACAAACAAAAAATTTCATATCTTCAAGCTCTCTTTTCATAAGAAGATCAATACCTTCTTTTATCTTCTTGTCTTCTTCAGATCTGGATCTATCTAGTTGAGAAAAAGGTTAATTTAATTTAATTTATTAAATTACCTTTTCTCCCTTCTTAAGATTTCACTTTATGCATTTTTTAGCTTTCTCTATTTAATAATTAATTGGTAATTATTAAATAGCTTTCACCTTTAGGTTACCCTTTTTTAGTTTTGATCTCCTTTTATAAGGATTGATCTCTTTGTAATTCATAATCTTTTCTTCATCTGAATATATAATTTGTGTGTTTTTAGAGCAAACCCTTGCCTCTTCTTTCTTTTTCTTCTTTGTGAGAAGTTTTCTACATGTACGTATTCTAAGGCTTCATCAATTTGATTTGTATATTTGCTCAAATCCTACATAGTATCAAAGCCAGATCTACTATAGCTTGTTTGATATTTGGAGGAAAAGAAAGAACAAGGGTTTGACGAATCAAATCTAGAGTTTTTCAGGTATTTACTAAGAAAATGGGGGTTACAAATTTTTGGAGTATTTTGAGACCAAATAGACCTCACAAATGGATTCAAAAGGCATCAAAACTCCTATTTCCACATAAAGTTTGTCCACTTTGGACAATATTGATATGTGAGGCAAAATTTTTTTGCCCGGTAGGGCCGTATGGCTTCTGCACACACTTTGAGAAAGAAAATTTTATAAAAATTGCAAAAAAAAAATTAAAATGCAGATTTTTACCACTGTGGTTTAAGAAAACCACCAGTGGTCCCACAGACTACTATGGTTTGGTGGCCGCTATAGATCCTCCGCTGCCTGCCATGAGTGGAGATCGCTAGCGGTGCCTCCCACCCACCTACATAGTCCTGCTTAAAGGCCGCCCACCCGTCACTTGGTCATTACTTTTCCAATAGTGTGGGAGTTTGGTTTAAATTATTATTATTATTTTTATTAAAAAAATAATTTTTATGCATTTCCAGGGCTCCTGTTGGTTTTTTCTATATAGCTTGAGCATACAGATGTATTTTTTTAATCCAAAAAATGCATCGGAAAGCTGGTTACAAGTCAGAGACATTGGTGTAGGATTTTTGGTTTTTTTGTGGTTTGGTTGCCTATTTTGGTAGTCAAAGTTGGATGTTCAATTTTTCACTCTGGAGGGCATATCTTGAGCATCCCATCTCTATTTTTCAAAAACATTATATTTTTGGAAAGATGGTTTTGTCTAGTTTTCAAAAATGCTATAATTTCTTAAGATTCTATTCCATGCACTTTCTATTATATCTTTTGATTTTTTTCACTATGGTGGATATCTTGGATGTTTCAAGTTTGGGGATCATTTTCATGGTATGGGATCTCTTCTTTTGGGCTGTACTATCTATTGTATCAGTTCTTTTCCCTTTCTGATCATTTTTGTTATCATTTGTAAGCATTTTTATGCAAACACACTGAGATAAAGTACCATACTACATATATTTTTTTGTTTTAGTTGTTTTCTTTATTTTTCCTTCTAATTCAAGTAGTGTCATCTGAGGACATGCACGTAGGTTATTGTATTCTTGGGATTCATTATATTTGTTACCCTATTGTACATGCACTACTCTAATAAAGTATCATGAAGGGTTAACTTTTGCCTTTGTTTTCCATCTTCCTTTGTCTAGTGACTGTCCCTTTTGTGACATTATCCTCATGATGTGTCTAAAATTGATCACCTCAGTACACTCTTATGTACTCTTTTGAGCATCTTGATCATCGTTCCTTGACTTGTAGTTCCTTTTGGCACACTTTTTCAATTTCCTATCACCCCACGCTTGTCTGCATTAAGGAGGGGTTCTTCTATTATTTCTAATTCTTCCTTGGTTCATTGGAGTGAGCTATGTATTCAGTATTTGATCTTATGTACTAGGTGATTGTAGTGGCTAGATACCTATGAATTTTGGTGAGATGGATCATCTACCACATAGAAACTACTTTTCGTTCCTACTTTGGTTGCAACCTTCCTTGATTCAATTGATCAGGTCTTCAAGTTTTGTGTTTTATGCCATCTATATTTTTGAGTTCATTTGTTTGCTTTTTATTTGCCTCCTAATTTGATGTAGATTACAGTCTTCTCTACCTAGTTAGGTTCTATTTTAGAGGAGGTTCTATAGATCAGCAGTTTCCTTTTGATAGCATTTGTGGTTTCTTCATGCTTCAATGGTTTTCTTCATGATCTCTCTTTGTTCCTATTTTTTAGAACATTCCTCTAGTTGGAGGCTTTTGTAGTCCTTCACTAGGTTTTTAGCTATCTCTTTTTGAAGTAGAGTTTTTCCCACTGGGTTTTCTCTATTTCTCCATTTCATAGAGCTTTTTTTTGTGATTGGGTACCTCATCAAGCCTTGCTGCTAGGACCCAAGTTTGCTTTCAACATTGCATTGTAGTTTCCTTGCTCTTTCTGCATTGTTGCTCATCTTAAGGAGGGGTGTTAGAGAAAAAATTTAATTTAATTTCATTTATTAAATTACCTTTTCTCCCTTCTTAAGATTTTGCTTTATGTGTTTTTTAGCTTTCTCTATTTAATAATTAATTAGTAATTATTAAATATCTTTCACCTTTAGGTTACCCTTTGTAACTTATTAGGTTACTCTTTTTAGGTTTTGATCTCCTTTTATAAGGATTGATCTCTTTGTAATTCATAATCTTTTCTTCATTTGAATATACAATTTGTGTGTTTTTAGAGCAAACCCTTGTCTCTTCTTGTCTTTTTCTTCTTTGTGACAAGTTTTCTACATGCAAGTATTCTAGGCCTTTGTGGATTTGATTTGCATATTTTCTCAAATCCTACACTATCTTTACTTGTATTTCTATTCTTTTGAATGCAACAAAAGGATTTTGGATCAAGAAAATTGCTGCTCTATTCTTTACACAATTATGATATTTCACCAAGAAGCTCCATCTTCTGGGCATCAAAATTTCCTTTGTCTAACTCAAGACTTTCTTCTCTGAAGTAACTCACTATTGATCTCCCAAAGATATTAAGCTTTCTCTTTAAGGACCTAATGCTCTAATATCAACTATTAGAATATAAAGTCCACCAATATATTTAAGAGGGGGGGAGGGGGGCAAATCAATTATCCAACTATTATGAAGATTATCAACATTATTAAACCTTAACCATATGAGCAATATAATCATCAACCAATATAACATACTCATGCAAAATAACACTAGATACGTTAATGAGGGAAACCCTTGATCAGAGGGAAAACCCCAGTGGGGATGGTACCCAAAAAATGATGTACTAATATACACATTCCTTGTTAGAGGATGGACCTTATTAGGATTCAATAGAAACATTAAGTAGATATCAATCCTTGTTAGGAGATTCCAACCCTATTAGGAGTTGTAGAAGGTAGATGGACCCACTATCCAAACAACTTCAAAGGAAAGACCAATGAACCTACTACTAAAATGATCTTTGTATTATTCTTATAGAATAATACAAGTTAACTATACTTCTCCATCCTCTTCCTCTATCTTTTCAACTAGACTTCTCTTCTCCTTCTAGTCTTGATACCATATCACTAACTTCACATCCAATAATCCCTTGGATCGCTTACTCACATTTTTCAAACACTCTACTCTTGTTCACATGCACTTAATTACTTTGCATCACACTTTACAATGAAGGAAAATAATTTCCTTTGTACCAAGTCCTCAAAACAACTCCTTTAGTTGACCTTGAGGCTTTCCCCATTAATTATAATAGGACCTCATTAAGATAATTAATTAATACAACATTATCGACAAACAGTCTATACAAATTCTCACATGTGTGACTCCAGGAGTTGCACACTCACTAATGTCATCATCAAACTATCCTCTATCTTTGTGTAACTTTACATTTCACAATTACATCTTTGTTAGAAGATACAATTTGATAATCATAAATTGCTTATCAGGTACTTTTTTTCTATACTGCTTTCTGTAAATCTCACATATCTTCAACATAACATCGATTTACTTTATGTGCACTTGACCTTATCATCAGGATATAATGTCAAACATGTTCTTAATTGTGTGTCACTTGAGAATCCAAACTCTATCCATATGACCATAATCTCTATGTGCTACTCTGCTAATCTTTACAAAAACCATACTATGTTGTCATGAATGACAAATACAACCATGAATAAAATATATTAGTCATGCCACATGCTCACCAATGCTTAGGATACTCCCCCAAAGGAATACCATCATCATTCATGCTAAAATGTAGTGTGTTGAAATGGTTTTCTCTTTATGGTGGAAGGTAGATAGGAAACACACATGCACACCTACAAGGGTGCACTTGGTGCACAGGAGACTTTACCTTATACTATATGCACTACGGGGATGCAGAGGTCACAAGGTGTAATGTTGCACTAATTAGAGGCTTGACAATGATTATGAGTACAATTATGGGGTTCCCTATTGATAGGCACATCTCCCATAGGAGGTACACCTTGTTAAGATGTGCACCTATGCTGGGTGTGTAAGTGCACAACTCAAAAAGGTGTGATCAAGGGGAATGATTTTAATGTTGTACACCCTACACATGTGCACAAGTACATTGGGTGCACATTTTAGACACCTTTTTCCTTATTGCAAAAAAATTCTTTTCTTGGCTACCAAATTGTGGATGATAGTGACTCACCTGACTCGTAGACTTGGCCTATAGTAAACCTGCTCTCTAAAGTGCCTCAGAAGATACCTTATTCTTTAGAGTGGGTCACTGCAACTTAAAAGAAAAAGGGTGGGTTCCCATTTTTGACTTGAAAATGGGACATGTGTTGTGAAGACACAATAGTATTTATGATTAAATTGCCTATTTGGATAGATGATTGAGATTTGAGAAAGTAAGAAGAAGACTAGAAGGTTTTGGCTACTACTAAAAGCCATTAATAATGAAAGTTCATGCCATCCAATAAGTACAAATACTTACATTAATCATTGAAAATTAGTTCCTAAATCATGGGATCCCAATCCCAAGTCTTGAAAAAGGGGAGGAGATAAATGCTAAAAAGCCAAGTAATCATATGGGAGCGAGGGAATGAAAAATTTAAGAAAGAACTATCAGAGAATGAATGAGATGCAACTTAAGAGATAAATAAAAGTGATATAAATATATACCAAGGTGGCATGAGGAAAACATGACAAAAATTAACATTTATATAAATTAATGAATATATATATAAATATCTTTATTGATGGAAATTATTATGTGTGTTTGAAATCTTATTTAAGAAAATATACACACACATTAGTATATATGGATGCCATTATGTTTTGTCTATATCCAAGTTTAACATTTTATGCTTAATCTATGAATATGTATCTTTGATGTTGATATACGTATACATAAACCTACTGATAAATAGACATACTAACATAGATATATGATTTGATGTATGACATATTTAGAAGATAGCATGAATGCATTTTGAACCAAAAATAACATTACTTCAAATCTATATAAGCTTTTGTATGTTTTATCAACTTGGTTCATTTTAATTATTTTTCTACGGTTTATATTTTCAAGGATGTTTAGGCATTGGTGAATTTATTTTTTCTGATAGCTAATGCGTCGAAGCCTAGGTTATTTATTATTATTATTTGTTGAGATTAATTACTAATATTTGTTAAGCTTGAGTAGACTCATGCCCAACACCTCCCACATGAGAGGCTCACAATTTACCATTGTGTTGTCGATTCCTTCCTAGGTATTGATGATTTTAAATTATGTTATTAAGGAAGTTTTGTTTTATACTTCTACCACCAACTCCTTTATTATCTAATTCACCTGATATCATGTTTCCTTATTTGTATATATGTTTTGTATTCATTTTTAAAAATAAATTTAGTTGTTGTATTACCCTTTCTAGAATCAAGTTTTGTTTCATTATGGGGTTTTCCCCTTCTTATAGAATTAATGATAATATGTGAATTTCCTTTTATTTTGAATAGTTTAAATCCAAGATCTTTAAATAATTTTTATTTTTTATCGATAAATGGCCAAAGCCTAGGTTGTTTATTATTATTATTATATGTTAATTGTGAGTAGATTTGAACCCAAGACCTCTCCAATGAGAGGATTGCAATTTATCGATGCATTGTAGGTTCTTGCCTAGATCTTTACATAATTTTAATCCTTCTACTAGGGTTGATTTTTTTTTTCTATATTTTTAGTGGTTTCCTAAAAAAGATAGATGATTTTTCTAATTATTTGCCTTCCCATGTATGGATGATGAAACCTATGCTAGCAAATTTAAGGTTTCCCCTATATGCTCCATTAAAATTCATCATATACCATCCAAAATTTGGATGATTCCTTTTTCACCTAAGTCTATCTATCTTGTTCTTGCTACCTCCTTTTCCAATTAAGGGAACATAATTAATCCAAATCATTTTTTTTCCCATATAAGACCATCCTATTATGAGAATAGTCCTTCTATATGATTGAAACTTCCAAGTCTATTGTTTAAAATTTCCACTATACCAGCTTCTATTTTAATAATCAAGAAAAGGATGAAAATATTTTTTCTTGAAATATTCTTCTATTTCTTTCCTTCCATAATTCCCATAGAACTATAGAGGGTATGGTTGTCCAAATGTCATTGTATGGAATATTTGTCATTTTAATTAGCCAATATTTGAGAAAATCTATCAAATTTCCTTGATGAGTTGATTACTAACATAATTTATGACATATTATATTCCAATATTAGTTTGCATATGGTAAATTTAGAGGAATTTGATCCAAAAATTCTTCCTCCTATTTGTACAATGTGCATCTTGGACCATCTTACCCAAGTTTTGAACCATTATGCTATAAGAATACACTTTTGAAGTGCTACCTATAGGAAAGTGCAAGATTTAGGTAAAAATACCTTATTGCAACATTGGCTTATAGGGATATCTAAGTTTTTCTAGTTTTGAGATTCTATAATTCTATTGTAACCATATTTGACTTTTAATTTTTTGTTATTGGATCGTCCCCATATGACTTTATCTAGTCTATTTTTTATTAAAATTTGTCTATTCATTAAAGTTTCTAGAAATCTAGATTTTTAGTTTTTAGCTGGGGGGTATCATCTAGGTTTTTTTCATTTCCATCCTAGGGTAGGTTTGCCATCATTAATTTTGACATAATTGCATAGTTTATTTCCCCATTTGTGTTTCAATATAGTCTTTATATTGGGGTCTAATCCAAAAGAGTCTAAGGGTTCAAATTTTTCCCAAGAGTCTTTCCCAAAATATACACTTCTCTCTCTTTGAATGTCCCATGTTAATTTTTCATTTATAATATCTATGCATTGTAGTATGAAGATCCATATACACGTTCCCTTAGGATGGGTTTAAATCTGAATATGTTGATAGGATCATCTCTTAGAATGTATTTGTTTAAAAGGACTAGATCCCACTCTCTTTGAGGTTCTTGAAACATGTTCCAGATTATCTTTTCTCCTAATGCCATATTTTTCTATTGAAAGATTTTAATATCTAGAACTCCAAATTCTCCCATTTAATGATTGCAATTTTTTTTGATATACCTTGCCCAAAAAGTTTCTAGTTTGGAATCAAGTTTCTTTTTAACACTATATGATATGGGTAGGACAAAATTTTGATTTATAAGAATAGAGGTTTTGAGATTAGGATTGTATTCATGGATGAGAATAAATATCATATATATGTTCTCTAGAGTATATATTGAGATATGATTGAGTAATAGTTTATTTGGTGAAGACTAGTACCACACCAGAGTACAAGAAATATTGTCAAAGATAATTGGTGGCATATTGGCTATATCTTATCAACGAAGTGGAATTAAAATTAATGAACTTAGATAATGGCTAATGACATATTCATGACAACAAGGCTTATAGATCATTTTGGAAAGGTCACTAAAGTGAAACATGTTATATGTTTTACCAACAACTAATTGGGTTAAGGAATCATATTTGATCTTCATTGTAAAATGTATTGATTGTATCATAACAAATGGAAACCTAAATGTAAATATTGTAATATTTCTTGAAAAGGTGTGTATCCCTTAGGGAGGTCCTATGTAATTTAATGTACATTGGGGAATCTGTAAAATGCTAACCTAATTAGTTATTTGGAAATAGTATAAAGGAGAGTTGTTTCCTTGGTTAGAAAGACACCATGTATCATGTATATGGTTAGAGGATGCAAATTTTAACATTGGATAATTAGAGTAGAGATTGATTTGGTTGATTGTATTGGGCTTCAAAGGAGTTTTTTTGGAAAGTAAGTTGTATATTAGTCAATTCAGTATTTTGAATATGATATCATGATGTTTTTATATTCACAATTGTTGGATAAATTTAGATAGTGGGTCTAGTTATATACATATTAACCTTTAACATGGTTAGAGCATTTTAACAAGGGTTAAAGGTCTACTAAGTAGAATTTTTGAAAAAATGTTCAATGCTCCTCATGATAAGGAACTAAGTGCCTCCTATATACTATGAATTGAGTGGTTTTATTGAATACTAACATACTTTTCTTTTGGAGAAATGATAACCCTACTCTAACTAGTGGTATTAGAAATTGGTCATAGGTTAAAATCCTTAGACCCTTAGGTAACACTAAAGGGGAGATTGTTAGCAAAATATTCATTACTCCCCTTGGGATTCGTAATAAGGGCTTAACTACCTCTTGTATACGATAAGTGGTGTCTATTATTCTACAAGGAATAATAAAAAGATCATTTAGATAGTGGATTTATTAGTCTTAACCTTGAATTTGTTTGGGCAATGGTTCCAACTAACTTACACAATTCCTAACAGGGTTGGCACAACTATTAATAGGACTAGCACAACTCCTAATAGGATTGGAATCTCTTAATAGGGATTCAAAGTATCCTAATAAGGACTAATATGTACTAAGTGTTGTTATAGACTCCTAACATGGTTCATCCTCTAACAAGGAATGCTTATATTAGTATATCATCTTGTGGGTACCACCCTCATCAAGGTTTTCCCTCTAATCAAGGGTTTCCCTAGCTAATAGATCTGTTGTTATTGTGTATGAGTATCTTGCTCATATGGTTAACTTTATTTAAAGTTGATAATTGTGATATTAGTTGGACAACTAATTCACCCCCCTGAGTTATATTGGTGGACTATAAATTCTAACAATTAGCATTAGAGTAGTAGGTCCATGAAGGTAAAGCTTAATAGCTTTGGGAGATCCATGGTGGATCTTTTTAGAAAGGATAGTCCTAGATTTGATGGGGCCAACTATGATAGTTGGAAGGAGAAGAAGAAGAAGACTCATTTTTTATGTATGGGTCTAGGTTAATGGATTTTGATAAAGAATGAGAAGACCATTTTGAAAGAAGAAAAAATTGAATAATGTAGTGAAATAGAGAGAGATCTATTCATGTGTAACATGAGAGAAAGAAAAACACTACTATTGGCCCTTGATGAGAATGAGTATAGTCATGTAAAGTCACTTCAAACATCTCATGAAATTTGGAAAGCATTAGAATATTCTTTTGAAGGTGATACACATGCAAAGAGAATTAGATTGTAGAATTGGATATGTGCATTTTAAGATGCTAAAATGATAGAAAATGAATCTATAAGAAACTATATTTGTAGAATATCAAAAATTATTGTAGGGATTTGGTCTCATGGTGGAACCAAGGAAGAAGATGAGGTGGTATGGAAGATCTCAAAAAATTTTATTCCACCATTCAAGCAAGTAGCTTAGATGATTCATCCATTGATACCTTTCACTAAGGATTTTACTAAGGAAACATTTCTTGGAAGATTAGAAGCTTCAAAAATAGATTTGAGACAATCTAGAGATCTTGCAAGAGTGGAAACAACTTTCAATGCCCTTAACATTTGACCTAATCTGACAAGGAGTGTGAGAACACATGGGTATTTTACTACTAGTAGTAGACTTAATGAAGATAAGAAGATTGAGGAATGTATATCCCTTCTTGTGAGAAGAGAAAAAGATGGTAAGAAAATATTTAAATGTTGGACTTGTGATTAATTTAGTCTTTAAGCATCTAAATGTCCTAAAAGAGAGAAAAAATATAAGGAAAAATTTAGACCTAGGAAACCGACAAATTTTTTGCATACAAATGAAGATGAGGAATTTGATGAGAGAGGTCAAAGTGAAAGTGATGATGAATTGGGATTTATGGCTATCAAGGAAGATGATCTTGACAGAGAAATTAGAGAAGAAAGAGCTCTAGTTTCCCAAGTTGAAAAGAAATTTGATTGGATAATTGATAGTGGTTGTTCACATCACATGACTGGTGATATAAATAAGTTTGTTAAATTTAGGAACTATGATGGAGGTATTGCTAGAGTTGGTAATAATGCAACCTGTCATATTATAGGGATTGGGTCCATTACTTTAGATGGAAGAACTAATAGTAATAATGTTTATTTTGTTGATGGATTGAATCATAATTTGTTGAGAGTTAGAAAATTGGTGGGAAAAGGACACCAATTGCAATTCATAGAAAAGACTTACACTATCATTGATAAGGAAGATAAGATGATTGGAACTGGAACTAGGTCCAGAGGTAATCTATTTTAGTTGAATCCAACTGAAATAGCTTACATTTGGTTGCTAAAGTGGATAACATTTGGTTTTGGCATAAGAGATTCTATCATATAAACTTTGATAATATTGTAAATGTTAGTAGCACATTTATAGTCAAAGATCTCCCTAAGATAACTAAGCCTACTAATATGGTTTGCAAAGAATGTATTTTGTCTTATGAAATGAATAAGAAGTTCAAGGTATATCAGATGGATGCTAAATCAACCTTCCTGAATGGAGAACTTGAAGAAGAGGTACATATTGAGTAGCCTAAAGGTATGTAGACTAAAGAGGTATGCAAGGTTGGATAGCTATTTGGAAAAGCTTGGATATGCTTAAGGTATGGTAGATAGTATCTTGTATTTGAAAGAAATTGAGAACTTATTTATGATCATAGTAATATTTGTTGATGACATCATATTTGGAGAAAATGACGAAGCAAGTGATAAGTTTCTTAAAGAATTGAAGAATGAGTTTGAAATGAGCATGATAGGAGAAATGAAGTTTTTCCTAGGATTGTAGATTGTGTAGAATAGTGATGGAATTTTCTTTTCAGAAGCTAAGTACTTGAAGGATTTATTGAAGAGATTTGGATTGGAAAGTTGTAAGCCTATTGGTACACCTATGATAATTGGTCACTAGTTATCCAATAAAGATGAGACACTTGCAATAGAGCAAAAGAAGTAAAGATCTATGATTGAAGGTTCACAATATCTGACTCACACCAAACCAGATATAGAAAATGTAGTTCAGATTGTAGCTAGATTTCAAGTTGATCCTAAGGAGTATCAATATGTAGTAGTAAAGAGGATATTCAAACATTTGAAAGGAACATTTGAATATGGAATTTGGTATGATAAAGAGAGTGATTTCACTCTATGTGCATATACTGATGTAGATTGGGTAGGGAGTATGTATGATAGAAAGAGCACCAGTGGTGAAGCATTTTTTCTTGAAGGAAGATTGGTTTCTTGGCTAAGCAAGAAGAATGATTGTATTTCACATAGTATAGTTGAGGCAGAGTATGTTGTAGCAACAAATAATTGCAATTAAGTAATGTGAATGAAATAGATGCTAAATGATATTAGAATTGAGTTTGTAGAACCTATTATCATTTACTATGATAAAAAAAGTAGAGTGAGTATGCCTCAGAATCTTGTATTGTATTCGAAGACTAAGAATATATCTATTAAGTATCATATGTTGAGAGAGAAGGCAATAGAAAAAGAGATAAGATTAGATTATGTGAGTACTAAATATCAGATTATAGATATCTTTATGAAGCCCTTACCTAAAGATACATTTGAGTACTTGAGAGGTATTATTTGGGTTATGCACCTGCCTAGTTTAGAGTAGATGATGTAGTAAGTAAATTAGCCTAGTGGTACAAAGCACTATTGTTAGACTGAATTGAATGTTGATGCTGCCTACATGGGGGAGTATTTGACATGAGCTAAATCACTAAGGACTCTTAATATTTTCCTTTGGATAGTATTTTTGAATACTCGAGCTAGTTAAAGACTTTGAATGGTTTACTAATAATTGGTATTTAAAAATTGGTATACTATCATATTGAGGCCTTTGACATTGATGTCAATGAGGGAGAATATGTATGAAAAAAATATCCTAAGTAATGGGGGAGAAGAAATTCTAAGTATGAATGAGAAAGTTGTACCTAAATGGGGGAGAGATATCTCTTTAAAGAGATTTAGAAAGATTCATGTAAGGAAGCATGAATACTTCTAGGAGATATGCACCTAATGTATTATGAGTTGTTTACTGTGAACAACTATTTTGGATCCTGGAGAACAAAAAGAATTGTGCAATGTTCTAAGGGATTTTTAGACTTGATTAATGAATAGGATTTAAGAATATGAGAATGACAATAGCAGTAATAGAGTACTATTTTGGTATTCTTGGAACTTAGATAATTTCCATCTATGTTACCATAAATGCCAAAGGTGGATATTTTTAGCATAAATACTAATGATACTACTTTTGGAGAGTATCCTAAGCATTGAAGAGTATTGACATGTTACATTCATTATCATGTTTGTCATTGATATAAACATAATAGTAAGTATGTGAAGACTGGTAGAGTAACATAGAAAGATTGTTATTGTACAAACAAGGTGTTTCTTGTCTGGTTATGTGCGGTCATGGACATGTTAATCACTATGTTATGATGATGTGGTTCAATGTACAATGCATAATTCAAAGATGTACAAAAGTTGTACTTGATTTATGGAGAGTAATACATAAATAGAGTATTAGGAAAGTAGTTCCTGATGTTTGTTTGCTATCTTACATTTGAGTTACATAGTCAGTTGGTAATAGAGAATAGTCTATTGGTGATACCCTAGTATCACACGTGTGAAGTTTTGTATATACTGTGAGCCAATAGTGCTATTGTAATTGTAATTAATTAATTCTCTTATTATAATTAATTGGGAAAGCCTCAAGACCAGCTCAAGGAATTATTTTGAAGATATTGTATAAAGAAAAGATGTTTTCCTTTTTTGAAATGTGTATCAAGCATTATATGAAGTGGGAAGTGTGAAAAGGGTAAGAGTGTTTTACTGAATGTGAGTAAGTGATCCAAGGGATTATTGGATGTGATTTTTGTGATCTAGTTACAAGATTAGAAGGAGTCAAGGTTTGGTTGATAGGATAGAGGAAGGAAGTACTATTCATTTCTATTATTCTATAAGAAATAATACAAAGATCATTTGGACAGTGGGTTCATTAGTCTTAACCTGGAATCTTTTTGGGCAATGGGTCCAGCTATCCTCCACAACTCCTAATAGGGTTGGCACAACTTCTAAATGGTTGGGATCTCCTAATAGGGATTCAAAGTCTCCTAATAGAGACTAATATATACTAAATGCTATCATAGAATCCTAATAGTTTTCATCCTCTAACAAGGAATATCTATATTAGTACATTGTCTTGTGGGTACCATCTGCACCAAGGCTTTCCTTCTGATCAAGGGTTTCCCTAGTTAACATATGTAGTGTTATTGTGCATGAGTATCTTGTTGTAGTTTCTAATTATATTACTCATACAATTAAGTTTGTTTAGAGTTGATAATTGTGATATTAGTTGGATAAATGATTCACCCCCCCTCTTAGTTATAGTGGTGGACTATATATTCTAACAAAATTAACCTGAACAACCTAAAGAAGTAAGAAAAAATTTAATGGAAAATTCTTTGCACGTAATTAGATTGGGCACATGAAGAAGGACTATATAGGTAAGTATACTAAAACCTTTTATGATTAATTTTTATAATCGTGTTTCTTATGAATATAAATCTAATAAATGTAGGAAACCTAGATACAATAATAATAATGGAATGTATGAAAGTACTAACCATGCATCTAATATACCATTGGGGACCAACAAATGTCATAAGAAATGGAGCTATGTGTTATAAATGCAATAACTTTGGACCTATTTCTAGTGATTGAATATTACATGCTAATAAATTTGGACATAGATATGGAAAAATTATTATACCATGTCAAATTTGAAAAAAATTTGGGTTATACAACAAGATTTTGTAGAATGAACAACATGAGATCACAAAATATGAAATTTAGAAGCAATGCAAACAATAATGTAAGAAAGAAAGAAAAATGAATGATTAGACAAAACAATTGTTAAACAAAGATCACCTGAAATAACTCAAGTATGGGTAGAGAAGACAAATGACACATTATAGAAAAAGTTGAAACCAATAGTAGTAGCTGAGAAACCCTTATCATCTTAAACATTCAATTCATTAGTAAAAAATGGGATAATACACTTGAAAATTCACTAGACCCTAAAATGGTGACATGAACTATTGCACACTTGGAAGACTCATGGAGATAATGTTTAGAAGCTACATCTAAGATTGCATAGAGAACTAAGTTCATATTTGAGCATGAGAAATAAATTTAGTCTACTAGATATAGAATAAACTTTTTAATTTGTGTGTACATGAAAAATTAACGCAAATAAGATTTGATGTAGATATAAGGATTTAAATCAAATTAACTAAACACCTTTCAAGCATTTTGATCCTACAAGAACTTGTGGAGGAGATTAAAAAGTGAATAGGATGTTATTTGATTCAATTGAGAAGCAGATTCAAAAACATTTACTCCAAGCCCTAATTCTATGATATTGAGGCATTTATTCACATTGTTCAGGTTAATCTATGAATTCATTGGAAATTAAGAATGAATATAGTTTTATTTCATGATATAATGGAAAATCCAAGGTAAAATTTTAAGAATAATTCCATAACAAATTTGGATGATGACCCTACCAAGGCATTTTTTCCAAATTCCAAATGGAGTATTAGTTGTATTGGATCTAAGATCTTACATACATTGCAAGTTTTAAACCTTAGGAGATACTAATATTTAAAATTAATTTGATAAGGTTTATAGAAAAGAAAAGAGTTTTAAGGATGAATTTGAGAACCTAGGGCAACTAAAGATTGCATAGTTCATATTCCACCATGAATTTGATAATGAAGAATAGGCAAGACTCATTCTGAGCAGAATCCATGATAAATTTTTTTGGATTGGGGATCAAATTATTGAGATAACTAGTGACCTAATCCATGAAGTGACATATTTAACTAATATCTAGGGAAGATACCTATTAATTATGAGAAAAATGTGAAGAAATTTGTATTGGAAAACACAAAGATTAAGCAAAATGGTAGAAGTATGATGTTGAGTTTGATTAACAAAGATGATGTGAGATTCATTTGTAAGATCTTAGTATATAAGAGGATCTCGATCTCTAGGAAAGATGAAGCCTCAATAGGCTTCATTAATGCAACATATAAGATGTGTGTTGATAGAATAAAAGTCAACCTCTATGAGACTATGAAACAATAACTCTATGACAATCTTAAGAGGATAAAGAATAATAAGTATGAAATTTTTATATTTTGATCTTTGATAACCTACCTATTCTTTCATGTCATGAAGAGATTTATGAAAATGCTAATATAAAAATAAAAACTGGATAAATGCACCATGGAATCAATTAGTTATTATTATAGAAAGTCATCAAAATATTACATAACCAAGAACATAACAAGTATGATGAAGATATTTCAGACTAAGACGACAAGGAGAGTAAGAATATTGAAGATAGTTGTGAAAAATATAAGAAAAATATATTATTTATGGTAGAAAATAATAAGATTTGTATGGAAGAATTGATTCAAGAGTGATGTTTGTGGAACCTTTAGGATATGAGGTTACAAAGGCATAAATATATGAGTATGCTAAGGAAATAGTAAAGGTAGATATTGATGAGGATAGTGAAAGATGGGGCACTTGTGAAGAAAGGCTAAGTGATGCACACTAATTATAATTAGCTAAGGCTAAAAAAAATGAATGAAGGCATGATGAAAAAGATATTGAAAGACACTCAGATGACACAAGAAGAGTTTACAAAGGCAAAGAAGACTATACATGAAATGTGGGATAGTATTCAAAGTAATATTTTATTTGTATAGCCATTATCTATGGAGGCTTCACCAAGTTCTCCACCTGTAGAAATGACCCCTATTATACATACTCCTACTTTAGCAAGTCCTATCATTGACATACCATCAAAAATAGAAGCACAACTAGTAGAAAAAGATGATGTAATGGTAATTAGTGAGAAGATAACTCCTATAGTAACTAGGGGGTCAACAAAGACCTTTCTATTAGTGAATTTAGCTCATGTCAAATAACAAAAGGAGGAAGAGACACCTAAAAGATCAAATAAAACCAAGGAGATGGCTACTGGTCCAAGACCTAAGAAGTTGGTAAGAGTTATGATGACTTATGTTGGAAAGTAGACCAAGGATCAAGGAGAGGAAGAGGAAACACATTAGAATATGAGAGGTTAGATTATCTCACCATAGACTTAGCCACCAGAAGGGGAAAGTAGTGAGAAGAAAAAGGAAAGGTGGAAACCTAAGATTAGAAGGATGAACCAGATGATAATAAAATATGGAAACTTGAAACAATTGAATAAGTATTATGATTTGTATGACCATTTAGGGAAAATATAATTAGAAAATTAAATGATAATGTACATGATATATTTGAGTTAATATTTCATTCATGTTCATGGAAACATACTCGATGAACTTGATGAGAGGTTGAATATCAAGAAGAAGAGAGAAAATAAAGAAGAAAAGAAAATAAGAGAAAATGATATACAAAAACTTTGTGTTGTAGAAAATGAAAACCAACTTGTAGATATCAAGAATAAGTTGCATCCCCTATTGAGAAAAAACAAGAGAAATTCAAATAATGCGAGGATTATATGAAGAAATAACAAAATAAATAGAGGAAGAAATCGTGAAATTGATGAATGAACTTACTACATTAGTGGATCAGCCACAAGATGATACAGTGATGGATATTGAGGATGCATTAGATGAACAAGATGAAAACGTGGTCATAGGGGGAGCAAGAATGATCATTGATGCCAATGAAGAACCCTTTTCCAGTACATCTGATGATCCATTTGCAAATCAACAAGAATTTGATGTTAGCAATTTGATAAGTAGAAATGTCAAGAACTATTCAAATAGCAAGGATGAAAATCATATGAGGATTACTCCACGTAGTGAGAAAACTACACAAAGATTATTTGTAACTTAGGAAAAACAAATTTTTGCAATAATAACATCAACTACTAAGAGTGCAAATATCTATTCTACACCCCAAGTAGGGAAAGAAGTAGAGAAGAAAAAATGAGTAGCATAAGCAAGATTAGATGGAGACACAACCATCACAACCACTAGTTCAATATACATGACAGTCAAAGAAAGTAGAAAAGCAAGGAGGAAGCCATAAATTGTAGTTACAATTGGAAACATGACTAAGGGTATCTAGAAAGGACAACCCAAGTTATTCTATGTCACCATTGGATGAATTCTTGACACCATGTCTACAACAACATTAGAGGATACTAACATTGAGAGACTTGGTTAGATTTCTACCTTTTCTATTAATAAGATAATTGAGAAAAGAAAAGAGATCAAGAGTACACAAAATACTCTTGAAAATTTAACAAGAAATTTGTAAAGCACTATTCAAGTGTAGATCTTAGAGACTAATCCAAAAAAGAAAGCTATGGAGGTAATAGAAGAATTTGAGAAACAATTCACCACTCTTGTATAAGTTGCAATAGTTAAGGCAAAAACTACACATGATGCTAAGATATTTAGCATTATTGCAATATCATCAAGAATGACTTATCAAACTTGGATATTTGCATTAAAGAGTAAGGAAATGTGTGAGTGAAGGAAATGAACTATATGGGAAGTGTAGATTATCACACAACTTCATTCAAAACATCTTTACTAAGATTAAGAGTAAAGAGAATGATTTGGCTAGCATGGTAAATGAATTCTGAAATCCTAACACATTGGTCATAGACTCTAGGAGTAGAGAGTCAAAAAGGCTCATGATGAGATAATATTTCTTGAGAAAAATAGAGAAAAGATATTGCAGAGGTTCTCATTACTCAAAATGAATTTATCACCAAAAATTGATCTAGTGCAGTACAAAATTGATGAATGTTTGAAGACAAAGGTTTCATATGCAAAATTTGCATACCTAGATTTTTAGGAAAGAGAATATACATCATATGGACTATGTGCATTGATAAGTGTATATGATTTAGTCAAGGATTCATAGAATAAAGGATTTTTCATCTTGAAAACTAGTTTCATTGATTATATCTCACTCCTATAGAAATCATCAACATAAATAATTAAAGGTAGATCAAAATTTTACTTGCATATAGTTTTTGAATCACCTTTGTCTTTGATGTCAAAAGGAGAGAAGTAACTAAGAAAAATGTATATAAATACATACTGTAAAAGGAGATATAAGGTAGAATATAAATATAGTCTAAGAGGGAGCATATATATGTAGAATAAGATGCTAATGGATGTATAAATGATCCATGTTTTTAAATTTTGATGGCCATGTGATTTACTTCACAATTTTGTAAATTTTGAAATTTTGGACTTAACCAATTTTCCCATATGTTTCCATCAATGCCGAAGGGAGAGATTGTTGGAAATTTGGCTAAGAAGATGATAATTAGCCATCATTTATGGAAATATATACCTTGTATGAAGAGGGAAAAACATCTTATGAAATTTTGTGAGCAAAGACTTAGAAAATTATCCAAGTATTGTGAAGGAAAATAGTGGACAATCACAAATATTGTTTTGGCGAACTTTGTTGGAAGAAATTCAGCATGTGTGTAGTTAGGGGAAGATAGAATGGTAAATAAAGAACATGTCTACAAAGAGATAAATATTTGGAGACATTCAAATAGAGTTATGGATATTTTTCCAGGCATAGGTTGTAATAAGAAGAACATAGCAAATGGAAGAGTAAAGTCATTTGTGTTAATGGATTATTTTGGTTTGCAAAACAATGAATTAAAAAGGTTTGGAAAACCCTAGATGTTAATCCACACATGGAAAAAATTAATTTTAGATATTTAGAAAATCATCAAGAAATGAGGTTGATGAGATGGAAGGACTTGGTATAAAGAAAGAAATTCTTGTTTGTAATAAGAGTGACATTGTATTTGTTAGAATATTTAGAATAAATGAGAGCCAGTGGGTGGAAAATCAATTATCCAAGGTTCATATGTACTAATTAAATAAATTGGAACTTAAACAACTTTATATCTTATCATTACATTTCTTAGTCTCTACTATAAACTTTCAGTAACATTAGCTAGCTAACCAGTGTTCTAAAATAATAGACTTGCAAAATGTAAATATTAATTAGTAAAACATCATAATAACATACACAAAAGTTTGACAGTAGAATTTAATGTGGAAACCCAATTAAGGAAAAACCACCAACAACATGTCACTAATATTCACTCTTATGAAGTGAGCTCTATTAAGAGCCAATCCTATTAAAGGTTACAAAACACATTGTTAAATGTGACCTTATTAAAGGGTTTAGTCACCCTATTAGGAGTGGCCTTGTTAAAGGCATTTAGAACATTCCATAATAATGCCGCCCTATTAAAGGATTTAGATATTATTGTTAAGTCACTGTGACTATTAGATCAACCTTGATCAAAGGATTTCAAATACTATTCATAATGGTTAGGAAGTAACATATGTTGATCTATTAAGTACAACTTACTTGGCATGTGCATATCTCTATTTAGCTCTCATGTAATGATTCATCATCTATCCTCCATTTTCATCTCAATCTTAGATTCACTTGGAAACCCTTTACTTCTTCTCAACTCAATTCATTCTTCTTCTTAGATTTACCCATCAATAACATCAGTCACAACTTCAACTTTTCAAGCTTCCACATATAGAAACATACACACACACACACACACACACACACACACACACACACACACACACACACACACACACACACACACACACACACACACACACACACACACACACAAACACACACACACATGTTAGGATAAAACCACAGACATAAATAAAAATTACATGCAAATATAACTAATAATAGAAAATAACAAATCACCTAGAAATGAACACAAGGCACCAAGATTTAATGTGGTTCACTCAATCCCTGGGCTACATCCACCAAATAGCAAGTCCAATCTTATTACAATCCATAATCCCTTACAGCTCAATACCACTGCAAGAACCAATTTTGCATCACACTATATAACAATCCCTAACCCTAATCCATTTTATACAAGTATTAAACCACTTTAGGGTTATAACATGTTGGCCATAAATTAGTCATAACTTTAGTGGCAAATCTACGAATGGTGAATCTACGAATAGTACCAATTTTTTTATTATATGTATAGTACTTTCCTGATCAGTCATCACAATCTAACAATCTCCCACTTGGGGACTAATCAGGCTCCACACTAAACAACAATCTCCCACTTGGAAATTGATCCTGTAGCAATACTACTACCACATGGGGCTCCCACTAGATCAAACCACCCTAGACTCTTTTGTTCTTTTATTCATGGTTAGTCTAGAAGACCAACCGAAGCTGAAGAGGAGTTCAGCTTCTCCCTTGTTACAACCTTTGTCAACATATCTATTGGATTGTCATTTGTATGTATCTTCTCTAGCTTTAACTGTCCATCCTTCCAAACTGATCGAATGAAATGATACCACAACTGTATGTGTTTGGTCTTAGAACGAAGAGCTGAATTCTTGGCAAGATGAACGACAATCTGACTATCTGTGAACAAATAATTATCCTTCCGAGGGTGTCCCAATTCTTCCAAGAAGATTTGAAGCCATATCATCTCCTTGGCTACCTCTATTACAGCAACATACTCTGCCTCTGTAGTGGATAGAGCATTAATCTTCTGTAACCTAGAAACCCAACTCACGGCTACCCCACCAATAGTAAAGACATAACCTGTAGTAATCCGCTTGGTATCAATATCCCCTACCAAATCTGAGTTAACATAGCCCTATAAATTAGTAGTAGAGCACCCAAAGTGTAAACACTTATTGGATGTTCCTCTCAAATATCTGAGAATCCACTTGACAACATTCCAATGCTCAAATCTTGGATGACTCATATACCTACTAACGACTCCCACTGCATGGGCAATATCTGGCCTAGTGCATACCATATACATCAAGCTTCCTACAGCTGAAGCATAGGGTACCTTGGACATCTTATCCTCCTCTTCTTGTGTCTTAGGATACATCTTGTTAGTCAATTTCAAATGACTAGGCAAAGGTGTGTTGACAACTTTATTATTCTCCATAGAGAAACATTGCAACACCTTCTCAAAATAATCAGCTTGAGATAGTGTCAAAGTTTTGTTCTTCCTATCTCTACAAATTTTCATACCAAGGATTTGTTTTTCTGCCCCCAAATCCTTCATAGAAAATGCATGTGCTAACTGGCGTTTCAACTCCTTAATATGATCCATGTTAGACATAGCTACAAGCATATCATCAACATATAAACATAAAATAATGTAGCTATCATCATCCAACCTCTTAAAAGAAAAACAATAATCTAAATGACAACTGTTATAGCCATGCTCATGCATAAACCTTTCAAATTTTAGATACCATTGCCGAGGTGCTTGCTTCAAGCCATATAAACTTTTCTTCAATTTGCACACTAAGTTCTCCTCACCTTTGATGTTAAATCCCCGTGGTTGAGCCATATATATTTCTTCATCCAAATCACCATGGAGGAAGGTTGTTTTAACATCCAACTACTCTAAATGCAAATCTTCAGTAGCCACAAGACTTAAAATAGTATGAATAGAAGTCATTTTAACAATAGGAGAAAATATCTCATCAAAATCAATTCCCTTTTTCTGTGCAAATCCTTTTACAACTAACCTGGCCTTAAATCTTTTCTTACCTCCTTCCTCTTCTTTCAACCTGTAAACCCACTTATTTTGTAAAGCCTTTTTACCTGTAGGAAACTTGCACAAATCCCATGTCTTATTCTTTAGCAAAGAGTCCATTTCATCTTTCAGTGCAGACTCCCACTGAATCTTACTATCCACCTGCACAACTTCATCATAACTTTTAGGTTCACCAACATTAGTAAGTAAAATAGAATACAAAGAGGGAGAAAATCTTTGTGGAGGTCAAATTTGCCTCGTTAAACATTTAACATTCACTGGTGTGTGTGGTATTTGTTGTTGCGGTTGTTGCACATCATGAGGAATGGCTGGAACATAAGCTTTTGGAGTATCATCCAACACTACATAATCATCTTCTTTCTTCTCATGTTGCTGCAACAGATCTTTGTACAACACTTTATCATTGAATATGACATCCCGACTTCTAAAAATTTTATGATTTTTGAAATCCCAAAGCCTATAACCAAATTCATTAATGCCATATCTAACAAAGACACATTTTTTTTTATTTAGCTTCTAGCTTGGTTCTATTTTCAAAGTCTATCTGAGCAAAAGCTTCACAACTGAAGGTCTTGAGAAAAGAATAACTCACCTTCTTCATAGTCCATGCCTCCTCTAGAATACCACATCCCAAAGGAGTAGAGGGACCTCTATTAATCAAATATACTGCAGTATTAATAGCCTCTACCCACATGTGTAAGGGCAACCCAACATGCAACCTCATGCTCCTTGTGTGCTCCATTATAGTCCTGTTCATGCGTTCAACCACTCCATTTTCCCGTGGAGTCCTTGGAATATTTTTCTATCTATGAATACCATTAGTGGAGCAATAATCTTCAAATTCATGACTGTGATACTCACCACCATTATCAGATCTGAGACATTTTAATTTCTTACCAGTCTCATTTTCAACCAAGCATTTCCATTTCTTAAAAGTTTGAAATACATCAGATTTCTATCTAAGAAAATAAACCCATACTTTTCTAGTTGCATCATCAATAAATGTAACACAATAATGAGAGCCACCGAGGGAAGATACCTAAGCTAGTCCCCATACATCTGTATGCACAAGCTCTAATTTCTTCTTTTTTTTTTCCTTCCCAGTCTTTACAATACTCTCTCTCTTTTGTTTTCCATACACACAACTTTCACAGAAATCCATATTAACACATTTCAGACCTAGTAAAACTTTCTTTGAATGAAGTACTTTCATACCTTTCTCACTCATGTGCCCAAGTCTATTGTGCCATAGTGCTATATTAGAATCTATAGTAGCTATTTGCTCTCCCTGCTCAATTGTAGCAATTGTTTCTGAACATTCATTTTTCTCTGAAACAATCAAAGTAGAAGGAACAATATGACCTATACAAAGATATAAGGTGCCTACTTTCACGCATTTTTTTACTACAAGGGAACCTTTTGAAAACTTCCTATTTTTATTATTAAAAGTAACTACACAACCCTCATCATTGAGTTACCCTATTGAAATTAAATTTCTACTTAGCCTTGGAACACGTCTTACCTCATGTAGTAGCCAATGATTCCCATTCTACAACTTAATCTTAATTTTTCCCTTTCCAACAATTTGATAGGGTTCATTATCCCCCAAATAAACAAGCCCTAAATCCCCTTGGACATAATCAATGAAATAACCTCTATGAGGTGTAGCATGAAATGAAGCACCAGAACCTAAAACCTATGAATCATCAACACTTTCTAAAGACAAAAGCAAAGCATCCTCTTCAGATGTGTTACTTACCACATTTGCCTCCTTGTCTCCATCTAATTTATCTCCTTCATTTTTTTTGCAATTCTAGAAATCTTTCTTTTTGTGCCCTAGTTTCCCACAGTACCAACAATCACTTGGTCCTCTCAATTGAGACCTCTTCCCCTTTGACTTTCCTCTTGATTTCCCACAATTTCTAGAGTTACTTCCTCTCTCAGTCATTCCGCCCATACTTTGTACATTCAAAGCACTTCCTAATGTAGATGCACTTGAGAATTTCCTACGAGTTTCCTCACTCAAAACAACACCGATCACATCTTCACATTTTAGGGTATTAGATCCAGGAACAAAATTACTCACCGCCATTACCAAGCCATTCCAGCTTTCAGGCAAAGAACACAAAATCAAGAGAGCCCTGATTTCTTCATCAAAATTGATACCCACAGAAGATAACTGACTAGAAATAGTATTAAACTCATTTAAATGATCTACAATAGATCCACCTTCTTCCATTTTCATATTAAATAAATGCTTCATGAGAAATACCTTATTTGAAGTGGAGGGCTTTTCATATAGTGTCGCTAGGGTTTTCATCAACTCTTCTATCGTCTTTGCTTTTGTAATATTAAATTCCATTGATGGTGCCAAGCATAACGAAATGATTTTGAGTGCCTTTCTATCCAAAAGATCCCATTCATCATTTGACATGGTTCCCTAATTCTTGGCTTTGCCTTCCAATGACTTCCATAAATCCTTCTGATAAAGATAGTATTCCATTTGCATCTTCCATAATTGGAAGTTCTGCCCATTAAACTTGTCAACCCTCAGCTTACCCTCATCTACCATCGCTCCCACTCAACCATGAGACTCCCACTTAATCATGAGACTTTCTTACAGAGGATAAATGAAAGACAACTTCGCTCTGATACCACTTGTTAGGATAAAACCACAGACATAAATAAAAACTGCATGTAAATATAACCAATAATAGAAAATAATAGATCACACAAAAATGAACACAAGAGACCAAGATTTAACATGGTTCACCCAATCCCTGGGCTATGTCAACCAAACATCAAGTCCAATCTTATTACAATCCAATGATTACAACCTGATTACAATCTGTAATCCCTTACAGCTCAATACTGTCGCAAGAACCAATTTCGCATCACACTAAGTAACAATCCCTAACGTTAAGCCCTTTTATACAAGTATTAAACTGCTTTAGGGTTATAACATGTTGTCCATAAATTAGCCATAAATTTAGTGGTGAATCTATGAATGGTGAATCTATGAATAGTACCAAAAAAAAAAAAATTTGGGCCGATGCCCCAAACCCCACAAAATTATGGAGTATGTATAGTACTTTCCTGATCAGTCACCACAATCTAACAACATACAATCTATAAGTTAACCTCTATACTATTGGAAATATAAGAAGAGTAACTAAGAGGGGAGGGATGAATTTGTTAAAAAAAAAAATCCAAGATTCCTTAAGATGTTAATGTACTACAAAATCAAAAGCTTTGCTGAAACTGAAATGCTGTTGTAACTCGGTTAACACAGGAACACTCAGTTTACACTAAGAATTAATATCACTTGGTAAATACTGAAATAATCACTTCTTAAGATGTTTAGTATATTTAAATTAATTAACTTAGTTTCAGAAACATGAATACAATAACATGAACACAAGAGATACCAAGACTTAACATGGAAACTCAATTTGGGAAAACCACCAATTGTAACTAGTTACTATTTTTTACTCTTCTGAAGTGAGCCCTATTAGGAGCCAACCCTATTAAAGATTACAAAACACACTATTAGGTGTGATCCTATTAAAGAATTTAATTCACCTTGTTCAAAGTGACCTTGTTAGAGCTCTTTAGACACTTCAATCTAGAAATACCACCTTGTTAGAGGATTTGACAAATAGTTGTTAGACTAACTTTGTTAGGATATTTGGTTCATTGCTAAAATTATTAGAGAGTAATAATGACTTGACTTGATTTTTGATGCAACTATCTCTACTGATTTCAAATCTGTATTATAGCTCAAATACTTGATCCTCCTTGATCAGAATGTTTTTTGTAGCTTGGTTAACTCGGATACTTTGATATCCTTCCAATTCACTTCCTTAATTTATCTTTATCAATTGCATGCTTCTTACAATTCAATATTTAACTTGACCTTATATTTATATGATTTACCTTGTCAAATCAGCATGAATACACTTTTGAACAAATAATATTCATCCCTTGAGGTAGCTAGCTCTAACCAAAAATCCAACAAGATGATACACAAAAATCTTTCATTAGCTGACCCAACTCACTCAACACTAACTTAGAAAAGAATTTGTTTCAAACTTCCTTTGGTAACCAAGTGAACTCAGTTAATATTGTTGTTGACATATTAGTCAAGTTTTTTATTAGTTACACTTATTCAGATTGTAAGTATCTACCAAATTTATTATACAGTTAACAATGTTAACCAAGAATTTCAGTTGTTATCAAGTTCTATAGTTGCTACAAAGTCCTTTGAAAAAATTCTAGTGTATACCGAGAAGTTACAACAATTGTGAAGATCAATAGTGTCAATCAAGCATCTCAGTTTATGCCAAGTTTACCAATGAAAACTAAGTTGTGTAGTTGTTACCAAGTTCAAAGTTGATGTGATACTAGTCTAGTATTGACCAAGCTACTCAGTATTAACCAAGTGACTCATTTTATACTGGGCTCGAGGTGATAGTGTTTACTGAGCTATGCAATGGTAAACAAGTGATTCAATTTTATGACAATTTTCATAGTATTCACTGAGTCACTAGTGCAGACCGAGTTCAAGACTACTTGGAACTGATCAATATGGAAAAAGCTTCTATGTCTACTGAGTGCATGACAATGCTGAGCATTAATAGTTGATGCCAAGTATCAAAACCTCACCAAGTCAATTTACACAACCTGAGTGTCTACATTTGAGCTGACTTTGTAATATTTGTGTAAACTTGTATTGTGGCCGAATTTGTAATTGTATAATTGGATTGGTATATATGTAATGTATTGTATCACATCCAATGAATGTATGGAATCAATAAGGAAGTAATGTGATCATCATAGAAGAGCAGAAGTGCAAATTACAAAGGCTATAGTAGTATAAGGAGTAGGAAAGCTTCATCTATCACAACAAGTTGATTTATACATTTAAAGGAATCTTATTTAGCAAACCAAGTTATAGATCAGAGATTAGCTAATATTTCATCCTAACAAATGGATCAATCAAATCATTTAACAAGGTAGACCTAATAATCTTATGCAAATCTCTTTACTGAGTGCATACTTCATTGTATGTTTGGAAATCCTTTAATAAGGTGGACCTATCAGTCCTTATTTCTCCTAATAGGGTAGATCATTAGAAGTGATCAATGTAAGCCTTAACAGGCCAACTTTATACTGCAGTACTAAAGCTTGTGGGTATTATCCCCACCCTAGTTTTACTTTCTATTTGGAAGGTTTCTAGGTCACCAAATCTATGGATCAAAGTGTAATGTATTCTTTCATGTTTTTAGTTTCTCATGCATGTAGTTAAATCAATATTTTTATATTGGATTAATTGTTAATTGGATTAAAGTTTTAGAAGTTTTAGAAATTATTGATTCACCCCTCCCCTCTCAGTAACTTAGCTTTTAGGAATATTTCCAACTATTGGTATCAGAGCTTTGTGGTTCTTAGAAAAAAGTTTAATAGCTTGAGTAAAGATCAAAGGCCATAGAGATATTCAGACTTGATAAGGCTATTGATAATGAAAAGCTAGATTTGGAAATGGCTATTGCTCAACTCAGGAAAGTAAAGGAGAAACTCTCTCAATCTTTGAAAAGAAGAAAAGATCTTGCAACTCAAATAAATGATTATCTCTACATTGAAGAAAGAATTGAAGAACTTCATTCAATCAATCCAGATGAAGCCAATGAAGAAATCAAAGAATTCCTAGAAAAAAATGGTTCATTGCAAGAAGAAGTAAGGAAAGTAAGAAGAAAATAAGAAATTTAGTCAGTAAGATTATGTGAAGTTATAGAAGAGAAAAACAAGATAAGAGAAGAGATAGAAGGAAAGAACAATGAAATCCAACACCTATCCCTTTAGGAAGTAGACTTCATTAATCAACTCACCAATGCAAATGAAGAAATCATGAATCTGAGATCAAAGAATGAAAGATTGCAGAATGATCTAAACTCTGAAAGAAAAACAAATGAAAAAATGATGAAATCCCAAGCAGACATGAATCAATTGAATGAGAAAAATCTCTATAGAAAAAAAGGAAAAGCAGGAATTGGATATACAAAAGGAGAATCATCCAAGCAAGGAGCTCAAAAGAATCAAAAGATCTACTTGCAATCACTATGGTAAAATAGGTCATACATCAAACAAATTGTTTGAGCAATGGAAAAGAAAAATTCAATGGAAAATGTTACAATTGCAATCAACATGGTCATAAGGCTAATGAATGCAAAGAGAAACCAAGATTTGAAGGCAAATGTCACAAATTTATGAAGCATGGGCACAAATCATTAGAATGCAAAATCAAGATATTAAATCCAACAAAACTAATTGTGAAAGCTCCATTTGGTTGGGACTACAACACCTGGTGCATATGTCATTACTATGGAGAATTTGGACACATTGGAATGAATTGTGTAAAGCATCATTTGAGGAAAAGAGATACTACTAAAAGATGTTTCATTTGTACTAAACTTGGTCATCTTGCCAAGAACTACATGAATACTGGAAGAATTGAAGATGAAAAGAAGAAAAAGGTTAATAACATCATAAAATAGATGAGACAACAATGGGTTCCAACGTTTATAGAGAATGCAAGTCCAAACAATGATGAACAAGTCACTCAAGAATTAGGTGGCTCCACAATTTCTACTTGATCTCTCAAAGGAGAACTAGAACTAGGCTATCGAAGAAGACATCCAAATAAGTTTGAGTTGAAAGGAAAAAAGATCCGTATCTGTATTCAAGATACAAAGGGATCACTGAGTTAAAGGGTACTAGTTACTACTGAGATACTTTCCTTACCGAGTGAGTTTGGGTCATAGACTCTATCGAACAAAGTCAGGAGTTACTATATTTCATAAAAGGAAGTGGATGATAGTATTTCAATTTGATCTACCACTCATACTAGGAATTTATGGTGAAATTTGATAAAAGCAATAAATTCAAAGTCATTTTCACCATTAAATTTCAAGAGCTATTGTGCAGAGCAATCTTTAAAAGCATCCAAGTGATTTGAGTGAATTGTTACCAAAATATTTCAAATTCTCTCAAACCCTACCAAGTGAAGATAACATCTAGTAGCAACAAGGAAAAATTAGGATTAGACATGTTGGTTCATGGTGTAGAATGGAAAGCTATAGACGTCAAGCTCACTCCTATAATTGCTGTAATCATAGATTCGAGTGGAGCATAGTCGCAAATCCTTACAAAGGTACTATTGATTAACAACATTTATTCTCATTTTAAATGCACAATTCAAGATATTGGTACTTTGTAAATGGACGAAGCCCTAGAAAAGTTCTGTGTAAATGGCATCTTGAAATTCAAATATCAACACCTCAAGACAAAAGGATTAACCTATATTCCTCACATGCCCCATGAATTCCAAGTGAAATGGATTAGGTTTATTTGCAGTCAGGTGCACAATGGATAGTTATGGTTGGAACAACCAATTTTAACCATGAAAAAGATGTTTCAAAGAATCACTGGTCTCCCAATGTTGGCTAAAGCTAAGACAACCAAAACCATAGGTTAGGTTGAACTAGAAAAGAAAACCCTAGCAGAATGGGATGGTAGAGGCATGAAGATAGATTACAAGGATGATGTTTGTTTCATGGTAGATAGTGATAAGGTATACATTTAGACAATTAGGCCTAGAATTGCATCGGTGAAACCTCTTGGATATGAGGTTAATATAGATGAAACTAAGGATAGAATTGAGGCACTTGTAAATGAACCAATTGATCCCAAGGCTGCATATTTTGGTATATATGATGAAGCCAAAGCTAAGATATAACTAGAGATCAAGCTTCCTCAGGTAGTAAATAAAGGCAAGAAAAGAATTGCCAACTTGAAAACTAGTTCTACTCTTTTGTTGACCAAGGGAAAAGGTGAGGATGAAGAAGTAGATGATGAGGAAGAATCAAAGGAAGGGGAATCATTGAAGAAGAAGGGAAAGGTAATCATTACCAAGCCTGGCAAGACATCTACTATTGTGTTTACCAGAAGAACCTCAAAGAAGAAAGCTGATAAGGAAGGAGGAGATATAATAATTAGAAAACCTCCACCCACCTTCCAAGATAGACTAAAAGAACTGTAGGAAGGGGCTGGTATAACAAATTTTAAAGCACTAAAGTATGAAATTAGGACTGATGAATAACAAAAAAATTTGAAGATTTGGTGATGGACAAAATGGGCAAATGAAAATACTCACCTGACTAGCTTACTTATTAGATTACTAATATTTTGATGGATAACATTAAGCCAAAATGGGAATTTTCCATGCAAATTATAAAAGAAATCTATGGGCAAACCCTAAGGCAGCTTATTTTGAGCTTAATAGACAAAGAGGTTAAGGAATCTTTAAAGAAAAATAGGAGAAATTAACTCTAAAATTTAACACTTGTCTGGTTCTAATAAAAGATATTGAACATGTTGTAGGGAATACAACAAATACATGGAAGAACGTATATCATCTTCATAAAATAATTGATTTTTCTATTGATGTGAAAGATGACGACGATGATGATAAAGAAGAGAAAGATGAAGAAGGAAATTATGAAGAAACAACACATTTTGATACTATTGATTATGAAAAGGAACAAGAGCAAGAGACTATCGAGGAAGGAACACGGGATGATGAGGAATTTGACCCAGTTAAGATTGCTATAATAGTTATTGCCTCACTTCCTCACTCCCCAAGAAAAATAGTGACAACATCAAGCATGGAGATAGCCTCAACATGATTGATTGTGACTGCCACTAATAACACAAACATCCAATCAATCTTTGCACCAATTTAACTCAGCACATCATTAACTGAAGTGACCTCCACTTCATCTACCAACCTATAGACTCTTCCTTCTTCTACCATGTTAGATACAACAGTTTTAGACACATCAGTATTGGCTACTATAGGTATTTCTACTAGTATTTCTACAATAAGTGCATTATCAACTTTTGTGGCTAGTCCTCTTATGTCTACTATTGTTTCCATTCCTAGTAAACAAAAAATAAGTGTAAGGACAATTGAGACCGAGCCCCAACTAGGCACAAAATTTGTGGGCCAAGGAAAATAAATGGAGGAGGAAATAGACCTTGCTGAGGATATAGTAATCCCAAATTGGGACATATCCAAACTTAATCTAGATCAAATTCATGTAAGGAAACTTGGCAATAAAGAATATAACCGTTTCCACATAACCCATAATAGATCTGAAATAAACATGAAATTAGAAATCCACATGCAAGAGAATAAACAACATACCCACAAAATTGTCACACAAGATATACCCTGGGAAACCCTCATTGAGGGAAAAACCCAGCCTCCAAAAGCATCCATCATCATGTATTATTCAGAAAAAAATACCATTTCCATACAACCATGGAAGCCTTCATGGCCATAGCCACAACCGAGAAAACTATGTGAACAAGCATGAATCCACACATCCCATGCCATGCTTTCAACCTTCACAAATGCTCCCTTGGCTAACCTGTCAAGCCTTGTCCTGCTTGACTCTTGCCTTTTGTCTTCTCCTTGTCACACTCTCTCTCTCTTCTCTCTCAACAACTACCCTTGTGGCTACTTATATAGTAGCAAGTCCCACAAAACCACCAAGTGGTATTACATAAACCATGTGCTACCTAACCCACTGACCCCACATTTAATATTGGGCATTTAATTCTTTTCCCCAATATTAAATAATTACATGAAATATTTTCATAATGTTACAATACAACTCATCAAGAATATTCCATGAGAATCTTTACATGTTGCACGTCCATCTAGGCACAACATTACATAATAAAATAAAATAATAAAATAACAATATTATGCAATGTGTGCAACACCCATTATCTCAACAATCTCCCACTTGTTGTATACATTGCATAGGGTCAATCCGTAGCCACATAAATGAACAAGGGAACAATCCCTCCTAGCACATCCACCATCATGGATCAAAATACACCAAGTGCTCCATCCTGGTACCCGCGACAAAATCAAAGTATCCAGCATCTCAAACATGAATGATCTCACCTCCTATTATGCCACTCCCACTGGACATACATAGAAGCCATCCAAAGAGAAAACCACCCAACCTGTCGCATTAGAAGATCATAAAATCCTGTACCAACTAAAATTCCAAGCACAAATAACCTGATCCAAAGGTAATCACATGTATCCATAGTTTTCAAAATATCCATAGCTAAAATAGCACCCACAACAAAGTGCCAAACCCATCCAACTATCCATACCTCAAAGGTATAACAAGTGAATCTCATATCACTAACAAATCCAATCTATAACCTACAATCACAAGCCTCAAGAGCAATACCTGCCACATATATACCAATAAGCTCCCACTGCAAAAGATAATGTCAAATCTATAACCAATCCACTCACAACATCTCAAAGAAGTGAATCCATGTAGTATCAAGGACATCCACAATACATAAACTGATATCCTGCAAGAACAACTCTCATAACAAGTCTCCAATAGTCTCCCAAATTCTCCACAACCAACAAAGGAAAGAGATAAAGGAATAACCATGTCATCTCTCACATGACATACATGAGCACAAACTAGTGATCACAATCTCCAACCAATCTCAAATCCAATGTAAGAAAAAAACCAAACATCCAGGAAGATAACCAAGACCAGAGAAACCATGCAAATCATAACGTGTATCATGTCCTTCTACACATAGCTCTAGATGTAAACTGTGCAAGTATGATCTCCTCCATAAAACCCCAACAAGAAGCCTCAACAACACCCAAACCATACCATATAACTAATCATGGATGTAAGCCTCTCACAAGAAGATCAAACTCAATAAAACCATTCCTAAACCAAGGAATAACCATTCCTAATCCAAGGAATATGCCCAATATAAAACCATCTCCCAAACTCAACCAGCATAACAACATATGCACATGGAGATAACCAATGCTTAACCATCTCTCAAATGAACTCTCCAAAACTAACTCATGTACCATAGCTCAAGATCCATATCCATGAAAGACAAGCATAAATATAATGCAACTGAGAGAAACAATGGGCTATACCTCTCAAGTAGAAAACCGCCGAGTAGACCAAGAGTGGGGAATGAGAATGCTCATCAAGATACCCAAGTCTCCAACCAAGACTCATCTAAGAACAATCTCCTCTCAAGTCCATATCAGGTGACTACCCCTTGGACTTCCTGCTGAAACCATCAATCGTCCCAACAAATACTTCTCTAATCCAAGAGAAATCAGCATCACCACCATCTCTAAGTATCCATGAGCACCTGTAACCAATCAATCCATGCCAACTCCAAATGCAACATAGCAATATCATGAAGTATCCAACTTATGATCAGTGTACTCAATACCAAGAAACTAAACCAAGATCAATGTCAAAGTTCCAACCATGACCTCAGGAACATAAACATGACAACATGATCTTACCATCTCAACTAAAGAGATAACATGCTCCATATGAACACACCATAACATGTCACAACTCTAAATGCGTATCAAGAGTATACCATGACATAATAATGAAACCATCCTCACACCAAGGATAACATGCCGAATAAAAGCATAAACCACACCTTTGCCAAGAACCTTGTGAGTCCTCAAGATGCAACCATCTCCACACACCATGAAGAAAACCATCTCCACATACCAGGAAGAAACATCTCCATACACCATGAAGATAACCAAGAACTCCATGAGTCCTCAAGATGTAACCATCTTCACACCATGAAGATAACAAGTGCACCATGCAAATGTCAAAGGCTCTTATGCAGCAATATGATCTAAGACAAACCTTCAAATCTGTAAACACTCAATAAATATATCAATGCCAACAACTCTCACTCAACTGTGGTACCAAGTCACCTATGGCATCATAAAATCCATCCTCTCCAAACCAAGAAGATATAAACCAAACCAAGAACTAATCCTGCACTGTCACCCCATCACTATCACAAGCTCCCACTAAACTGTGTATCCAAGCTATCCATGACATAATGATGAAAAACCATCTTCTAACCATGAGAATCAACCAAGGCATCAAACTATCAAAGAACTCAAAGTGCACATCATGAGCTCCTCAAAAAGAAAATCAAATAACCATGATCCTCAACCAAGAAGATATACCACCATAACTATATCAGAAATCCAAGCTAATGAACATCAAGGACGTACCTGTATAACCAATCATGTCATGCCAAAATCCATGACACCATGATCACATCCATGAACCGAGCATCTAGCTCTCAAAGTGTCCAACCTGCCAGCATAGTCAACCACAATCCTCCACCATGACTGTACCTGGTAACAACATCTCATCCCTTCAACATGAAGATAAAATCATGTGACTTAGGGCATAGACAACCCAAATCCAAGCCACCAATCTAAATATGCATCAATAATGAAAGTTCAATGGGCAAAGACAACCCATAACCAAGCCATAAATGCAACCTGTAAGTATAGACCACTTACAACACTACACAACTTGTATCTACCCAACAAGTCATTATGCATATCCAAACCAAACACTAATAGCCATATCATCATGAGACCAATCTAAAATATGAACTGAGTATACAATGACATCAAATCTTAAATCTCTAATGCCATTAACTCACAATGTTACCAGAGTCAAAATATACCTATAAACTATTCAGATAAATATATCAATAAATAAATCATGCCAAACCTGCACCAAATCTAAACCAATGTGTAGAGCTCTCCAAGAGCTTTCCGTTGACTACTTGAGGTCCAAAATCTGACTCCGTATGCCCAAGTTATGCCCTAATCCGTGCTCAAAATAAATAACATCTAACTTTAGGGCTCTCAAAACTTGACAATATATCAAAATCATAGAACCAAACCTACACCATGTTGTAGTGCTCTGAATTAGCTTTCCAACGCTTATAAGAACTCTGAAATCTAATATTCTAAGAGAAAGTTATGGTCGTTTTACTAAGACAGTCTTTTTACCATTTTCAATACGATTTTTCATTTTTTATTTTTTATAAGTGATGAAAATTCCGACGGGATTAAATTTGACGGCCATCATGGGCTGAAACCAAAAAAATCTTTCATTTCCTCTGAACATGGCCAAACTAGGGCATATTATATATCAAAATTTATGGAAATGTCGACCCGGATCCAATGGTGAGGTCTGTTTTTACCCAAGAGGTCATTTTTGCAAGCTACCCCCCGAAAACCCTCGTTTTAAATGAAACATCGAAAAAATCTTTTGTCCAACAATTTCACATGCCCAAATCTTTTAACATCCCATCATAACAACAAATCCAAAACCCTTAGATCTGCAATAAATCATTCATATATCTTGCCCTTTCTTTTATCCTCTCATGCATTCCCATGGATTCAATCTAGGGTTACAAACAATAAAACCATAGCTCTGATACCACTTGTAAGGAAATTTGGCAATAAAGAATATAACCGTTTCCACATAACCCATAATAGATCTGAAATAAACATGAAATTAGAAATCCACATGCAAGAGAATAGACAACATACCCACAAAATTGTGACACAAGATATACCCTAGGAAACCCTCATTGAGAGAAAAACCTAGCCTCCATAAGCATCCATCATCATGTATTATTCAGCAAAAAATACCATTTCCATACAACCATGGAAGCCTTCATGGCCATAGCCACAACCAAGCAAACTATGTGAACAAGCATGAATCCAAACATCCCATGCCATGCTTTCAACCTTCACAAATGCTCCCTTGGCTAACCTGTCAAGCCTTGTCCCGCTTGACTCTTGCCTTTTGTCTTCTCCTTGTCACTCTCTCTCTCTCTTCTCTCTCAACAACTACCCTTGTGGCTACTTATATAGTAGCAAGTCCCACAAAACCACCAAGTGGTATTACATAAACCATGTGCTACCTAACCCACTGACCCCACATTTAATATTGGGCATTTAATTCTTTTCCCCAATATTAAATAATTACATGAAATATTTTCATAATGTTACAATACAACTCATCAAGAATATTTCATGGGAATCTTTACATGTTGCACGTCCATCTAGGCACAACATTACATAATAAAATAAAATAATAAAATAACAATATTATGCAATGTGTGCAACACCCATTATCTCAACAATTCAAATATTTGGTGAACTTGTCCAAAAGAAAGCCAAGCAATAGAGGCTAAGAGAGGAAAGAGACAAAGAATTTAAAATCATTGAGGATGCCAAGAATATTTTGGCAAAGGCTATAGGTATAGAGGTTGATTCATCTCAGCTAGTTTTATTTCAATTGGTAGAAGTAGTCCAGAAGCATAATGAAGATGTAGATGGACTGGACAAGTTATTGTAGAAAGTAGAGAAGAAATTTGAGAATAAAGTGTTAGAGCACATTGCTTAATAGATTGACATCTACCAAGTAGAACTCTCTACCATTTTTGGCTCTCTGAAAACCTCTTGTACTAATGTATCATCAGTTTTTGATAAGTTATATGATGTTTCAATTTCACTACGCAAATAAAGGACAAATTATCCAAGATTGATGAAGATCTCAAGGTGAGTTCTCAATAGTTGCAGCTTGATCCTAGTTCAAGCTCTACTCATTTCAATAAGATTAGATTTTTAATAGATATGCAGGAAAAATTGCTTAGAGAAGAAGCAAGAATCAGATCTACATTGGTAGATATCCAAAATATGATTCTCTCTAACATGGATGCACTACAAAAGCATATTGCACATGCGAAAACCCTCATTCATGACAATAATTTTTCCATAGCAGACCACATGATTGAGTTGTTAGCAGAAGTACAAATTGTACTACACATATGTAAGGTCTTGCGGGACAATTGGGACAAAACTTTGGCTATCATACTTAAGGTACATTCAAACTTTTTGTCTCATTTTGACATAAATATGTAAATATATAAAATAAATATTTGGCATTATTGTCAAAAATGGGGAGAAGATATGGGAATGATGAGTTATGGGGGAGAAAGATGTAAGAATTGATAAATAAGCTAAAAAGGAAATGGGGGAGATAGATGTGAGATAAATGTAAATAATGATTCAAAGAAGAATGTATAGCAAGTGTATATTGTATATAGAAAGGAGATGTATTCAAATGTACAATATACTGTATAAGAGCCTTACCATGTACAAAATTCTATCTTACAAAAACAATTTTGAAAAATCTCAAAAACAATATACTCTACTAAGCTAGAATCACAAGGTGACAGATAAAGATATTTAGAAACTTTTTGAATACAGTTTTAGCTAATAAGTGTTTTTGTTACTATTACCAAAGGGGGAGATTGTTGACATATCAGTCAAGTTTGATATTAGTGACACACTCTTATTCAGATTGTATGTATTTACTAAGCTTATTATACAATTAACAGTTTTAGCCAAGCATTTCAGTTGTTACCAAGTTCTATAGTTGCTACGAAGTCCTTTGGAAAGATTCCAGTGTATATCAAGTAGTTACAACTATTGTGAAGATCAGTAGTGTAAACTGAGCATCTCAGTTTATGCCAAGTTTACCAGTGCAAACCAAGTTGTGTAGTGGTTACCGACTTCATTGTTGATGTGATACCAGTCTAGTGTTGACCGAGCTACTTAGTGTTAACCAAGTGACTTAGTTTATATCAAGATCAAGGTGATAGTGTTTATCAATCTATGTAGTGGTAAATATGTGATTCAATTTATATGACAAGTTTCATAGTATTCACTGAGTCACTAGTGTAGACTGAGTTCAAGACTACTTGGAAGTGATCAGTATGGACTGATCTTCAATGTGTACTGAGTGCATAATGATGTTGAGCATTGACAGTGGATGCCGAGTATCAAAACCTCACCAAATCAATCTTCAAAACCCAAGTGTCTACATTTGAGTCGAGTTTGTAATATTTTTATAAACTTGTATTGCGGTCAACTTTGTAATTATATAATTGGATTGGAATATATGTAATGTATTGTATCACTTCCAATGAATGTATAGAATCAATAAGAAAGTAATGTGATCATCATGAAATAGTAGAAGTACTAATTACAAAGGCTACGTCAGTATAAGGAGCAACAAAGATTCACCTATCACAACAAGGTAATTTATACACTTAAAGGAATCTCATATAGCAAACCAAGCTACAGATTAGTGATCAGCTATTGTTTCATCCTAATAGTTGGATTAGTCAAATCCTTTAACAAGGTGGACCTAGTAGTCCCTATTGTTCCTAATAGGGTAGATCATCAGAAGTTATCAATGTAAGCCTTAATAGGCCAACTTTATACTACAATACTAAAGCTTATGGGTATCATCCCCATCCCAGTTTTACTTTCTATTTGGAAGGTTTCTACGTCACCAAATCTATGGGTTAAAGTGTAATTTATGCTTTCATGTTTTCAGTTTCTCATGCATGCAGTTAGATCAGTATTTTCATATTGCATTAATTGTTAATTGGATTAAAGTTATAAGTTTTAGAAGTTACTAATTTACCCCTCCCCTCTTAGTAACTTAGCCTTTACGAATATTTCCAACAACTGGTTCTATGCTTTCTTTCCTCAAATGCTTGACATGTATAGGAAACTTCCTTTAATGCTCGAGTCAGGTTGACTCAAATTGATTTCTCAATAAAGGATTGAAATTTGTGTAATGTTAAATAAAAAATACAATTAAATAACTATATCCAATATGTACCTCCTTAAATAGACAATTCTATTTTATTTTCTTCTTATTAAACATCATAGATCTTCGGTTTCACAATTCAATCCATCAAATACAATGAATCTGATTATCATTTTGTTTTCTCTCCTTTTCTAGAAACTTCTATTAGGTCATTTACCTAATCCTCTCTTGGAATTAAATGATCCAACTCATTGGTCCTTATCTTCAACACACTTTCCATATCCCAAGAAATCAATTTAGTTGGTTGGAAATTATGATTCCTCACAAATAGTTGAAATGTTGTTTCATGACCAATACTAAGTTCTCACACTTGATCATTACTGAGTTACTCAGTCTTTATTAAACTTCTTTCTTGGAACATACACTATCACTCAGTCAATAATGATGCTCAGTAAACACTAACTTTGCTCAACATTTATTGTGGCTTTGTTGACACTAGCATCACTTGACATGTACATCAAAATTCTTTAGTCTTGTACTATATTTCTTGGTTAAGCTTATGCATTTATTCTATCTTTTTTCACACTTTCAAGACTTTAACATTACTATCTTCTCCAATTTCAACATGATTTAAAAAATTAATTTATCTTATCAAAGCCCAACTAATCAAGTTTCCAATTGTAGTTTCCTCATCATAACTCAACCTATCCTCTAGATTCTTTTGTTATTAACAACTTTTCAAATACTCTTCATCAATAAAATAGATATGATACTTATATCATATATAAAATTTTCTTATCAATATATTTGACATCAATGACAACATAACAATTGTTTTGATTGTATTTCAAAAAAATCCCTCATTGCCATTGGTGGAAACACATCTAGAAACTCTTAGAATAATTCCAGTTACCATACAATCCAAAATTTTTACTAACATGAGAAACACCCTCAATGTATTAGAACTTCATTAATATCCTTAGTTTCATTCGAATTCATATCTTTGATAACACCTCAAATAAATCTTATGAGCTCCCTCTACATAATCTCTCCCTCTTACTTAAAGATATGTTTTAGCGTTCAATTTCTCCTTCTTTTACTTTTATCTATAATTCTATGATAATATCTCCCTCATGATTTATTCTTATTCAATTTAACTTAGATAATCTATAATATTCTCTCTCTTTGACAACAATCCCAAAGACACCTTCAACTCATACATCTATTTCATGTAGATACTTTCATGTTAGTTCTAAACTCTTCGTCTATCATCTTTGTATGATTGGTCCATCATTCTATCCTTCTTCCTCACTACTACCTTAGGGAACTACTAAAGTAGAACTATCTACATCAATATGTAAGATAGTTTGATCTCCACTTTTAATGCAATGCACCACTTTTGCTTAAGTATCTCTATCTAGGGGAATCATGCCTAGTTTACCTCTAAGATATTCATGAGCATCCTTAGGTAAAGCTTTAGTGAATATGTTAGCTATTTGGTCTTTTGTATTCACATACTTCAATTTCACTTCTTTGTCTTGAACCAACTCTCTCAAGAAATGATACTTGATAGTAATTTGCTTTGTCTTTTTGTGCATAACATGGTTCTTTGATATGTTAATAGCACTTGTTTTATCACAATAGATAGCCACTAGATTAGTAATTTCTTCCTTCATACCTTTCAACAATTGTTTGATCCATATGATATTTGAATAATTCACTATTGCTGCCATATACTTGGCTTCAGTTGTTGATTGTGAAATGTAGTTTTGCTTCTTTCTTGTCTATGAAATCAATCTCTTTCCTAGAAAAGATACACCTCCACTTGTTCTCTTCTTGTCATCTACATTTCATGCCCAATCAAAGTCAGTGAATACCTTTAGTCCAAATCTATCATTCTTCTTGTAATACAAATCATGATCTTTTATTCCTTTCTAATATCTTAGTATTCTTTTCACTTCCATCATGTGATTTTCCTTAGGACATGCTAAAAATATTGCAACTATTTCAATTGCTAATGTAATATCTAGTCTTCTATGAACAACATATTGTAGTTTACCAATCATTTACATGGATTTGTATTATGTATAGTTCACATCAATAGAATTATCATTCTTATATAGTCCATGTCCAGTAACTATTGGTGTACTCAATGCTTTTGAATATTCCACTCCAAACGTTTTAAGTATGTCCTTGATATATTTGGACTGAGTAATGAAGATACATTGCTTTATTTGATATACTTTAAAAAAAAAAAAAAAAATTTATCTCACCAAAAATTGACATTTAAAATTCCTTCTTCATTTCATCAGCAAATGATTTGAATAATTCTTTCTTGCCTCCAAATATGATATCATCAACAATTTTTTTTGATAACAATACCTCATTATTCTTGCCAATTTTCAAATGCAAGTTGTTATCATTTGTTCTTGAAAAATCAATCTTCACCCAATAGTTATGTAGTCTTTCATACCATGCTCTAGGGGCTTGTTTTAAACCATATAAAGTTTTGTGAAGCTTACACAACATATTCTTCTTACTAGGATCCACAATTCCTTTAGGCTAAGCTATGTATACTTCTTCTTCAAGTATCCCATTTAGAAATGCAGCTTTGACATCCATTTGATATACCTTAAATCCTCTATAAGAAGAATATTTTAGCAGTGTTCTAACTCCTTCTAGTCTTGCTATAGGGGAAAATGTCTCCCTATAGTCAACACCTTCTTCTTGTGCATATCCTTTACATACCAATCTTTATTTATTCCTTGTGATCTTACCTTTTTCATTTAGCTTTTTCTTGAACACCCACTTTTTCCAATAATTTTTTTTCTTTAGGTCTAGGTACTAGGGACCATATTTTATTCTTTTCAATTTTTTCAATTTCTTCATTCATTTCTTGTTTTGGGCTCAAACTCACAAAATAAGCATGTATCACTTATGGGTATTTTTCTTGTTATAATACCAGACTCTTTATCTCCAATGATTTGATCAGATGCATGATGCCTTCTTACATATTTTTCTAATAGGTGTTCTTTTCTTCTTTGTTCTTCAATAAGTTCATCTTGAAAAATAATTTCAATATCTCTCTCTCTCTCTCTCTCTCTCTCACACACACACACACACACACACACACACACACATTCAAGTTCTATTTTAGGTTCTTCATACTCAACATTTCCTTCCTATTGTTCAGTTTCCTCTATGTGTGACTTGGCATTATTTACCTATTGCTTGACACCTCCTACAATCTACTACTTGATAACCAACTATTGCAACTTAGCATTGTCAGTCTACTAAGGATTTTCATCTTTGTTTTCTTATTCAAGTGGAGTTCTTGGAGCACCATCATTCACATATATGAATAAATTATAATATTCAAGTTCTATCTTACATTCAACTTCATTCTCCTCTGTATATTCATCAACTTTCACATTCGCACTTTCCACAACTTTGTTAGTGTTATAGTTCAAACACTTATAAGCTTTGCCCTTAGTAGAATAACCTAAGAATATGAATTCATCACTTTTAATATAAAGGTTTACATTTCTATTCCCTTTAAGTATGTAACATTTGCTTCCAAAATTTTTGAAATATTTCACATTAGGTGCATATCCATACCACAATTCAAAAGGTGTAGTATTTGTACTTTTCATGACTTGCACCCTATTCATGGTATAAAAAATTTTACTTAAAGATTATTTCCAATATTTTTGTGACACATTTTTCTACATTGTCATTGTTCTATCACAATCTATGATTGATCTATTCCTTCTTTCAACTATTCCATTCTGAGGAGGGGTCCTAGGTGCATACATATGTCTTTTGATTCTTTTGTCATAGTAGAATATGTTGAACTCATTGGAAATGAATTCACCACCTCTATCAAATCTCAAACACTTAAGACTCTTCCCTCTCTCTTTTTCAAATATGACTATATAACACTTAAACAATTGAAAAGCATCATATTTTTCTATAAGAAACATCACAATCATGATTCTAGAGAAATCATCAACAAAGAGAATGAAATATTTGTCTCCACTACATATTTGAACACCAATAGGTCCTCATAAGTCAATATGAATCAATACCAAACTATCATTAGTTGAATATGTTTTTCTCTTAAAACTAGAGTTTTGTCATTTTTTCCAATTGACATAGTTTACACATAGCACTGTCAAGTTTCTTCAATTTTGGAAAATCTCTTACTCCTAACCAAATAGTCAAAGTTTACATGACATAACCTCTTGTTCCATAATTAAATATCTTCATATTGTGCAAAAAAACATGTCTCATTGGATAAATCTAGATAGAACAAGTTACCTCTTGTTTTATCACCACTTCTAATCAGTTTAGCATCAACATCAAATGTTTTGGCATGTCTATGATGGAATTCAACTCTATAACCTGATTTTATTAACTGTTAAACACTCAATAGATTATAGCTAAGTCCTTCAACCTAATAAACATCATCACATTTGATTTTATTAGTCAATTGAATTGATCCTTTACCTTTCACAAGACAATGAACATCATTACCAAATTTAACACAACCACCCTTGTATGGTCCTATATTCTCAAGTTCACTTCTATCACTAGTCATATGATTAGAAAACCCACTATCAATTAGCCATCTATCACTTTTATTCAGTTAAGATATTAAATTAGTTTTCTCATCTTTATCAGAGTCTTCTTTCATAGCAACATAGACTACCTCTTCATCATTACTTTTAGATTCAACATTGGTTTCTTTTTCAATAATATAAGAATATTTCTTACCTTTTTGGTGTAGGAGAACTCCCCTTTTGATGTTTTTAAGTGTGTTGAATAAATTACAATGGGTTGAATGTCAGGTTGTTCAACTATATGTTTTTAAGAGCCTAGAGTGCTCAATATGTGGAAACATTGCTATTTGGGCTTAGAATAGTGAAGCATTGTTATTTTGATATAAGATAGGTTTGAGGGGTAATTTAGGACCCTATGTATCTTATGTAGGGTCAAGGTGCTCACACTCAACCATTGAGTTGTCAAAATGAGCCAAAATGCTCATTATGCAAAAAGTTGCTAGCAATTTTGAAAAGCTACTCAAGCAACTTTGACAACTTTTGCTAGAATGGAGAAAATTTCGGTTAGATCAGTTATAACCACCCATAATTGGGATATAAGAATGGATTCGATGCTCGGAGAAGGTTAATGGAATTTTGGATTGTATTTATTATCTTTTGTACTTTTGTATGGACTTTTGTGTTCGTATTGTATTATTTCTTTGTTGTTGTACGACTTGTACAGATTGGTGGAGTAGATCAGGATCCATAAGAATGTGGAGGATTTCAATATCTTTCATTTATAATAAGAATTTTTCTTCCAAGTAACTAGTGTGTAAAGTTAGGAGTATTTGAAGGTCATTGTTTGTACAAGGAAGTCACAGTGCTATTTGGCAAAGAAATGGCTTTAACCTAAGAACCCACTAGTGGCAATGGATTAAACCATGGGGGAATTAGGGTTAGAGTCTATAAATAGATTTTTTGTTTTTTTGTTTTTTGTCTTTTTAATCAATTCCTTGGTTCCAATGGCAAGCCCTATGGCTAACCATTGAACACAGGTGAGCTAGGATAGGGTAAATATGTTTTTGGCATGTGGGCCATAGCCTTGTGAAAAATAAATATTGAGTTCTATGGAAGCCCTAGACAATACCCTAACAAGATTTAGTGGTGGAAGGAGTTGGAACAAGGTTTGGAGACCTTTTGGAAATTGTTTGTGCTCACTAGTCTAGAGGCCTAATTAATAGGCTCAAAACTAGGGCCTGGCAAAAACTAGGGTCATGGGTACAATCATAAGATAAGATTTTATATTTTGGAAGTACTCTTATGTACCTTCAATACCTTCAAGGACTTGAGTGAGGTAATCTGAAGGTTTTGGAAGTTGTAGCTTAAAAAAGATAAAGTAAGCCTAATAGGGGCTAAACAACTAGGTCTCCTAGTGGTTTGGAGATCAATTGGATTGGCAAAGGGGCTGAAATGTGGGAAGGAATACGAAGGGACTCTAGATGATTAAGTAGACTAGTAAGTATCTAAAAGAATGTGTGGGGAGATCCTAGAAAGAAGATTGGGGCATTTTAGGAGGGAAGTCTAAAGAAGAAAACTAGGTATTTGGGAGCTAGTTGGACTAGTTCACCCTTATAAGCTTGGAATCTTATCAAGGTAAAATATACTTGGAGGAGAAGTTGATCCCAAGGATTTTGGAGATCCTAATTATAGAAGATCCTAAACTATTGTATGGTTTGGCAAGAAAATGAGCATATGGAGTGAACAAAACCTAAAATACCTAAGTACTCTACATCAGAGTGGTATCAGAGACAATTTTTTAGTTGGTACATATCTGACCAAGAATGAATTCATAGGAGCCAAGAAGCTGACAATATGCCACCCAAGGTAATGAGTAAGGGTGCCATAATGGACTTGGTCAAGGATCTATTGGCCAAGGCTAATCAGGCAGAGGCAAAGAGTAAGAAAAATATTAGAGAATAGGGACATGGAGGTGATGAGAAAGATGAAGGCCTCATAGGGTAGACAAAAAAAAGTAAGGAGGAGGTGGATCAAGATAAGAAGGTGTTCTTGGAAGCCTTTAAGTCTCTCAACAATGATAGTATGGAACACATCCCTAAAAAGTAAGGAGGAGGTGGACCAAGATAAGAAGGTGTTCTTGGAAGCCCTTAAGTCTCTCAACAAAGATAGTATGGAACACATCCCTTACTATAGTGGTATCTTAAAAGGGGATGAATTGTTAAATTGGCTAGAGTTGGAATTCTTTAAAATAACTGAAAAGGGGGGTGAATCAATTATCCAAGGTTCATATGTATAAATAAAACTCTCCACAACTTAGTGAACCCATAAAATATTTAACATGCATACATCCATAAGATTCAACAACACACTTGATACAATGATTTATGTGGAAACCCAATTTGGGAAAAACCATTAGTAACATGCTACTTCTTTTCACTCTTGTAAAGTGATGCCCTATGAAAGGCCAACCCTGTTAAAGGTTACAATAAACATTGTTATATGTTACCCTGTTAAAGGATTTCAATCACCCTATTTGATGTAGGAGCATCTTGGGTTTGCTTGGTGACTACTTTGGAGTTCATGAGAGGAGGCTCAGTAGTTTCTTTGGAGGGTGGTTAGACTGGTATGTGGTTGAAGAAGGAATGGGAATCAACATGGTCTATGGGACTTGGCATGGTCTTTGGAGCTCGGCATGGTCTGGGAGCTTGTCATGGTTTTTGGAGCTTGATGTGGTCTTTGGAGCTCAGCATGGTCTAGGAAATTAGCATGGTCTTTGGTTGCTCAACATGGTTGATGGAGCTCAATCTTGCTTAGTATTTTGGTGCTTGTTACAGGTTGTATAACTAATTTTCCACAATGAGTTAGAGGATTCAAATTTTAAGGATTGAAGATGACCTAGAGTAATAACTATAGTTTGAAGCATGAGTTTAATTCATTCAAAGCTAGGAGATATCACAATTTTACTCAGATATCAATTTTGGGCATTTAATTGTTGTTGCAGGGTGACTTGTGGCATTTAATTTATGTATTTGTATTTAATTTGTGTTCTAGGTTGACTTGTGGCTTATATTGGTATAAGTAGGCATTGTGGGGAAGTCTTAAGTCATTATTCATCCATCTTGAAGAAGAGGAGGTGGCTGAAGAGTGATTTTTTCTTGAGTCTGTAAATAGAGCACCGAATGTGAGGTAGTTTATAGTAGGATTGTGATGGAGTTGTGAATGTGTGGATAGAGCACTGAATGTGAGGCAGTTTACACTTGGATCTTAGATGAAGTTGGAGTAGTGCTAGTAGCTATGGCTTTGAAAACAAGGATATTTCTTGGTGCTCTTATGAGAACAAGTTGAGATCTTCCTTGGGGGTTTCTACCAGAATGTGGATCTGGACTAGCTAGGGTTTGATTTGGATCTTGAGGGATCTTGTAGAACATTCACTTTCTTTGTATTTGGCCATAACTAGGAAGACCTTACATCCTAACACATTGCATGTAATAGTTATTTTATAAATAAAGAGTTGTAATTTGGTATCAAATCTTTCTTTTTTTCTTCTTGTTTTTGTGTTTCCTCTATGTGGATGTATAGTTGGGGGCTAGGACATCTCCTAGGTGGTATTAGAGTGAAGGTTGTTCCTGAGCATGTAGACAAATAATCAAAGCTAAAGTAGTTTGCACCAAGACTTGGGTTGAAAAAGTATATCTAAGTTGATCTTGATTTGGTGGTGGATTTTCTTTCTACAATCTTAGATCTCTTGGTTGTAAGGTGGCAGATCATTGTTCTAACTTGCAATTGCAGAGGGCTTACAGATGGATCGATCGATGTGAAGATGGAAGATTGATCTTGTTGAGGCATGATCGTAGAGAGTTTGTGGATTGTAGATCTATGGTCCTAGACTTGTGGTTCTTGATTGTTCATGTGAGGTGGTAGGTTGAGATCTAACTTGCAAACAATTTAGTTTTATCACAAGGAGCATATGAAGGATTTGTTGCAGAGGGTTTACAAAGATCTTGGAAGATGGATCTAAGAGGATTGGACCCTAAGATGATTTTGAATCTTCGTGATATGGTGGAGAGAAGGTTTTTTGAGATTTTTGCTTAGTTTGAAGCTAGCTTGGATGATCAAGTTAAGGATGGGGTGAAGAAGTAATTTTGTAGCTATTTGTGGAGTTGGAGTCTACTGATCCAGAAGAGAGTTATTTGGCTGGTTAAGAGACTTGTTTGTGAGAGAAGATGACATAGCAAGGTTGAGTTTGGTTTTGTTGATCAATTTGTGGAGCCTAATACAGAACTTGTAGAGGAACTGGAGGTTGTTGTTGAAAAAATTTGTAACCTTGTTGATGCTAGGATAGAGGTTAGTTTTCATGATTAGTTGGCTAAATCTAACATGGAAATTGTAGAGCACTTGGTCATGCATGATCAAGTTGATGTTGATGGTGAGTTGTATGTTTTAGAGCATCTTGTTGTGAGAAATGAGACTGCTGGTGTTGTGAGTTTGGCATATGTTGCTAAGGAGTTACATATTGTTATAGATAGGGAGTTTTTTGTTGATGGTGTGGATTCACTAGTTGCTGATGTGGATGAGGGTTTGTTGATGAAATATTATGCTTAGTTTGTTCCTGGGAGTGAGCATGCTAATTGGATGGTTGAGATTTTGGTGTTTGATAGTGTGATGTAGATATGGATGATGTGAAAATTGGTTTTCTTGTCACTGTTGGAGTGGAAGCCTTTGGTGAAGATGAAGATGGTTGTAAATATTTCTTTGGGCATCAAAGTGTGGGCCACACTTTTCTATTTTCTTGGGGAGTTTGATGTAGGAGCATCTTGGGTTTTCTTGGTGACTACTTTGATGTTCATGTGAGGAGGCTCAATAGTTGCTTTGGAGGGTGGTTGGACTAGTACTCAGTTGGGACTCAGTATGGTTTTTGGAGCTCATGATGGTCTAGGAGCTTGGCATGCTCTATGGGACTTGGCATGGTATTTGGAGCTCATTGTGGTTTGGGAGCTTGGCATGGTCTTTGGAGCTCAGCTTGGTCTGGGAACTTGGCATGGTCTTTGGTTGCTCAACATGGTCTATGGAGCTTAGTCTTGCTTAAGAATTTGGTGCTTGTTGCAAGCTATATAACTAATTTTTCACAATGATTTAGAGGACGCAAATTTCAAAGATTGAAGAGGAAATAGAGCAATAACTATGATTTGAAGTACGAGTTCTAATTCATTCAAATCTAGAAGATATTAAAATTTTACTTAGACATTGATTTTGGGCATTTAATTGTTGCAGGATGACTTGTGGCATTTAATTTATGTATTTTTATTTAATTTGTGTTCTAAGATGACTTGTGGCTTAGATTGGTATTTTTAGGGGTTGTGGGGAAGTCTTTAGTCATTATTCATCCATCTTAGAGAAGAGGAGGTGGCTGAACAGCGAGTCTTTCCTAAGTCTATGAACAAAGCACCAAATGTGAGGCACATTACAATAGGATTGTGATGGATTTGTGAATGTGTGGATAGAGCATTGAATGTGAGGTAGTTTACACTTGGCTCTTGGATGAAGTTAGAGTAGAGCTAGTAGTTGTGGCTTGGAAAACAAGGAGATTGCTTGGTGGGCTTGCAAGCACAAGTTGAGATCTTCCTTGGGGGTGTCTACCAGAATGTGGATTTGGACTAGCTAGGGTTTGATTTGGATCTTGAGGGATCTTGCACAACTTTTACTTGCTTTGTATTTGGTCATAATCGAGAAGGCCTTACAACCTGACACATTGCATGTAACAATTATTTTATAAATAAAGAGTTGTAATCTGGTATCATATCTTACTTTGTTGCTTCTTGCTATTGTGTTTTCGTTGTGTGGATGTATAGCTAGGGGCTAGGATATCTCCTTTGGGGATACTCTTGCCTTGCACTGCATCAATGTTAGGAGTGAGCCTTGTTAGAGGAATTTTGACCATTGACTTGGAATGTCACCCAATTAAAGGATTTACAAATGACTGTTAAGTCAACCTTAATCCAAAGGATTTACCCTACACTGATACAATTATTAGAGAGTAATAGTAAGGCTTGATTTGATAACAACTTACAACTCCCTTTATAGATTATGAATCTCTATTTTAGTTCTCCATTATGCTAGGCTTTCACACATTTCAGCTCTAATAACTTGTTCACCCTTGAAGCATTCATAGCCTTAAGCCATCTTTCTTAACTTGCCAATGCAGACTCTTCAATTAGGTCATTTGATGAAGCAATACCCTTGACTTCCTATCTTCCTTAGGTTCTTTCTCATGACAACCCTTACTTCTGACTAGCCATTCTTATAAATAGACAATTAAGATCTTTTTTTGTTCATTCTCCATCATCCAATTTACAGTTAGGACATATTAGGTAGGATTCAATGAATCTACCCCTCATTTTATATCACTTCTAGAAACTTCTCCTTCGATCCTCTTTGAATTCACCTCAAAAAAATTTACCATGAATTCTATGCCACCAGCTCATCAATCTTATCTTCCACCTGGTTCACACAATCCAAGAAAACAAACTAGTTAGCTTAGATCCATCAAATTTACAATCTTTCTAGTAATGTTGACACTCAACATTACCTTGCTTCTGATACTTAGTATACACTGGGTTTCTTAGCATCCTCTAAAAAATCACTCAGCATGAACTAAAGTTTACTGGTGCTCGACATCAACTAAAATTTACTTAGCATCAATTGTTTTGCTTCACATACACTAAAATAAACTTTTCTCAGCTCCGACTAATTTTCTACTTGGCTTCCATTAACTTTGCTTGGCACCTACTATCCTTCCAATCAAGCTTGGGAGACAAACTTTATTTAACTTGTTCTTCTAAAATTACTTAGTGTAACCAAACTTTTCAACCTTAAGTAGATTATCAATACATTATGATATCACTATCTTAGTTGATTCTTGTAATTTTTTTCATATCATAACTCAACCTTTCCTCTAGGTTCTTTTTTTACATCATTTGATCAAATCCTCTTCATCAATTAAATAAGTGATAGTACTTAAATAATATAAGAAGTTTCCTTACTAGCAAAATAGCGAGTTCAACATCAGTGAAAAATAGTGATTGGAACACATTTATCATACTTGTAACAATTTTTTTTCAACAATCTCCCTCTTAACCGTCTCCCTCTTTGGCATTGATGGCAAACCAGATTGATCAACCAAACTGACTCTTTTAAGATAGTAAGACCAACAAAGTACCAAAAAGAAAATATTTCCTTATATTGAAATCTTTCACTCTATCGGCAACTTTCTTCTTCTAAATAGGTTACAAAACTTTGTTGTGTCATCCTTATAACTCCCTCTGAATTACTTCTTATATCTCCCTCTACATTAGCTTCCTCTTACTAGGTAGATGTAATAAGTAGATATGCTTACTTTTAGTAGTCAAAATTTCTCCCTTATATTGTGTTTTAGGATTTCTCCCTCTTTGTTCAATTCCTCTCCATCTATCTTAAATATCTTTCTTCATCATCTCTTCTAACTAGTACTTATTTCCCTTATCTTGCATATATCTTTTGATCAATTACTATATCCCTCTTTGACAACAATATCAAATACTTGTCATCTTAATATGTAGATATACGCTTCTTCAATTTCTCCTTTAAGTCACCTTGCTTGTGATTGATTTTGTAGATTCAACACTTTAATTACTTTAGGAAGCCCCTAAAGTAAGATTCACTACATCAATGTGTAACATATGTCAATCAACTTGTTTGATATAGGGCTCTCTTTTTGTTTCTTAGATAGCCCTTGATAGGGGTATCACCCCTAGTTTACCTCTAAGATACTCATGAGCATCCTTAGGTAATTATTTTGTTAAGATATGAGCAATTTACTCTTTTGTATTAACATATTCCATCTTCACCTCTTTATCTTGAACTAATTCTCTCAAGTAATGACACTTGATTGCAATGTGCTTAGTGTTTGTGTGCATCACAAGATACTATTATATATTTATAGCACTTGTATTATCACAATAAAGTATCACTAGTTCAATTATCTCTTCCTTCATATATGTGAGTAGCTATTTGATCCATAAAATGTTTTTACAATTTATAGCAGCAACAACATATTCGGTTTCAGTGGTAGATTGTAAAGTGTAATTTCTTTTCTTGCTAGTCCACGTGATCAGCCTTTTGTCCAAGAAAAATTCTCCTCCACTGGTTCTCTTTTGTCATCAATGTTTCTAGCCAAATCAATATCAGTATAGGCTCTTAATTCAAATTTCTCATTTTTCTTGTAGTATATACCATATTCCTCTATTCCTTTCAAATATCTCATTATTCTCTTTACAACCATCAAATGATTCTCTCTAGGATTAGTAGATAATCTTGTAACTATCCCTTTAGATAATGCAATATCAAGTTTTCTATGTACTACATATTGTAATTTGTTAATCATAGACTTGTATAATGTTTGATTCACCTCACTTGAATCATCATTCTTTGATAGTTTGTGTCATGTCACCATAGGTGTACTTACTAGTTTAGAATCTTCCAATCTGAAAGTTTTTAGTATCTCCATTACAAAATTTGACTAAGTGATATATATACCATATTTCATCCAATGTACTTGCAAACCCACGAAGAACTTGATCTCTCCAAACATATACATCTCAAATTCTTGCTTTGTTTCATTTGCAAAAGTCTTACATAAAGCATCTTGACCTTCGAATAGGATATCATCAAAAATACTTTTAGATGACAAAATAACTTTTCCTTTCTTTATCTTTAAGTATAGATTTCTATTATCATTGGTCCTTTCAAATCTAATCTTCACAAGATAATTATGAAGTCTCTCATACCATGCTCTTGGTGCTTGCTTCAAACCATATAAAGCTTTGTGTAATCTACATACCATCTTCTCATTGTTAACATAAAAAAATTCTTCTAACTATTTTATGTAAACTTCTTCCTCTATATACCATTTAGAAACAAAGATTTAACATCCATTTGATAAATTTTGAAACCTTTGTATGTAGAATAAGAAAGAAAAGTTCTTACTCCTTCCAATCTAGGAACATGAGAAAATGTTTCTCCATAGTCAATTCCTTCTTGTGCATATCCTTTCTAGATTATTCTTTCCTTGTTCCTTATGACTTCACCATTTTTATCTATCTTATTTTTGTATACCCACTTGGTGCCAATCACTTTTTTGTCTTCTAGTCTAGGAACTAGAGTCCATGTTTTGTTTTTCTCAATTTGTTCAATCTCTTTTTCCATGAATTTACTCTAGTCCACATCTTCTAAGGAGTCTTTCATTATTTTGGGTTCTTTCATGCTCAGTAAACATGAGTCATTTCTCAACTTGTTTCTTGTCATTGGTCTAGCATCTTTATCTCCAATGAATTGTGTAGTAGGATGATGTCGCTTGACATATTTGGACAATTGTGGTTTAGCTCTAATTTCTTCATTTGGTCTATCTACTTCAGAGTTACTATGTACATCTCTGTCAAGTATTTTAGTATCTCTCTCATGTATACTAACCTCAAAATTAAAATGTGCTTGAACTCCATTCTGTATCTCAGCATCTACATGTAGATTGGTTCTTGAATGCAACTCAACATTCATAGTATGTGACTCGATAGTCACTAAAACTTGTTGTTGGCTTATAGCTTGATTTGCAACATCTTCTTTAGTATGCATACCTTCATAAAAGTATACAAATGATTTGTATTCCTCTGGTTTCTTCATAGGTTCAACCTCATACACTTCTATATATTCATCAAATTTTACATTTACACTTTCCACAACTTTTTTAGTGTTAGCATTTAAACACTTATAAGCTTTAATTCTTATAGAATAAACTAGGAATATACCTTCTTTACTTTTTTCATCTAGTTTACCATTCCTAAAATCTTTGAGAATAAAGCATTTGCTTCCAAATACCTTAAAATATTTTACATTGGGTGAGTATCCATATCATAGTTCAAAAGTTGTTGAATGAGTACCTTTCTTGACTTGTACATGATTTAGGGTATAGATAATTGTACTTACAACTTCTCTCTAGTATTTGAAAGAAATATTTTTCTCCATCATTAGTGTTATAGCATAGTCTATTTTAGACCTGTTCCTCCTTTCAGCTATTTCATTTTGTGAAGGAGTTCTAGGAGAAAATGTCTATCTTTTGATTCCTCTATCATTACAAAACATCTCAAACTCATTTGATGTAAATTCTTCTCCTCTGTTAGATCTCAAACATTTTGAACTTTTACCTGTTTACTTCTCAACTCTTGCTAAGTACCACTTAAACATTTGGAAAGCATCAAATTTCTATTTTAGAAACATAACTTTCATCATTCTAGAATAATCATCAACAAGTAGCATAATGTAATTATCTCCTTTGTAGCTTTGCACTTCAATTGGTCCACAAAAATCAGTATGAACAATCTCTAGTATTCCTTTAGAGGTATGAGTTTTACTCTTAAAACTTGACTTTTTCATTTTGCCTAATTGACATTGTTTGCACATTATATTATCAAGCTTTTTCAACTTAGGTAAACCTCTAACTTTTCTCATGTTATTGATACTAACCAAGTTATCAAAATTTATCAAACATAAACTTTTGTGCCATAGCCACACATCATCACATTTTATAATTAAACAAGTAGCATCCTCTATATCAAGGTAGAATAGATTAATTCTAGATTGATCACCCTTTCCAATAATTTTTCCATCAATATCATATATCCTAGCAATCTTGTTTTCAAACTCAACCTTACATCATGGATTATTTAGTTGTGACACACTCAATAGTTAACAGTTAAGTCCTTCAACATAGTAAGCATAGTCACATAAAATATTTTATATGAGTTTGATAGAAGCTTTTCCTTTTATCAAAAATGGTGCATTATTACCAAATCTTACACTATTTCCATCATGATAACTTAAGGTAATGAACTTACTTTTATCTCCAATCATGTGATATGAACATCCACTATCAATGATCCATCTATCATTCTTGTTCACAAAAGACACAAGTACAGTTACCTCATCTTCATCAAATTCATCCTTCATTGCAACATACACCACTTCATCATCATGTTCATTAGTTTCATCTCTTGTTTCCTCTTTAGAAACATAGCAATACTTCTTTCCTTTTTCTTTGTTGTCTTTTTCTCTTCTACTTTTGTACTTGTCACCACCTCTGCAATTCTTCTTCTTTGGACATCCAACAACAATATGACCAACTTCATTTCAACTGAATAAAATGATAGTTAGTTTACCTTTAAAATTTTATTTACCTCTATGAAATCTCCTTTCTAGTAGTGTTTCAAGTTGATCTACATCTTCCTCATTTGTATCATTGTCACTAGACACATACTTTTTCTTTTTCTTTTTCTTCTTCTCATCAGGTTCCTTCAATGACAACTTAGCTTTGAAAGTAGATTCAATATTTTTAGATTTGTAATTATCAAAGTTAGATAGCTCAAAAGTAGTGAGTCTACCTACTAGTCCTTCAAGAGTTATGTCATTCCTTGATATAAATCTTAGTTCTTTAATTGCAAAAACTAGAAAGCATATTTAGGCAGTAATGTTCTTAAAAAAATTCTTAGTACTGTATCATCATCTATTTTACCAGTAGCTCCTCTTATTGCATTAACAACATTTTTTTATTTTTGAGCTAATATTTACCTTCTTTCATTCTTATATCATCAAACTTACCTCTGAGACTTTCAGATCTAGCTCTAAGAACATTCTTGTCTCCTCCATAGATGGTGTGTAAATCATCCTACATTTTCTTTACACTGTCAAGACTTTTGATATCATCAAACTCAGCATCGCTTAGGGTAGAGGAAATATCCAACATTTCTTAGTTGTGTTCTTTATTCTTTTTTAGATCCTTAGTAGTTAAGGGTCTAGTAGGATCAACATACTTAGTAGTAATGGTAAATTGTGTATGATCTCCAAGTTCTCCAAGGTGTAGCTTCATTAGGATTTTCCATCTAGGAAAGTTATCTCTATTAAGCTTGGGTACTTTCTTTTTTGACATCTTGATATTTGTGCTTCTGGTACCTTCAAACTAGTCCTCTTAAGCAAATGGCTATGATGCCAATTGTTGGAATTCTTTAAAATAATTGAGAGGGTGGTGAATCAATTATCCAAGGTCTAGATGTATAAATAAAACTTTTTATAGCTTAGTGAACCCATAAAACATTTATCGTGCATGCATCCATAGGATTATGCAATCACTTAAAAATTATAGTTTACTGTCAAATAAACCCAATTTGAAAAAAATCACCAATAACATGCTACTCTTTTTCACTCTTATGAAGTGATGCCCTGCGAAAGGCCAACTTTGTTAAAGGTTACAACACAAATTGTTAAATGTGACCTTGTTAAAGGATTTCAATCACCCTATTAGGAGTGAGCCTTATTAGAGGACTTTTGACTATTTACTTGGAATGCCACCCAGTTAAAGAATTTACAAATGATTGTTAGGTCAACCTTAATCCAAAATATTTACCCTAGATTGATACAATTATTAGAGAGTAATAGTAAGGATTGATTTGATAACAACTTACAACTCCATTTATAGATTATAGATCTCTATTTCAGTCCTTTATTCTACTTGGCTTTCATAAATTTTAGCTCTAGTAGCTTGTTCACCCTTCAAGCATTCATACCCTTAATCCTTCTTTCTTAACTTGCCAATACAAAACCTTTAATTAGGTCACTTGATGAAGACATACCCTTGACTTCTTGTCTACCTTAGGTTCTCGCTCATGAAAACCCTTTCAACCATCCCTATAAATAGAGAATTAAGATATTTTGTTGTTCATTCTCTATCGCCCAATTTAGGGTTAGGAAAGATTAGATAGGATTCAATGAATCTACCCCTCATTGTTGGAATTGTAAGTAGGAAAGGTAAACTTCTAGGGGGGATGAATCACTAGTTTAAATTTGGACCCATAAAACTTTCACCATACATTCATCATATGCATTCAATATGTAAATTGAAACAACATGTAAAGCATATGCATCTAAATCATTTAAACATGTAAGAAATCACACATAACACCAGATATGATCACCCAAAAACCCTTCAAGTGAGAAGGTAAAACTGTGGTGGGAATGACACTCACAAATATTCACTACTATAGAAATAAAGTTTATCCAATTAAGGTTACAATGATTTAACCATGAATCATGGTCTACCCTATAAAAGGCCTACATTATTAAAGGTTTACAAAGACTATTAGGTCTGATCTTGTTAGAGGATTTCAACACCTTGTTAGAAGTGTTCCTAGTAAGAGGACTTCAACTTACAATTAAGTAAGAACCCTATTAAAGGATTTCATATAGCCTATTAGGACTACTCTTTTAAGAGATTTAACTAAAATCACCTATCAAAATGTCTCAGCATAGATCCTGCAATTGGCACTTGCTTGACTGATATCAGATCACCTCTACACAATTTCCAATTGATCCTTTATGATTTGATGTATCAATGTTGTATCCTTCTCTATCCTCTATTCTTCTCTAATTGATTCTATAATATATTCTTACTTCTAAGTCACCTTGAATTCTCTGCAAACTATCTTGTTCACTTCTTCAATTCAATCATTCACCCATTGTTACACCATAAAGAATTTAGGGCTTCATCCTCTTTAAGAAGACTTAGGTGGCTTAGGGTTAGGTATGAATCCATGGCTAAGATTCATCCATTTTTCCACTTAAATCTTCCCAATTTTTTATTGGATACATGCAATTACATATGGAATCCAAATATAGATTTTTCCTTATCTCCAAAAGATTGTAAACTATCCTTAAGTCGGCTTAGAAATGGTTTACATAGTTGTTTGTGCCATTACAAAAAAAAATTCAAAACTGTTTCATTTGGCATATGAAGTCACTAATTCTCAACATGTACTGTATTTCTTCTTCTAACTTAGCACCTACACTACTTGGCATCCACTATTTACTCAGCTCCTAAATTACTCGGCATGGTCTATATGTTCGGCACCTGAATGACTTGGCACATGAGTGACTCAACACTCATTGTAATTTGGCATGGTCTAATATTTACATGTTGTGCTTGGCATGCATTACTAGTTCTACATGAATTGAGTAAATGGTTTAAGTGTGTTGATACTAACTTGTCAAAACCAATCTAAGATCAAAAATCTCCCCCTTTGACAAGTGTCAAAAACACTTAAATATACATAATCAATCTTAATCTTCTTGAGCATAACATATCCATGACTCGGCTACAAAAATTCAAAATTTAAAAATTTTGCAATAACCTATATATCTCAAAATTGATAACTCCTCATAAGTTAATATGTCTATTTTGTATCCAAAATCTATGCTCCTCTCTATCTTCAATGCATTGTATCTGATACTCTTTCATCTGATATGCTTTGTCATAGCTGATATTTATATTTATTTACTTCTTTCCTAAAAAATGTGTCTTCAAAAATGTATATCACCCCAATGATATATCTTTATTACTAGGATCCCTCTCTATTATTTTTATTCTCCCCCAGTATTGTATCTCCCCATGTTATATTTCTACCTCTTGCTTTATCTCCATCTCCCCCTTTTTGACACTTATGTCAAATGGCCTATACACTTATAGTTTGTTTGTCCAAAAAGGATTTATGGACTTCTATTATGATTTTGAGAGATACATCCCAGTTGTTACATGCAACATCCAATGACTTGATTTGGATAGCAAGCTCGACAACAAGGTGCACAAGGCCATATAAGGTAGAAAGATTGGGGTCTTTCTTTAATAGAGTCTCTGCATAATCTAGTTCCTTGGGTAATATCTCCATGTGTGGGATAAAGGATGCCTATATACATGTCAATTTGGCTCTTATGCTAGCCTCATCTACTGTTAGTACAACTAATTAGCTTTGTGTTTGAAGTAGTGTTCTAAAGTGCTTCTCACTTTGAGCTAGGTTCTAAGGTAGCTTAGTACCTTATATGTTTAGGTTTCTCTCCAGGCTCAAAATATGACTCTTGGTCTCTTGATTAAAGAGTGAAGGATCACATGACTTTGTGTATAGTGAGAATATATTCTCAAGTGCCTTCTTTACCTCTTCAACCTTGGTTGCCAATGCAACTTGAGTCAATGCTATCTCACCAGATATCTTTTCATTCACCTTTTCTTGAAACTTTCTCTCGGACCATTCTAAATTTTTTGTAGTAATATTAAGGTCTTCATTACTAACCTTTTTCACTATATCTATCAGTTTTTCTATCAATGGCTTGGTCTCTTTAGGAGTTGGCAGGCTAAATGCATCTAAAAAAATGTCTTTAATATCTTAAAGAGCTTGTTTCCACTTATGTTCTGACTTGAGCCTTTCTTGATGCTTCCTCTTCTCTAAGGCTTTTTGTAAAATGCCTATTTTCTCTAGTGTCATTGTGTGATAGTCAAATTTTGAAATCACTATTTCTTCATCAAGGTTAGTCTCTATAGTGAATTACCTTATCAACAGTATCATTTTTATCACTTGTGTCAACCTTAGTAGATGTATTTATTGTTGTCTAAACCAAAGGTTGTACACTTGTAACTAAAGGGATGACAGAAGGTGGTTCTTTTATATTCACCTTTTCCCTTGTGACCTTAGTTACTACCTTTTGCAATTCTTCTACACTAATAAAAAATGGATTTCCATAGAGTTTTTCTTGGAGTGTAGATTGGTCTAGAATCTTTTTTAGGGCTTCTAATGTAAGTGGATTGATGTTTTGAGCTGATGCATCAGAAGCATCCTTGATATTTATGGTCTTAGTTGTTACACTTGTGTCATGAGGGGGGCTAACACTTGACATTTGTGTGTCTTGCACACTTTGTTCATCTTGCTATTGTTTAGTTGTTGCCTTGTCATTATTTTTCTTTTCAGTTTCTTCCCCATCTGTATCATCTTTCTTATCATCTTCTTGCTTGTCATCATCATCCATGTCATCATCCTTTTCATCATCTTTATCATCATCTTTACCATCTTTCTTACCTTTAGAGGGATTAGCTTCTCCTTGTTTCATAGTAGTCAACCCATAGATAAGTTTCCATATTTGGGTTGATTTCTTGATCACATCTTCAATATTGTTTTAAAGAATGCTAAAGGCTCTATACTTACGTGTAAACTTAATTGCATATCTTTTAATAGCCTTAGAAATATGTCCCTTTTTTTAGCTTTGGCATCACTTGAGCTAATGTTTTTTCTCTAATTTATTTCTCCAAATTTAAATAGTAATGTCACTTTTGCTCAATAAATATCTTATAAAATTTTTTGTATTGTGTTTAAAAATTCTAGTGGAGTGTTCTTAAACTTAGACATCATGGCATATAATGCCTCTTCCACTTGACTTTTCTCTACTTTCTGAAGTTTATCAAAATCAACATGTTTAATCTAGAAAAATTTTCATTACTTTTGATGTTTTCACATAATTTTTCAAGATTAGATAAGGGATTATTACTTATCACTTTAAATTGGTTATTCTCATCAGATTATATCCTTTCTTCATCTAAATCTGGCTGTGCAACATATTTTCTTCTTTGCCTTTTCTACTCTTGGCCACCTTGCTTTTTTTTCTTGGACTTTTCTTTGGTCTTCTATGTTGTGGCTCATGTGCTAGCTCTAGTAGTAGGAGCTGTAGGCTTGGTTGGGCTAGATTTGATAGTTTTTTTTTCCTTTTCCACTAGCTATGCCTTAGCCTTCCTTTTCTTTGGCTCAGTAGGAGTAGGTGCTTCCTTGAATTCTTCTCCCTCAACACCTTTAGTTTCGTCCTCTTCCTTATCCTCTTCATCCTCTTCTTCTTCTTCCTCCTCTTCTCTATCTCCAAATTTAGCTTTTAGCTTTTTGACCAACTTATCTTTCTTCTTGAGTGTGGAGGAAATTTTCAACTCCATAGTAATCTTTGATTTTACCATTTCATATTTTCCAAATATCTTTGCATTTTTATCTACTACCTCTGCTAGAGTGTTGTGATGGTTGTTGAAGCTTCATCAACATTAATTTCATACCCAAGTGATCTTAACCATCTAACCCTTGGTGTGGCAACTTGCACAAAGGTGTAATTAGCATCAACTAGAAGCATATATCATTATAATGTTGTTCAACCAATAAAATAGGCGTCCTCATTCTTTCCTTCATTGATTTCTTAAAATCTTCAAAATAACTTGTCATCAATGTCTCAAAGTTTTCTCCCATCTATTCAATAAACTCATTGATCTGTGTTGCAACTGACTTATTTGTCTTCCATCCTATAGTACCAAAAGAGGGAAATGTATTCTACACATAAAAGAATATGAAATCTAGAATTAAACCAAATTTTCATTGAGAACTCTTGGTCTTTCTAATAGCTCCAAGATTTTCCATTAATTATTGTAATTGAAGCTTAGCTAGATCATAAGTATGATCTTTCTTTACAAACTTGTAGCCAACATCCACAACAATATTGGGTGCACTATTCAATCTACTAGATTTATAGAATTTATGAGAAATCACCCTTACAAAAAAGTTTAGCAGTGGACCAGTGATGATATCTATAGTCATACCTCTTTTATTCCACATTGCTCTAGTGTTCTTCTCTATCACTTCCTTGGAGTCACTTATAAATGTCTTTGACCAATCTAGGGTTGGATAACTAGTTACCCTATGAATTATTCTCTTGGTGATCTTAATAGGTCCTCCTTCCAGACATAAGGAACCATCATAAATTTTTCTTAGAAAAATTCTTATCCACTCAATTTTAAACACATTCAAAAAATCTAAGGCTCGTGTTAAACCCTTTTTCTCAATGATTTTGTATTCCTCCTTTAGAACACCATTCTCACACAATATGTTGAATGCACCTCTAATATCCATGTCTCCCATACTTCCTAGTGTGCAATTATAACACTTCCTAACATCTTGCACCATAATAATGTTTGGTTGGATCATTGAAAAAGTGCTAGAAGATCTTGTTTGTAGGCTATGTCAGGGATGGCTTTAAATATTGGTTGTTTCAATTTGTTATTAACAAGATGAACATTCAAAACTTCCTTCCCTTCTATATTCTTTGAACTAGATGTCATTCTGTCAATCTAGGGTTTATGCAAAAGTAAACTATGTAGCTCGGCTTATGATAAATACCTTGTGAAATCTGTATGCTAGTGTGAGATCCTTGCTAAAATCTTTGTAAATGCATTGGAAAAGTTTCTGAATCACCTTCTTCTCTACTTACTCTTGCTCAAATTTGAAATGATGAATAATGAGCAAAAATCAATCATATACCCTTCAAAAACCTTGAATTTAATGTGAGTGCTTACACAGTTGTAAGCTTGACATCAACCATTTTTAGAAAAACTCAAAATCTATTAATATTTCCATCACACAGTAGCTACTATGAACTTGACATCAACTAGATAGCCTAGTAGCTCGACACTAACTAGTATTCCACTTAGCATACACAAGAGACTTTTCATGCTTAGCAACAACATGAAAAACTTAAAGATCTAACTTGAATTTTCAACAACATCTTGCATCTTTATTCATGCTAATTTAGTCTTTTCAATACTATCTCTTTTGGAACTAATGTATGATATAACACTTGAATATTAGTACCACATACCTCTTGATTACCTAGTTCGATGAGGTGTGATCACTTGACCCATTAGGTGAAGTGATCCCTTCTCCATCTCAAGTGTTGTAATCATCTTTCTTTTTCCATTCCCTGTTCATATCATCTATAATGTGTTCAATATATTCTTTGCCTTTTCCTTTATCAAATTCACACCTTGGTCCCTTTGTCCTAGTTGGACAATGCTTGTTGATGTGACCAATTTTTAAACAACTAAAACATATAGTTTGACTCAACCACCTTTTTTAGTTACCACTGAAGTGTGTCCTAATACAATTATCAATAATATGTCCATATTCTTGATCGTAATGACAACTATATCTTGTATTGTAATTCCAATTATAAAAGTTTCTATAGCTTCTTACCTTTTCTAGCTTGTTTGATGACCACATGGATTTGGATTTTCATTCAAAGGCTCTATATCCATACTTCTAATAGTTGTAGAAATATCCTTCAAATCTTTTTTTATGCATGGTCCTAGTTTTGCATTCATGTGCCTGATGACCTTGTTTGTTGCACTTATGACGATGAGTCATATTCTTAGGCTTGACATTCTGATTTGTATTCTTCCTCCTGCACACATTAGTAGTATTTCCTTTCTTAGCTATATTATGACAAGTAGGTTTGGAGTTCTTACCTCTGATGTTCCTTTCTTCCACAACTTTGGATGATTCTCATTCTCTAGTTCTTGTCTAGCCCAATCCTAATGTATCATTTTTGGATCTAGGGGATCTCAATAATTGCTCAAATTATTTGATGGCTTCATTTGACTTATTGAGACTTTTACTAAATTCCTTTTCTCATTTTAGGTCACTTTGCAATTTTTCATTCTACAACTTCAACGCAGTTATCTCAATGTCTTTGACATTCAATTCATAGTTGGCATTCATCATTTGACTTAGGGTATCCAATTGCATGTTGGAAATTTTGGTCAATTTTGTTGACTTCTCATCCAATCTATTTGCCAAATTTTTTTTGTCTTCTTCAATCATGGCTTTGTCTTCGATGGATTCCTTGTTTTCTTAGTCACCTCACATAGTAGTATAGCTTGTGATTTGTGCTCTAGCTTGAGATTTTTGATTTCCTCAGCTTGGATTCAATATTTTCATTAGGTCTACAACTGCTACATCAAATTCATTGGTGTTTCCATTTGCAAATAGCTTGATGGTGTTTATCTCTTTGTATAGTGTGTCATTCTTTGCAATACCAATCTCTTTCCTTCTCTTAAAGGATTTCTTTAGTTCCTCTCTTGCCTCATTTACTTGATGTAGTATGAGATGTATTTCAATCTCCTGGTTCTCAATAGTCTTTCCCAGCTAGTAGACTTCCATTTCAAGATCTTTCCTCAAAGCTGCAAAGCTTCCCTTTTAGAGAACTTGGCTTTGATACCAATTGTTGGAATTACAAGTAGAAAAGGTAAACATCTGAGAGGGGGGTGAATTGGTAGTTTAAACTTGGACCCATAAAACTTTCACTATACATTCATCATATGCATTCAATATGTAAACTAAAACAACATGTAAAGCATATGCATCTAAATCATGTAAACATGTAAGCAATCACACATATAACACTAGATATGATCACCCAAAAACCCTAAAAGTGAGGAGGTAAAATTGGGTGGGAACAACACCCAAAAATCTTCACTACTATAGCAATAAATTATATCCAATTAAGGTTACAATTATTTGACCATGAATCATGGTCTACCCTATGAAAGGCATACACTATTAGAGGCTTACAAAGACTGTTAGGTCTCACCTTGTTAGAGGATTTCAACACCCTATTAGAAGTGTACCTAGTTAGAGGACTTCAACTTACAATTAAGTAAGTACCCTATTAAAGGATTTAGGGCTTTTTCCTCCTTAAGAAGACTTAGGTGGCTTAGGGTTAGGTATGAATCTACAATTGAGATTCATCCATTTTATTGCTTAAACCTTCCCAATTTCTGATTGGCTGCATGTAATTACATAGGGAATCCAAATATAGATTTTTCCTTATCTCCAAAAGATTGTAATCTATCCTTAAGTTAGCTTAAAAACAATTAACATAGTTATTTGTACCATTACAAAAATATATGTCAAAACTATGTCATTCAACATATGAAGTTACTAATGCTCGACATGCACTGTATTTGTTCTCCTGACTCAGCACTTGCACTACTTGACATCCACTATTTATTCAAATCCTAAATCACTTGACATGGTCTATCTACTAGGCATTTGAGTGACTTAGCACATGAGTGAGTCGGCACTCATTGCAACTCGGCATGGTCTAATATTTGCATGTTGTGCTTGGCATGTATTACTAGTTTAGCATGAACTAAGGAAATGGTTTAAGTGTATTGATACTCACTTGTCAAAGCCAATCTAAGATCAAAACTCATTTTATATCACTTATAGAAACTTCTCCTTCAATTCTCTTTAAATTTTCCTCAAAATGGTTTACCATAAATTATGTGCCACCAGCTCATTAATCTTATCTTACACTTGGTTCACACAATCTAAGAAAAAAAACTTGTTAGTTCAAATCCATCAAATTCATGATCTTTCTAATAATACTGACACTTCATATTAACTTTCTTTTGATGGTTAGCACACATTGCATTGCTTGACATCCTCTAAAAAATCACGTGCATGAACTAAAATCTACTGTGCTTGGCATCAAGTAAACTTTACTTAGCATCAACATTTTTTCTTAGCCTACACTAAAATAAACTTTTTCTTGGCTCCAACTAATTTTCTAGTTAGCTTACATTAACTTTGCTTGGCACCTACTCTCCATTCGGTCAAGATTTTGAGACAAACTTTGTTTAACTTATTCTTCTGAGCTTACTTAGTGTAACCAAACTTTGCAACCTTAAGTATATTATCAATACACTATGATATCACTATCTTAGTTGATTCTTGTACTTCTTTTTCATATCATATCTCAACCTTTCCTCTAGGTTATATTGTTACAGCATTTAATCAATTCCTCTTCATCAATCAAATAAGTGATATTACTTAACTATATAAGTAGTTGTCTTACTAGAAAAATAGCAGGTTTGACATTAGACAATGATTGAAACAAATTTATCATACTTGTATGAATCTATTTTCAACAATCTCCCTCTTAACAACTAGAAACCATTGATAACCAATTTGACTACAAAGAAGTACAAGAGGACAAAAGAGTCAATTATGCTAAGGCTAGGCTCAAGGGATCAGCATTAGTATGGTCAAACACGATGCAATATGATAGGGTTGTTGACATTATGGTCAAGTTTATTTATTAGTGACTCACACTTAGTCAAATGGTCAGAAACTATCGAGCTTATCTTGAAATTTATAGTGTTAATTGAGTAATCCAAGCTCTACCAAGTTCTATGGTTGCTACCAAGTTATAGAATTAGTATTCAACTCTCACTACGTAGTATCTACTAAGTTGATAAGTAATAGTGTAAACTGAGCTTCATAGTTTTAATCATGTTGCACAGTGTCAACTATGGTCTCTAATGCCTATTGAGTTCATAGTATTAGTGATGTGAATCTAGTGTTGATTGATCTAGGAACTTTCAACCAAATGATTTAGTTTATACTAAGCTTGCAGTGTTAGTGTTGATCAAGCCATGCAGTGTCAACTAAGTGATTTAGTTTATATAGTAAGTATCATAGTATTCACAGAGTCACCAATGCTGACCAAGTTTAGACTGCTTCAAAGAGATCAGTATGAATTGAACTTCTATATCTACTGAGGGCATGGTGATGTCGAGTGTTGACAATGGTTTCCAAGTATTAGAACCTCACCAATTTTTTCTTTAGAATCAGAGTACTAGTAGTTGAGCTGGCTTCCTGTATTTTGGTGAAACTTGTATTATAGCTGATTTTAATGAATGATAATTTGGATTGGTATATATGAAATATATTGTATCACATCCAAGGTAAAATAACATATCTAATATATACTAAGAGAAGAAGTGTGAATTAAGAAGGCTACAAGTAGTATAAGAAGCAACAAAGATTTATCTATCATAGCAAGGTGATTGTTACACTCCAAATGAATCTCTACCAAAAAATTAGAGTTGCAGATCAAAGATCAACCACTGGCTCATCCTAATAGGTGTATTAGTTAAATCCTTTCACAAGGTAGACTTAATAGTCTTTTTCAAATCTCTTTATAGAGTGCATACTTCATTGTATTTTTTGTAAATCCTTTAAACAAGGTGGACCTAGTAGTCCTTATTTCTCCTAATAGGGCAAATCATTAGAAGTGATTAATTGTAAACCTTAACCAGCCAAATTTATACTTCAATACTAAAGCTTTTGGGTATCATTCCCCCCCCCCCCCATTTTTACTTTCTATTTGGAAGGTTTCTAGGTCATCGTATCTTGTGTCAAAGTGTTATGAATGTTTTAATGCTATTAGTATTTCATGTATGCAATTAGATCAAAATATATATGAAGGATTGATTGGTGAAATAAGAATAAGTTTTATTGGTTCTTGATTCACCCCTCCACTCTTAGTAACCTATCCTATCCTATATTTCCAATAACGGTAGCAATAGGGAAGAAGAAAAAGGTAGTCGCATGGGAGAGAATGAAGATTAGAATCAAGGCTTAGTCCTTGCCCACTCACTAATAGATCTAGATGTACCAAAAGTTGTAGAATCTGAGGCAAAGGGGTATGATAATAAGTTCTTACACTGAAGAGTTGAATAGGTTGAGTCTCAAGGATAGAAGGAAAGAAGAAGAGGTGGAAAATGTAGTGAGGTACCTTAATGGCTTAAGGTAGGGCATCCAAGATGAAATTACTATGATGGCCCCTGATAGAATGCACAAGTGTTTCCAAATGGAACTAAGAGAAGAGGGTAAAGATAAGAGGAGGAATGAGTCTTATCATAGGGGAAAAGGTAATGAAAATAGAGGGTTTAGAGAAAGGGGCAACTTTGGAAGGGGGTAAGGTCCTAATAATCCTGACTAAGGACAATCTATTGAGGATAGTGGTGGTAACTAGTATAGGGGATCCTTCCAAAAGGGAGTATATAGAGGAAGAGGGCCTTCAAGAGGCATATTTCAATCACAAGGAAGGTCTAACTTAGTCTTTACTAGTAGGTTTTATAACTAAAACTGACATTCAATGGGTAAATGTCCTAAGAAGCCTAGTTCCTCTTCAATGGGGGAAAGGAGGAATCGATTGGTTAGAGATGATGATACACAAAGTGTTACTTCTCCTATTTCCAAGGTAGAGTCAGTAGTGGATGGAGAGAACCTAATGCTAAGGAGAATCAGAGCCTGCACAAAGTGTTGCAGAGCCTCCAGAAAGGAAGAATCTATTCAAGACAACTTCTACATCTTATGGGAATATTTTCCAGGTAACAGTGGACTTTGGTTTCACTAAAAATATAGTGTCTACTAAGATGGTGGATAAATTGAAGTTAAGAAGGATACCTCATGCCACTTCCTATAAGGTTTCATTATTGAATAAGGGAAGACAAATAATGGTGGATGAGTAATGTGTGATTGAATTTGAGACTGGTGAGTATAAGGACAAGGTCCTATGTGACATCATGCAAATGGATGCATGCCACCTACTCCTAGGACATCCATGGTAGCATGGTGTGAAAGTTATCCATGATGATGAGAATAATACCTATGTGATCACAAGATAGGGTAGGAAATTCCAAATATACCCAATGCACGAACTTAATGAGGAGAAGCTTGTAGAAAAAAGTGTAATGTTGTTGAGTGGGAAAGAGTTTTTCAAGGCTATGAAGAAAGAGAAAGGGATTTGTTGTCCAATGGTAGTGAAATCAAAGGAGAAGACCAAGGAGAAAGCCAATATGCCACCAAAGGTACAAGCATTGTTGGAAAGGTACCATGACATAGTAGATAATGGGTTGCCAAGTGCATTACCCCAAATGAGGGATGTGATTAATTAGATTGACCTTATACCTGGAGAAAATTTTCCAAAAAAAGAAGCCTATAAGATGACAAAAAGTCAAAATGTAGAGATAGTAAGGGAGATTCAAGATTTGATGGATAAAGGCTTGATAAGGAAGAGTTTAAGCCCATGTATCATACCTATTGTTCTTGCACCTAAAAAGTATGCGAAATGGAGGATGTATATGGACTCTAGGGCCATAAATAAAATCGCAATTAGATATAGTTTCCTAATGCCTCAAATAAAAGATTTAATGGACAATTTAGGAATTTCTTTTTATTTTTCCAAGGTGGATTTGAATTCAGTATATCATCAAATAAGAGTAAGGCCTAGTGATGAGTGGAAGACAACATTTTAGAAAAATGAAGGACTCTATGAATGGATTGTTATGCCCTTTGGCTTAACAAATGCACTTAGCACATTCATGAGACTCATGAATGAAGTGCTAGAAAATTTAATTGGTAAGTTTTTAATTGTTTACCTTGATGAAATTTTAATATTTAGTAGGTTCAAGTAGAAACACATGAAGAATTTCGGGATGGTCTTGAGGAGGCTACATCAAGAGAAACTGATGATTGATAAAAAAAGTGTGAGTTTATAAGAATTGAACTAGTTTATCTTAGTTTTGTGGTTGCTAATGGATGTATTAAGCTGGACCTTGATAAAGTTAAGTCAATCTCAGAGTGGCCTACATCTAGGTCCATAGGAGATGTTAGGAGCTTCCATGGTTTGGCCTCCTACTATACAAAATTTGTATGGAACTTTAGGCAGGTATATGTCGTATCCTCAAAACTGTAAAAGGTGGGATCAAATGTTAGTTTAAATGGACAATAGTAGTAGACTGAGGATTTAAAATGTGGAAGAAGAGGATTGCAGAGTTACCTATCATTAGGTTACCCAATTTCAACCAATTATTTGTGGTGGAGTGTGATACTAGAAAGTTGGCTGTAGGAATTGTACTAAGCCAAGCAGGACACCCTTTAGCTTTCTTTTTAGATAAGTTGAATGACGCTAAAAAAAAGTACTCCACCTATGACTTGGAGTTATATGTTATGGTGCAAGATCTCAAAAAATTGAGACACTATCTCTTACCTAAAGAATTTGTACTCTATACTGATAATCATGCTTTAAGTTTCCTTAATGGTCAGGACAAACTAAATCAAAGGCACTTGATGTGGGTAGAATCTTTGTAGGCCTAGACGTTTGTTATCAATCATAAGAAAGGAGTTAGTAACAAGGTAAAAAATTCTCTAAGTTAGAGAGACTAAACCATACAACAGATCCAACTACAAAGCATAGGGATGAATGATTTGAGGGACCTCTACAAAGAAGACAAGGACTTCAAAGAAGCCTATGAGGCATGTGTGAAATTCCAATAGGGTTTCAAGGTAGACCTTAGTGAGTTTGTTCTGCAAGAGGGTCTACTATTTAAGGGACACCTTATGTGCATATCTCAGAGCTTAATGAGGGAGAACATTGTGGAGGAGAAACACCAAGGGAGTTTAGGAGGACACTTTGGAGTGGATAAAATGCTAGAGAAAGTCAATAGGCATTACTATTGGCATATGTTGTCTAATATAATAAAGTTTTTGGAACAATGTCAGATCTGCTAGAGAGAAAAAGGACAAAAAATCAATAGTGGATTGTATCAACTACTCACCATACCCCAAAGGCCTTGGGAGTGACTTAGTATGGATTTTGTGTTTGGATTACCAAAGATAGTAAGGTGTAATGATAGTGTCTTTTTGGTAGTGGACCATTTTAGCAAGATGGTACACTTTATTCCATGCAAGAAAAGCAATGACACTTCTCAAATTGCAGGCCTATTCTTTAGGGGCATTGTGAGGACTCATGGATTACCTCTGAATATTTTAAGTGATAGGGATGGAAAGTTTTTAGGTCACTTTTGGAGGACCCTATGGAAGAAACTTGGCACAAATTTTTCTTTCTCTTTAGCCTACCACCCACAATTAGATGGTCAAATAGAGGTAGTGAATAGGTCACTTGGGAATTTGCGAAGATGTTTAACCAAGTAGCATGGCTAGTCATGGGATCATATCATAGGGCAAGCTGAATTTTCCTATAATGACTCCATCAATAGGAGCACTAGAAAAATCCATTTTGAAATAGTGTATGGGGCTCATCCTAGAGGGATCTTAGACTTAAGGAATCTCATCTTATTAGATAAAAGGAGTGCACAAGGGGAGTCATTTGTAGAGAAAATGAAGGAGCTTCATGGTCAAGTCACCAAAACCTTTCAAAAATAGGGAGAGAAATACAAGGCCAAAGCTGATCAAACAAGAAGAGATTTTCAATTCAAAATAAGGGATCTAGTCCTTGCATATCTCCAAAAGGAAAGGCTACCTAGGGGTCAGCTAATTAAGCTACTCATGAAGAAGATAGGCCCATTGAAGATTTTGCACAAATATGGCAAGAATGCCTATGAGGTGGAGTTACCTTCTGATTTAGGAATCTCACCAATTTTCAATGTTTTTGATCTATATCCCTATAAGGGGTCACCCTTGGATTCAAGCTGGTCCTCTCTTGGAGCTTTGGAGGATGCTAACTGGGTGAAAGACTTGCCTACTCCAAAACCTATGAAGTTGGATAGCATTTTGGATTCTAAAGTTTTCAAGAAGACTAGGAAGGATAACTAAAAAGAGTATCTCATCACATGGTAGGGACTACTTGAGTCTAAGGTTACTTGGATGACTAATGCAAATATTCTAAAATACGAGGTCATCATTGAAGACCTCCTAACTCAAGGGACTTGAGTTTTTGTCCTTGGGGAGTATGGTGTAGGGCACCTCCCCTTTTGATTCTTTTAGGTGTTCTTGGGGTTTATTTAGGGGTTTTTAGGTGTGTTGAATAAATTACAATGGGTTGGATGTAAGATTGGTCAACCATACGTTTGTAAGAGCCTATAGTGCTTAATAGGTGGAAAAGTTTCTATTTTGGCTTAAAATAGTGAAGCATTGTTATTTTGATGTAGGATAGGTTTGAGGGGTGATTTAGGACCCTATGTATCTTATCTAGATTCAAGGTCTCACACTCAACCATCAAGTTATCAAAATGAGCCAAAATGCTCATTATGCAAAAAGTTGCTAACAATTTTGAAAAGATTCTCAGGTAACTTTGACAAATTTTGCAAGAATGGAGAAACTTTTGATTAGATTAGTTATAACTACCATGCTTGGAATATAACCATGGATTTGATGCTTGCATAAGGTTAATGGAATTTTTGATTGCATTTATTGTCTTTTGTACTTTTGTATGGACATCTGTGTTTGTACTATGCTAGAACTGTGTTGTTTCTTTGTTGTTGTACAACTTATATAGATTGGTGGATTAGATCAAGATCCATGGGAATGTAGAGGATTTCAAAATATTTCATTTCTAATAATTAGGTTGCTTTCAAGTAACTAGTGTGCAGAGTTAAGAGTTTTTAAAGGTCACTATTTGTACAAGGCAGTCACAGTGTTGTTTGGCAAAGAAATGGCTCTAACCTAAGAACCCATAAGTAGAAATGGCTGAAATTATGGGGGTAGGATTTTTTTGTTTTTCTAATCAATTCCTTGGTTCCAATGGCAAGCCCTATGGTTGATCATTGAACACAAGTGATCTAGGAAAGGGTAAAGATTACTCTGGCACATGCATTGATAGCCTTGTGAAAAATAAATATTGAGGTCTATGGAAGATCTAGAAAATAAACTTAAATTATTTAGAGGTGGAAGCATTTGGAACAAGGTTTGGAGACCTTTTGGCAATTGTTTGTGCTCATTGGTCCAGAGGCCTCATTAATAGGCTCAAAACTAGGGCTTGATAGAAAGTAGGTATATGGATTCAATCATAAGATAATATTTTGGATTTTGGAAGTAATCTCATGTACCTTGAATATCTTAAAGGACTTGAGTGAGGTCATTTGAATTTTTTGGAAGTTGTAGCTTAAATTAGATAAACTACGGCTAATAGGGGCTAGGCAACTAGGTCTCCTAGTAGTCTAGAGATCAATTGGATTGGAAAAGGGGCCAAAAGTGTGGGAAGGGGTACCAAGGAACTCTAGATGATTAAGTAGACTAGTAAGTGTCTAAGGGGATGTGTGGAGAGATCATAGGAAAAATATTAGGGTATTCTAAGAGGGAAGTCTAAATAAGAAGACTGGGTATTTGGGAGCTAGTTGGAATAGTTCACCCTTATAAGCTTCAAGTCTTATCAAGGTCAACTATACCTTGGAGGAGAAGTTGATCCCAAGGATTTTTGAGATCCTAACTAAATAAGATCCTAAATCATTAGATGGTTGGGTAAGAAAAGGAGCATCTGGAGTGAAGAAAATCTAGGATACCTGAGTACTCTACATCACTTTGTCTTTGTAGTCCTTGTTCTTCTTGAAGTCTTTATCATCTCTTCTTCCTTTGTACTTTCTTTCCTTCCTTTCATCCTTGTCTTTTATATTAGGACACCTACTAACAATATTACCAACTTTGTTGCATGAAAAATAGATTATGGGAAGTTTACCTTTGTATTTTCATTTGCCTCTTCTGAATCTCCTAGATATGAATACCTCCAGTTCATCAAGTTCATCATCAGAAGTGTCACTGTCACTTTTTACATGTTTTCATTTTCATTTCTTGCTAAGAAAAAATTGTGATTTAAAAGTAGATTCAACAGTAGCAGGAGTGTAATTATCCAAATTAGAAATTTTAAAAGCAACAAGCCTACCAATTACACCTTCTAGAGTTAGGTCATAACCTTTTGTACATCTTAGTTCTTATATTGAAAAAACCTTAATTACATAGATAGGAAGTAGAGTTCTCAATACCTTGCTTATTAATGTTTCGTCCTTAATCTTTCCATGAGAACCTTGGATAACATTGACAACCTCTTTGATTCTTGTATAGTACTGAACTATGTTCTCACCTTCTATCATTCTCATTTCATCAAAATTTCCTCTCAAACTTTCTTTTTTGGGTCTTAAGAGATTATCATCACCTCCATAGATGATTTTCAATTCATCCCAAATTTCCTTTTAATTTTTGTACTCTTTATGTCATCAAAATTAGCATAGCTTAGGGTTGAAGCAATATTCAACATTGACTAATTCTGTTCTTTCTTTTCTTTCAGTTGTTGAGCAGTCAGAGGGACCATTGTAATATTGACATATGCATTGTACGAAAAATCCAAAGTAGCATCACCAATACTAGCTATATGTAGCCTCATCAACTTTTCCCATGTAGGAAAATTTTCCTTTTTCAACTTGTATACCTCTCTTTTGTACAACATGATCTTTAGCTTTGAGTACCTTCAAAGTTCTCTTTACAAGCATGAATGCTCCAAGACTAGTTGTTAGAATATTTAGAATAATTGAGAGGGGGGAGGATGACTCATTTATCCAAGCTCTAGATGTACCAATTGAACAAAAAAATACTTAAACAACATTAGTTCTTATGATTACATTTCTCAACCCCTACTGTAAACTTTTAGTAACATTAGCTAATTGTCCATTATTTTAAAATAATAGACTTGCAAAATGTAAACTTTAATCAGTAAAATTTTATATTAACATCCAAAAAATTTTGACACTAGGATTTAATGTGGAAACCCAATTTGGAAAAAACCACTAGCAACATGTCACTAATTTTCATTGTTATGAAGTGAGCTTTATTAGGAGCCAACTCTATTAAAGGTTATAAAAAACACTATAAAATGTGATATTGTGAAAGGATTTAATCACCCAGTTAGGAGTGGCCTTGTTAGAGGACTTTAGAACATCATGTTAGAATGTCATCCTATTAAAGGATTTACATATAAGTATTAGGTCACTATGACGGTTAGGTCAAAATTGATTGAAGGATTTTAAATACTATTCACAATGGTTAGAAACTAACAAGTTTTGATCTCTTAAGTACAACTCACTTTTCATGTACAAATCTCTATTTAGCTCTCATGTACTGATTCATTGTCTAGCCTCCATTGTCATCTCAATATCATATTTACTTGGAAACTCTTCAAGCAATCATCCTTCACTTCTTCTCAACTCAATTTAGCCTTTAACATTCAATAACATTAGTCACAACTTTAACTTTACAACCATCCACATATAGGCACATTCACATACACTCTTTAAGTTCTCCTTTGTACCTCCTTAAATAGACAATTTTGATCTTTTTCCACTTAATCAACACCATAGATTTCAGGGTTCACGATTCGATCCATCAAATATAATGAATCTAATTACCATTTTTGTTTTCTCTCCTTTTCTAGAAATTTCTCTTGGAATCAATCTCTTTGGTTCATTTACCTAATCCTCTCTTGGAATGAAATGATCCAACTCATTGATCCTTATCTTCAACACACTTTCCATATCCCAAGAGATGAATTTAATTAGCTAGAAATTTTGATTCCTCACAAATAGTTAAAATGTTGTTCCTTGGTAACCACTAAATTCTCACACTTAATCATCACTGGGTTACACAGTCACTATTAAAATTTTGCTAAGCACATACAATGTCACTTAGTTGATAGTGATGCTCGGTCAAAACTAAATTTTCTCACACCTTACTGTGGCTCAGATAACACTAGCATCACTCAACATGTACATCAAAATTCTTTAGTCTTCTACTCTGTTTTGTGATCAAGCTCATGCATTTGATCTCTTTGTTCAAACATTCAAGACTTGAACATTACTGTCTTCTCCACTTGAAACATGATTTAAACAACCAATCTATTGTGTCAAAGTCCAAAAAAACAAGTGTCTATTTGTATTTTACTTATAATAACTCAACATATCCTCTAGATGAATTTATTATGAACAACTTCTCAAATCATCTTCATCGATTAAATAGATACAACACTTAGATCAGATAGAAAAATATTTTATCAATAGATTGACATCAATGACAACATAACAATTATTTCAATTTTAGTTTCCAACATTATTGTAATGATATAATATTTTAATACATAATTTAAATGATTAGTATTGATGTGAAATTGATACTATCACAAAGAAATATAGATGTATGATTAGTTTTGAAGATAGAGCTACAAGGAAACATTAGATATTAAAGATATTAGCATTGTGTAAAAGGTCTTTGTATTTGTACCTTTTGTATATAGATTGTACCGTTGTATATGTATATTTTGGCAATGGGCTTAGCTTGCTACATTTTTATTATAATACCATCTCCTTACAAGTTTGAGGATTCTAACAAGGCCTTGTCCTCTAACAAGGAAAAATACACTATGTGGATGTAATAGGATCCTAACAAGGTCAATATCTTTCATAAGATACTTCCAATCAGTGGATCATTTTGAGGGTACCATCTTGATTAGGGTTATTCCTTGGACAAACATAGAGCAATATGGATGTATAATTATTTTTGAAGATAGAGCTACAAGGAAAAATTAAATATTAAAGATATCAACACTATGTAAAATATTTTTTTATCTATACCTTTTGTATGCATATCGTAATGGTGTATATGCTTGTTTGCATAGTGGGCTCAACTTTATGCTTTTGTATTATAATACCGAATCCAAGTAGGGTTGAGGCTTCTAACAAGACCTAGTCCTCTAACAAGGACATATACACTATACAAATATAATAGAATCTTAACAGGGCTAGTATCTTTCACAAGATACTTTTGCTATGTGGGTCATTTTATGGGTACCATCCCCACTTGAGTTTTCCCTTGCTTAGGGTTTACCTAGTTAACAAATATTGGTCTTATGAGTTGCATTGTGTTATGGTTATGTTTACTTTTCATTTTAGCATATATGCAAGTTTAAAATTTATTAATGATATCCATAGTTGGGCAAAAGTTTGTGGAACACTGATTCACCCCCTCCTCTTAGTATTTCCTATTTCTAACAAAAATGAGTTCTAGTTTTCAAAAATTTAAATAGGACATTTTAGGGGGTCCTAACACAATTCCATAGATTCAAACAGATCATGTACAAGTTTTCCAATTTGCAAGAAACAATATGTCAAAGTTTGGTATTTTTTTCCCTCAAAGAACATAAGGGACATTGGAAATAAGGTATGTTAGTGAGCATTTTGTGATGGCCAAAGGAAAAGAGGAACCATTCCAATGGTAAAATTTCCCAATTAAACATGGTTTAGGTGGTGGCAATTAATGATTATAATGATAAGAATGTGAAATGACTTAGTTGGTCACTATTTACTAAGGGTCACTAAGTAACATTGGGCATAAATCTTTGAGTGGGAATATGTCAGATCTTGTACAAGGTATTAATAAGTAGTTAGGTTTTATAGGATTATGTCATCAAGGCATACAATAACCTATCTCAATTTTGGGAGATCTAGCTTTGTTTTGATTTAGTATCCCTTTCTAGTTTAATGCTAAAAGTTGCAGTATTGCTCAATTTAAATGAAGAAGTTTAGATATCTTTCAAACCATCTATACTCAGATCAAATCATCTTCACCATAATTTATATTTGGTTAGGTTAATTCTAGGTCCATATTTCTAACCCATGGACTCCCTCAAACATTCTTGAGCACACTACATGGAAGTGTTCCTAAGAGTCACTAAGCAGCATTGGGTAGAGATATTTGAGTGGTCATATCTTAAGAGCTCATGCAAGGTATAGGAGAATGGTTAGTCACTATAGGATCATTGTGTTGATACCTACAATAAATTATCTCAGCTTTGGAAGATCTAGCTTCATTTTAATTTGGCATCCCTTTCTCTCTTTATATGAAAAGTTCCAGTGTTTCTCAGTTCAAATGGGAAAGGTTGGATTTCTTTCAAATTGTTCATACTGGGATCAAATATCCTTCTCCATTAGCTCTAATTGGTTAGGTAAATGATGTTGCAAGCAACATTTTAGCCATGGAGTCCCTTGAAATTTTTTGAGTACACTAGATAGAAGTGTCCCTAAGGGTCACCAATAGTTAGCAAGGGTCTATTTAAATAGTTTTTTATTATTTTACACAAATACATGAAATCATTACATGTTTTTAATTTTTATGTCTTACCACATAAAAATAAGTCACATATAATTTTTATTATATTATCCATGCCACAGTGAATTTGATAAATAATTTACATTTTTATATTAAATAATGAACATTCATGTGTTTAATTAATTGCAAGAAAGTAAGATAAAGTACAACTTTGTATGCACAAAATGGAAAAGTTGGATGGAAATTCAAGTTTAATCTATATCAAAATGAAAAATATTACACCATATCAATAATATAGTTACAAAGAGATTCCATCTCATAGGTCAATTTATATATATAATACAAATACAAATATAAAATATATACTATACACATTTCAAATATATACAATAAAAAATTCAAATATATATAAATGTCATGTAATGACCATAACTACATCTGCATATCTCTATCAATATATATGACTCTACTAAATCATTAAAAATAAGCCATTTTGAAGCATTATGTGGCTTGCTAGGTGTCCACACAAGAAGAATTAAAATGTTGTATCAAATATCTTATCTAAAAATATCTTATGCTAAAATTTGTTAGTAGTTGAATTATTGATTACATAATCTCTTTGTTCTACACTTGGACTAAATGATAACAATAATGGGCTCCTTCATGGGTGAATATTACTCCTAAAAAAATGATGAGTTAAAGAGACAATGGGTTGTCCTAAAGGTTCCTGTATTCATTAATACAAAAAAAAAATTAAAAAAATTTAGAAGTCAATATATACTAATAAACCAAAAATGCATGGTATATAATGGAACGTGTACCAAAGCTTCCAATGGATTTCTTGTGCTGATAGACAACACAACTAACAATGAATTAGGATGTCTCATGATGTTGGTTGGAGCCATAACCTATGATAAATCAATTAGTATATTTTTCTACATGGTAAAATTCAAAAATATAATAGTCAAACAATACTAGACAAAAATGCATGGAATGAAAAAAAATACATGTTGGAGCCTAAGTTGGATCTCCTTTTTTGGTAGGAGGCATAATCAATGATGAATTGGTACTATTAGGTGGCACAACCTATATGGTAAGTGATAAAAATGTTAGGATTCAAGATGAAGGTTTTAGGGATTTCTAAATGGAGTAAAAAATAAATACATACTAGAGCCTAAGATAGATCTCCTGGGATAGTAGAAGCTACAAACCATGATGAATTAATATTGGTATAAGGAAAAACCTATACGGTAAGTGATAAAAATATTAGTGTTGTAGATGTTCTCATTAGAGATTCTGTCAAACACAAAAGTAATCCAATGTTAGTATTTTAGACATATGTAATAGGGATTTCTACATGCATACCTCTAGACTTCTAACAAAATGAAATAATAAAGGATCTATAGGAAGTTGTGAAGGGAACTATAATATGAAAAAGATAATGAACACAAGTTAATGACCCAAAATCGATGACAATCACTATAAGATTAAAAAATATATGTACTCATTTGTAAATGAATTTTTTCAATATGTATATAGAACAAATGCATATCGTAGCCTCGTATGCATGTCTTATACACATAGGAGGAAACATCATTGATGAGAAAACTTAGAAAATTTCTTGGATGAAAAAAAAATGTTATGAAACAATGATTAAATTTAATTGAAATAAAATATGAAAATGTTACCTCTTCCTTAATGTCTTGAACATTAGCAATGTCTAATGCATTCATTAACTCTATAGAACCCAGTTGTTTATGGATGCATACAAAAAGAAAGTCAACCCATAATCATCAATATTGAGTACATTTATTTGTTCATTCATAATAAATTTCAAAATATAAACTTAATTTTTATTTAATATCTTCTTTCTCTTGGGTGTGCTAACTAATTTCTTTTGATTTTCAAGTAACCTTAAGATACGTGGGATAACCTAATGTAGAAATAATAATAACATAAGAGGAATTAATGTGATACAACATGAGTTAAATTAAAATAGTAAAATTGAGATGTATGAAACATATGATACCACAAATGACTCTAGGCCAAAGTTAATGGAAGAAAGTGTGACATCATCAATCTAAGAAATTTGAGCCCCTAGCAATCCCTATAAAATAGTAAAGAGAATTGTTAAAAATAAGAGGGAATGTTATAAATGGTAAATCATAGGTCTATGAGTGAATATTTGAAGGCTACCTATGAATTGGGAACACTTGGGAACACCTAGGACTTGGGATGATACTAGGAGGGTCACATGGTTGACCTTAAACACTTGAAGACTACAAAGACCCATCAAGACCTAAAAGAGCTCAAAGAAGAGTATACAGTTAGATGCACATGACTTAAAGACATAGAAGATCCATGATAATCACAAACCATGGGTTTTTTTTCCTTTCAAGAAAGACAAGAATAAATAAAGATGATATAAGGAATGCAACATTGAATGTTAAAATAGGAAAACAAAGATACTTTAGTTACAACATATAAGATAGAAGGCAATGCCTTTGAAATTGACTCAATTGCATACATACGTTCACTTATAGGAGATGTCAATGATGACTTATGAGGCAATAATGGTAATGACTGCTCCTATTTCTTGAGGACTATAAATGAAAAGCTTGTGAATAGGAATAAAGAAGATATGTAACACCCCGCCAAGGGATCCAAAAGAATTAACCTAAATGTTTACTAAGTTTTCCAAACAATTTTTTTTTTAATCATGAAAGATAAGCCATTCACATCAAACACATAATAGCAGAAGCAATAACATACATTCATCTAAAAGCATACATAAGCATACATAACAGGTTATAATCCTTAAGGATCCCAATACATTGAGTCACATTTAATCTAACTAATACTAAGTCTAAAAACTACCACATCCACATGAAAGAATAGTTAAAGGTCCATAGTCCATAATATACATTTGTTCTAAATGCCTCTTGGCAATTAAATTCAGAATGCTCAATCATCCACTGTACATGTCACAAGGTATGAAAGGCATAAAAGAATATACATATATAAACATAAAGATACATCATCCTCATTGAATCCATGATACAATTACAATAAAGTAAATGAAACCAATAACATACATGATACATCCATCCATCAATAAAGATATATCAGCCATCGTAAAAGATATCCATACATCATAAAACACAACTAACTAAGTGGGCGGTTCCTCCCAACTATCAATAACATCATTAGACCATCATGGGCCCTAGCCATCCTCTGCACGTAACATTCCAAGTCATCAAAGAGATCATCAGTATTATCATAGTAGGAATGTCACTCCTAAAACATACTACAACATATGCATAAAGAGATCTAACATGCAAGAATAAAGCATAAGATGATCCTACAAAGTAGATAACATCATCTATCACATTCTAATCATCAATATAAAGAAATGTACAAGTAAATAACATCCATCATAATATCCATGAATAGAATGAAAATAAATGCCAACAAAGAAATCACTAGAGGAGATAGTCTCAAGTCTCAAACAAGATATCCAATCACATAAAACAAATACTCTTTAAGTCCAGGAATCCTAAAAGTATACTAACTCAAAGGTTCTAACACACAAACCAACATCTAGTTCCCAGAGGCACAACAAGGACATGTAGGAAACCTACTATGTAAGTGAGAAATTGCCATCACACGAATCATGCTAGAGTTACCCTAGTAGTCTCTCAATAGACCCCGACCCCCTAGTGATCCCTATGCGGCCACTAGTATCCTCTCGTACTAACGAGGCATACTATGAAATGTAAGGTCAAAACCAAGCATTCTCTCTACTCCCATCCTAGTCTATACTAGCACTCGAGGCATGGGTGAGAACATACAATTATCTTATTAGGTTCATTTTAATCCCCTTTTAGTGTAAATGTTTTCACTTATTAAATAACTTACAATGAGTTACCTTGGCAGCCACTTAGGGCCCTAGATCCCATTGCAAGCCACTTCCTGACACTACAAGTAGATAACCTACCTTAGGCTCATGGAATCATAAATCAAAAAATCACCTCAGTCCTATACAAGCGACTGAAAAAATACCAAAAGATAATCCACAATAAGAACATCAAATCTCCATGAGCAACTGAAAAGCATACATTGATAATCATGACCACAACAGTTCTCTATTGGAAACTAAAGGTATCAATGATAATCACAAATATCCATTGGTTCTCAACAAGCAACCAAAAAGGCATATCAAGAAAATAATACTGATTGAAGACTCCAAAATGGTTGAATCAAAACATATCACAACATGACATCATCAAGACTAGAGAAACACTTCAATCCCATCAAGGTGACTGGAAATTAATCCAAATACAACTGATCGATAACTCATAAATGGTTACATAAATAACAACTTACACAAGAAGACTGGAAACAATATCAATTAGTAACCCACACACACCATAAAACATGCCATCTCATAACCACAGTTAGGTTTAAAAGATTGAGATCAAAGATATCATCATGACATCACATCTCATAACCTCGAGCCTTTGGTAGACATCTTATAACTGGCCAACAATCTAGTCAACCCCAAAATCCCAAAACACAAATAGTATACATACAACATTGCAAGTTCCATGTTTGGGTTTAGCTCTGAATACACAATGTCAGTTCACCGCAAAGTTCCAAATTCTATTTCAATGCGAGTTTTCAAATTTAAAGAGGCACGTCTTATTCAATATAGTTTAACCCTTTCATTTCAACAAATAGAATACAAAATTACCCCATTCAATATCCAAAGATAATCAAGATGCAAACACATGGTTATGCCAAGTAAGAGGTTTCAATTTTTGTTTCGAGTATATTTAAAATGTACAAGATTCTTTGTTTAACCTCCAAGTCAACATAGAATTATCCCTCTATTATTTAAAAACAATTTTCTAAAATAATCAGAAGATAATTGCTTACTTATATAAATCATTAAACTAGTTCCCATTGGGTTCTAATAAAATCATTTTACTAAAATTAATGTTACTAATAACTAATAAAAACTCCCTTAGTTCTAAGAAGTGTCTCACATTTATATTAAATCAAATTCCTGAGAATAATTAAAGGATAAACAATTATCATAATAATAATGAATGTTCTTCCATTAAGTATAACTTCGGTTTTATTAAGGTCAATATCATCATTTTTAAGGTAAATCCAAATTCCACTAAATATTCTCGTACATTAACTAATCTTAATTAAGCTTTTCTAGAAGTTTGTAATTCCTACTAGGAAATTAATTTTCTAGTTACCTATTAATCATTCATAACTCCCATTTCAAATTTTAAGTATATTTCAGGTAAAGGGATACTCAGTTCACCCTACAAGTAAATCCTATTCTTATTTTGAATGGTGGGTGCAATTACCCATAATCGATTTGAATGGAATTCAAAGGTAATTGCTTATTCAAATTAATAGAGTAATACCTTTCAATTCTCAAATAAATAATTTGAAATTTCATTCAAATTAAACCCCATTGCATAACTTAATTATTAATTAAATTTAATTAATTTTTACAATTAATTAAATTAATTAATAATTACATGACTATATTAATAACTCAATGATTATTAGATTCACTAAGTTCTCGTTTTTCAAACAAAGACCAATATGTGTCTATATAGAGTATAATAATTATTAGGGTTTTTGAATGATAAAATTCCTCTAATAATTTAATTAAATATTCTAGTTAAATATTATTAAATTTCAACAATCAATTTGACTTCCCCAAAAGCATTTCATTTATAACAAATAATTAAAATGTTTAATTATTTATTAGTAATACTTATTCGAACATCTTTAATTAATTTCAATTATATTATATTTAATTAAATTAATTTTTATATATATATATAATGTTCATATTAATACTAAATAAATTACTTTAATCATAATTTAAATCTAAATCTAAATTAATAATAATAATAACTCATCAATAATTTATAAATTAAAACTGAATATTTAATACAAATTGAATAACATATATCATTAATTAAATTATATATATAAACCTACAAACAACACTTTATAATATTAAAACTTTAATATATAAAAATAAAAATATACTGCAAATTGGATCATTATATCGAGCGATGTGAAATCGCTCTGGCTTAATAAGTTGTGCAGCTGGTCCACCCATCGTAGGTACACTATGTTTGCGTAGGTACACTGTGGATGGCATGGACGTCATCAAAGGTAAGTGGGGGTGTGGTGGTCTTGGAAACTTGCCCCCATCGAAAGTATTTTGTGATGTGTAGGTACCCACAAGTACCCTGCACTATGACCACCTATCGACGTATAAAGATAGGGGGGTACAAGTCCATCCCTCCCCCAATCATTTAAATTATATATATATATATATATATATATATATATATATATATATATATTTATAAAGATCTAAAACATTGATTCCCCTCCAATGAAATGGTCACAAATATATATATATATATATCATTTGCAATAGTAACCTGATAAAAAAATTACTATCAATCATTAAACTTTCTCATTTTAAAGTTTCCTTTAATTCAAACCCAAACCCAATTTAAAATCTAATTTCTTTCATCAATGACACGAGGGTTTTCTAATTGAGTTTTATATTGATTTCTTCGCAAACAAATAGAATCAACATGCATACTAATATTCCACAATATAAAACATTCATCTCAAGAATTATCCCAAATAGTTATCTAGCAGACATGATGAAGATAGGAAGATAGAGTATGCAAAATAATCACGAGTGCCTACCTAGACACTGATGATAATTCGCTATGCCTTAGAAAATTGTAGAGAAGCTCCTCCTCTTAGAACTTTCTCTTTTCAAAAATTTTTTCCTTCTCCAACATTCTCAATTCCTCCAAGAACCAAATCCCCAAGTGACTAGAAGCATGTAGAAGCATATAGAAGCATGCAAAAGCATATAAGCATGTTGAAGCATATGAGCTTGTAGAAGCATATGAGGATGTAGAAGCCTATGAGCTTGTAGAAGCATATGAGCTTGTCAAAGCATATGAGGATGTCGAAGCATATGAGCTTGTCCAAACACACTAGGAGAGCCTATATATAAAGGCCTCTAGGATGCATCTAGAATGTGTCTAGAAAGAACTAGGAGATAAGAATGACAACTAAGCACATAATTTCCACGATAAGAAGATAAACATGATGAGATGTCTAGAATGTTGTAGATACCATGTGCTCAAATAATATGCTAACTCCTAAGTGTAGACAACACGTGCATAATTAGAGTGCAAACTCCTATGTTGTCTACATGACAACTCCTGAGAGTTTGCATACTCCTATGTGAATAAATATTAAAATAATGCACCTTAATATATTTAATAATCACTTTACTCTTTTTAATTTAATTTATTAATTCTAAATCTTATGCACTTATCATGTGGTCATCAAATTTTAATAAATTAATTTCTTTTCCAATTTTAAATTTATTTTTGAAACTTAATTGATAAAATATTTATTAACTCAAATAATAATATTATTTAGCATTTATTTAAAAAAGAAATCTAAATATTAATACTAAATTAAATAAATATTATCACATTCCAACTTTAAACTTATAACTTTTATCACCAAATTAATTCTTTTATTTAATTAATTTCCCAATTAATTAAATAAAATAAATATTAAAATATCATATTAATTTTCCATTTAATTAAACCATTAATTAAATCTTTTAATTAGGCTTAATTAATAGAAAATTCACTGAGAAAGAGTTCAACAACAATAGCAAAATGCAAACTAGGGCAGGCACTGCAAGATAATTTTCATAAAATTCTATCTCATGTGATATATGAAGATGAGAGTGTCGACATACAAACTGACTTTGTAATTGTGTCTTCACCAAACACAAAAGTTCTTTTTTTAAATTTTACGTAGCCAAGAATGAGGCAGCTAAGTTCACAAACAAGGAGAAAGGAGATGTGTAAGAATATTGACACTCTTATTAAAGTAGAAAAATAAATGTTAGAATAAATTCCCAAGTCCTACATTAAGTATACATCCAAAAAGGATTTACCACTTTTATAATGCAAATGTGTACATCAGTCTCCTACAAGATTACATGGTTTTAATATAGATCTTTCACATTAAGGTTTTGAACACCATTATTATTTTTATAGGATTTGTTTTCCATGTCATACTCACTTTCATTTAAGTCATAAGTAGTGTGTAAAATGTGGTAGATATAATCCTATAAATATTAGTCAAACTAGAAGATGAGAGGAGTCATTTTCTTCCTCATATGTTATCTTGCTAAAGATTTGGATACAAATGTGAGCCCATCAAATGTATTAAGCATAATTCTCCAAGAAGATGCAAATTTTATAAAGGTGTATGTCTCACCACCACAAAGTTTCTAAAAAAAATTGAGAAAGAGTCTAGTTTTCTTTAAACATCAAGAAAGCTTGCAAAGGGTGTCTGTGTATTTGTAGAATGGAATGAAAACATTATAGTTACATATTTGAAGGGAAGACCCATGTGGGTGATAATTGATGTAGATAATGGTTTATTTGAAGGTTCATTGAAAGAGTTCTCTACAGGGCTTAAGTGACATGAAATTTTATCTAATAATTTCAAGATTTGTTAGAAAGGTAAAGGTTCCCCTTAGTATGAGAGTGCAAAGAGATTAAAATGCAATTTTTTTGAGCCATGGGAAGATCTAAAGAAATTACACCAAGATTTAACAAATGATACTACATTATGATCTTTAATAATCCATACAAAGAGATGATTTTGATTATATAAAAACATGAGTCAATCCTTGTTTCTATTTTATGGTAGTATTATGTTCTAGAAGTTATTAATTCATTAGGTGTTATGAGAAAAACATGTTGGTTTGTTGTCATACCCCTTGATTTGTGTATTTATATAGATATAAAAAATCAACATGAGGATTTTGACCATTTAAAGGTCTTGTGCATGAGGAGTTAGTAGAATGGTTGAGGGAACTTTGTATTGTTACTTTAATAGTAGTAACAAAAAAATATTTAGAAACTAATGAATTCTTTTTAAGAATATTTAAAAAGCTTTACCTTAGGTGTTCCTATTGTTGGCCCAACACGTCTAGAAGAATGAGTATTGTGTGGTGTTCTTGTGCCACCTATTACACTCTGCATTTCATATTGTTCACATATCAATCTAGAGTGTTCTAAAAAAATAATAATAAGTTTTATGATATTTAGGTGACTAATTAATAACATGTGAGAACTCAAATAAAAAAATTTATGTCTCCTCTCCACCAAAGACCATCATCATCAAATCATCTATGAGCATCATATCCTTAGCTTTGGATGCATAACAGGTCCTGCCATAATGTATACATGGATGGGATGTCAATCCATCCTCATTTGCCTTAGTATCTAACCCATTACATATATGTTGATTGATAAAATACATAATTTGAATGAGCCTAAATGACTCTAGTGATGCATGTGATGACAATGTAGGTGGTACAAGTGGGGGTCACACTAGTGGTGTTGGTGATGATGATAGAGTTGGCATAGGATGTAATGACCTTAATGGCTCATTTGATGATGTTGTAGGTGTTTTATGTGATGATCCATCCACTCTCCTAGCTAATTGTGTATTATGTTGAATGATGACATTGATCAATGATGCAATTACATGATGGGTCTATAAATAAATAGACTCCTTTAACAATGATAGGATCACAACATGAGAAATTATTTTTCATATTGTACTCCTCTCATGTGCTCTTACCACCCTATGGGCACAAGGTCTATCTTGCACAGAGCCTTTCCCTCTACCTTGGAACTGATAGATGTCAAAGTAATTTGGATTCTCACCAAGGATAAACTCACAATATAGATTTCTCAAAAAAAATATAAAATAACCTCATAATTATTACATGGTGTTAGGTCAAATACCATATACCACCTATCCCAAAAATCTAATCTCATCCTAGTGTAAATGTACCAATGAATAGGAAAAGTTTTAGTGGTTTCTTATAGGGATTTTCTAGTAACATGATTACTAAAAAGACAACATATATCACGTTCTTTTATCCCATTATCTATCACTTGATGATATGATACCCCCTCATCATAAAATGTACAAAACATATCCCTCCATAAACCCCATTTTGTAACCTCCCTAGACACCCTTTTTGCACTTTTGTCCATTTGTTCTAGTGTATCTACCAGGGTTGAGTGGTGACCAAGACTAGATGATCTCAACTTACTAACCATATGAGAAATGTGAGAGGTATTTTGTGTAAGCCATTTGATGGGGTCCTCCTAGATAGCATTCAAATGATCTAATGTAATGCACAGGGGGTTTATAGGTGGTAATGGTTTTTGAGGGGGAACATTAAGTGGAGGTTTTTGTGGTTCGGTTACAACAAGTTGATGTTGGAATTATGAGTGAAGTAACTGAGAGGGGGGTGAATCAATTACCACAAACATAATTCTTGATCCCTTAGATGTCTTAAATAACTAGTTACTAATGTCATTTGGTAAACACATCACAAAAATGTTGTAACTCTGTTGACTAACTTGTTACTAAATTTTAGCATGCATGCAAAAGTAAATAATCATGAGCACAAGAGACACCAGATTGAACGTGGAAACCCAATATGGGAAAAACTACCAAGTAACTAGCTACCAATTTTCACTCTTCTAAAGTGAGCCCTGTTAGGAGCCAACCCTGTTAAAGGTTACAATACACACTGTTAGGTGTGACCTTGTTAGAGGATTTAATCACCCTATTAGGAGTGGCCTTGCTAGAGGTCTTTAGAACAATTCAACTAAACTGTCACCTTGTTAGAGGATTTACAAAATGGTTGTTAAACCAACTCTGTTAAGAGATTTGAAATCACTGCCACAATGATCAGAAAGTAGCAATGAATTAACTTGAATAAGATGCAACTAAATTTGTTGAATACAAATCTCTATTATGCACCATTAGATCCTCCTTGATCTCCTCAATGATCTCTGATCATTCTTCAAAATTTGCTTCCACAATAATCAATCCTCCTTCACATTCATATCACATCAAATTCATTTCCACACCTAGAATTTGCAACTTGACATCTTATATATATCATTCAGATTATCAAGTTGGCTCATTTACATGTTACATATACCAATAAACCATACATCAATTGGCTACAAATATTACTTTAAACAAATAAACTTTATTTCAAAAAATAATGAAATCCTTCACTGGCTGACCCTACTTAGTAAATATTGCTTCTGGAAATAATTTCCTGAGTTAACCACCTTAACTCGATTAACACTACAAAATTTGCAAAATCCTTTAGCTACCGAGTTAACTTGGTAAGAACTAAATTTCCTTCACTGTCCATGAAAACTCAATTAGAACTGTTTCCTGCACTATTTTCTCTTGATGACCAAGTGAGCTTGATAACAACTAAATTTCCTTTGCTAACCTTGAAAGCTCGGTAACAACTACTGCACAAGGTAAAGCCTGAGAATGCTCGGTAGACACTGTAAACCTTTTTTGCTAACCTTCTGATCTTGGTAGACACTATCTTTTGTCTTGCTAACCAACTAAGCATGGTAGACTCTATCTAATGACTGATATGACATTTATGTAACATCAAAGACAACACTCAATTGAACAATTGTATCCAACAATCTCCCTATTTGGCATTGATGGCAACACAGCATGTCATAGCAGAATCAAATTTAAAAACTAGTCTTTTCTAATAGAATACTTCACCCTCTTATACAAAACTCCTCAAATATTGTAATCTCCCTCTTTCATAATAATCTCTTCCTCTTACACAAACTCTCATTTTTTTCCAATTTTAGAAAGATATGATAGTAAACTCTCCCTCTTTGACAACACATGCCAAAGACAACATAAACCAAATGTATAGCAATGTACCTTATGTACTAATTCATATGCAATATCTTCATTACTTTGCTGCATCAACTGATAGATTTTCAATTCTGTTTCTGTTGATGCATCACTAAAACTGTATTTTAGTGAGCTTCAGATAGGGGAATGACCCCTAGCTTACCTCTTAGATACAAGAATGCATCCTTAGGTAAAGGTTTTATGAATATGTTAGCTATTTGTTCCTTTGTATGGACATATTCCAATCTGATTTCCTTATCTTGCACCAATTCTCTAACAAAGTGATACTTTATAGCAATATGCTTGGTTTTGAATGCATCATTGGATTCTTGGATATGTTAATTGCACTTGTATTGTCACAAAACATAACAACTGGTTCTTTGATTTCTTTCTTCGTACCTTCCAATAATTGTTTGAACCAAACAATCTTTGAACAATTTACTACTGCTACAACATATTCAGCCTATATTGTGGACTGGGATGTATAGTTTTGCTTTTTACTTGTCCATGAAACCAACCTCTTTCCAATAAAGAAAGCTCCTCCACTTGTACTCTTTCTATCATCAACATTCCCTGCCTAATCTGCATCAATGAATACTTTTAAATCCAAATTTCCTCCATGTTTTTACCACAATCCATAATCTTTAGTTCCTTTCAAGCATCTCATGATTCTTTTGATTGCCATCATGTGATTTTCTTTTGATTTTGTTGAGAATCTTGCTACAATTCCTACTGCAAGGGCAATCTCTGGTCTTGTATGTACTACATACTGCAACTTTCCAATCATAGATCTATATAATGTCTGACCCACTTCCTTTGATTCATCATTCTTGGTAAGTTTCAATCCAGTACACATAGGAGTCCAAACTGGTTTGCAGTCTTCCATGCCAAAAAAATTCAGTATATCCTTGATGTATTTAGATTAAGTGATGTAGATGGCATTCTTACTCTGATGAATTTGAAGACCAACACAGAATTTGATTTCTCCAAACATTGACATTTCAAATTCCTTGTTCATTTGTTCTAAAAATTCTTTGCAAAGATCATCATTTCTTGTGAATAAAGTATCATCTACAAATATCTCTGCCAAAACAATCTTATTATCTGGTCCTTTCTTTATGTACAAGCTACTATTATCATTAGTTCTTTGAAAAATGATCTAAATAAGATAGTTATGCAATCTTTCATACCATGCTCTAGAGGCTTGTTTCAAACCATATAATGCTTTATGCAATTTGCAGACCATGTCCTTCTTGTCTATATCAACAAAACCTTTAGGCTATTCAATGTAAACCTCTTCATCCAATATGCCATTGAGAAATGTTGACTTGACATCCATCTAATAAACTTTGAATCCTTTGTATGCAACATATCCAAGTAAGGTTCTGACACCTTCCAATCTTGCAATAGGAGCAAAAGTCTCTCCATAGTCTACACCTTCTTCTTGAGAGTATCCTTTGCATACCAGTCTATCTTTGTTCCTTGACACCTTACCATCTTTGTCTAACTTGTTTCTAAATACCCACTTAGTTTCAACCACATTTTTGTCTTTAGGCCTAGGTACAAGAGTCCATGTTTTGTTTTTCTCTATCTGTTCTATCTCTTCATTCATAGCTTCAATCCAACTTTCATTTTCTAATGCATATTTGACATTTCTAGGTTCAAAATCAGCAAGTAAAAAAATGCCTTTCAACTTACTTCTTGTCATTGTTCCTTCAGATTTATCTCCAATGATTTGATCTAGTGTATGATATTTTCTGACATACTTGGCTAGCATAGGCTCATTGCCATTTGAATGACTTCTATTGTTATCCTTTTGTGCTTCAACTTGTAGTTTTGGTTTTGGTTCTAGTTTCTTGGGCTTGGAAGCTTATGTTTGCAACTCAGGTCCTTGCAACTCGATAGGCATTAGCTTAGTTTGAACTTCTTGTAACTTGGTTACAAAAGATTCTGGAGTAGAAGATTTCTAATTTATTGGTGTGCCTAGCACTATATTAGGTTCAATGAAAACAAATCTCTTGTAGTCTTCAGGTTCCCTCTTTCTTTCTTCTTCAATTTTTTTTGCAAACTCATCAACTTTTACATGTGCACTTTTTATGACTTTGTGAGTAGACAAATTCAAACATCTATATGCTTTACTTTTGCAAGAATATCCCAAATATATTCCTTCATCACCCTTCACATCAAATTTACCTTTTTTAGATTCTTTCAAAATGTAACATTTTCTTCCAAATACTTTTAGGTAACTTACATTGGGTTTGTATTCATGCCATAACTCATAGGGAGTTTTGAATGAGTCCTTTTTCAGCTATACTCGGTTCAAGGTATGAACTGCAGTGCAGATAGCTTCCTTCCAGTATTTGATAGCAATGTTCTTTTCAGTAATTAAGGTTCTTGCACAGTCCATCATAGATCTGTTCCTTCTTTTAGCTATCCCATTTTGTTCAAGAGTTCTAGGTGCTAAAACCTATCTTTTGATTCCCCTTTGAATGCAAAACTTATTGAGCTCATGTGAAATGAATTCACCTCCTCTATCTGACCTTAAACATTTCAATCTTTTTCCTGTTTCTTTTTCTACTCTGGCCAAATACCATTTGAAATTTTTAAATGCTTCTTATTTCTCTCTTACGTACATGATAGACATCATTCTTGAGTAATCATCAACAAAAAGAATGAAGAATTTTTCACCAGTATAACTTTCAATGCCAATAAGTCCACATAAATCAGTATGCACAATTTCTAAAATTTCTTTGGACTGATAATTTTTGCTTTTCAAGCCAGTCTTTCCCATCTTGCCAATTTGACAATTCTTTCATAGACCAACCTCAAGTTTCTTTATGTTAGGAATGCCTCTTACTTTCCTGAATTTTCTTATTTTTACCAAGTTATCAAAGTTCACATGACATAACCTCCTATGCCATAACCAACTTTCTTCAACTTGAGCAATAAAACATGAACATTCACCAAGTTCAAGATAAAAACAAGTTACCTTTTGTTTGAGTGTCTGATCCAATTAGCTTACCTTTTCCATCTAGTAGTCTTGCTTTTCCATGCATGAATTCTACTTTGAATCCATTATTGAGTAGTTGTACCACACTCAATAGATTGTGCTTTAGTCCTTCTACCCAATATGCATTATCACATACAAGTTCCTTGGTTAGTGAGGTTCTTCCTTTTCCTTTTATACAACAAGGTTCATTGTTACCAAATCTTACACTACCACCATCATAGTCTTCAAAATGTTCAAACTTAGTTTTATCACCAGTCATGTGATGAGAAAAACTACTAGTTATAATCCATGTATCATTTTTACTCACATGAGAAATGAGTGTCATTTCTTCATCATTATCAGACTCATCTTTTACAGCAATGTAAACAATTTCATCTTCTTCTTCATCATCAGAATCATTAGAATCTTTAACCATGAAACATGTTTTCTTACTTTTATCCTTGAATTATTTGGATTTTTTCTTGCTATTGCACTTGTGACCTTTCTTCTCATCCTTGTTCTCCTTATTTGGGCACCTAGCAGCAATATGTCCAATTTCTTCACAAAAAAAAATAGATTAGAGGAACCTTACCTTTGTATTTCCCTTTACCTCTTGAATATTTCCTTGCTAGCAGAGCTTCAACTACCTCAAGATCACTATCTAAACTTTGCTCTGATTCTTCATCACTGTCTAATTGAGGATCCTTTATCTTCTTTCCTTTTTCTTTGAGTGAAAGCTTGGCTTCAAATGTTGATTCAATGTTCTTGGCAGCTAGAACATAATTATCATAGTTGTCTAGCTCGAATGCAATCAATCTTCCAACTATGGCCTCTAGATTTATCTTATGATTTGCTTCACATCTTCTTTCTTGAATTGTAGAGACTTTGATTGCATAAATAGGAAGTAGCATTCTAAGAACTTTACTTATAACTGTCTCTTTCTTGATATCTCCTCCAGATGCTTTGATTGCATTAACGCTTGCTTTGACTCTTTCAACATATTTTGCTATGTTTTCATCCTCTCTCATCCTTATCTAATCAAATTGTCCTCTCAAACTTTCTGCCTTGGCTCTTCTTACATTATCATCACCTCCATAGATTTCTTTTAGTTTGTTCCACATTTCAAAAGTAGTTTTGCAATCTTTGATGTCATCAAATTCTTCATAACTTAAAGTAGATGGAATATCTATCATCATGTTGTTGTTAGTCTTCTTTTCAAAAATATCATTGACAGATAATGTACCAGTAGGTTTTGCATATTTTTCATCAAGGTACTTCAGCCCTGAATCACCAATAGAAGCCAGATGAAGTTGCATCAATCATTGCCATGCTGAGAAGTTGTCTGTGTTAAGTCTTGGAATTTAACTTTTGTAAGACTTCTTGATCTTCAGCTTAGATCCTTGAAATATTTTTCTACAAGACCAAAAGCTCTGATACCAATTGTTGGAATTATGAGTGAAGTAACTGAGTGAATTAGTTACCACAAAAATAATTCTTAATTCCTTAGATGTCTTAAATAATTAGTTACTACTGTCACTCAATAAACACATCACAAAATTGTTGTAACTTGGTTAACTAACTTGTTACTGAATTTTAACATTCATAATTATTAGCATGCATGCAAAAGTAAATAATCATGAGCAAAAGAGACACCAAATTTAACGTGGAAACCCAATATGGGAAAAACCACCAAGTAACTAGCTACTAATTTTCACTCTTCTAAAGTAAGCCCTGTTAGGAGCCAACCTTATTAAAGGTTACAATACACATTGTTAGGTGTGACCCTGTTAGAGGATTTATTCACCCTATTAGGAGTGGCCTCACTAGAGGTCTTTAGAACAATTCAACTAAACTGTCACCTTGTTAGAGGAATTACAAAATGGCTATTAAACCAACTCTGTTAAGAGATTTGAAATCACTGCCACAATAATTAGAAAGTAACAATGAATTGACCTAAATAAGATGCAACTAAATTTGTTGAATACAGATCTCTATTCTACACCATTAGATCCTCCTCAATCTCCTCAATGATCTCTAATCATTCTTCAAAATTTGCTTCCACAATAATCAGTCCTCCTTCACATTCATATCACATAAAATTCATTTCCACACCTAGAATTAGAAAATTCAAATTATAAAGTCAGCTCATTTACATGTTACATATACCAATAAACCATACATCAGTCGGCTACAAATATTACATTAAACAAATAAACTTTATTTCACAAACTAATGAAATCCATCACTAGCCGAACCTACTCGATAAATATTGCTTCCAGAAATAATTTCCTGAGTTAACCACCTTAACTCGGTTAACACTGCAAAATATACAAAATCCTTTGGCTACCGAGTTAACTCGATAAGAACTAAATTTCCTTCACTGTCCATGAAAGCTCAATTAGAACTATTTCCTACACTATTTTCTCTTGATGACCGAGTGAGCTTGATAACAACTAAATTTCCTTTGCTAACCTTAAAAACTCAGTAACAACTGTTACACAAGGTAAAGCCTAAGAACACTCAATAGACATTTTAAACCTTCTTATCTAACCTTTTGAGCTTGATAGACTCTGTCTTTTGTCTTGCTGACCAACTGAGCTCGGTAGACTCTGTCTGATGACTAATATGACATTTGTGTAACATCAAAGACAACACTCAATTGAACAATTGTATCCAACCATAGAGAGTTGTGTGGTTGTTCTACAGTCAATGGAGGTTTTTGTATGTCTATATTTGAATGATTTTTAGGGCTTGATTGTGTTGTTTGTGTAGGAGATAGTGTTTCACCTCTAGCTCATTTTCTTGGATTATTTGATGCATTTGATATTAAAATAATAATAATAGTAAAGCTTGATTTAACAAGAAATAGAAACATAAACAATTTTTTTGATCAAATACATTGTTTGCAGGGGTCCATACTTATAAATTCTAAAAATATCACTGATTTTTAAAACCCCAAGTAATCATATAGTGTATTCTGACTAGTGACCTTGAATACTACATTGTGACCTTCTTAAGAATTTGTGTTATCTTGAGTTATGCATTTTATTAGTGTGTGAATCATTTTGTTGAGTCTTATGTGATTGTAGTTGGGTCATTATCTCCATGAACATGGTGGGGTAGGCCTACAAGTTCCATGTGGTTGGGAGACGTTTATAATCTATACCACTACTAGGGATTAGATTATAGAGATGGTCTCCCTATAGCTATAGGATTGGGGATTTCCTTCTCACTCATATCTTCATATTTATTCACTTGATGATTCACATGTACATGTACTTGATGTAGTTACTCTTATTATAATGAATTAGATACAGATATATGATCTATGCTATTATTTATTTTGTATTTATGTTTATGATCCTATTGAATGCCTATCTCCTTGATCCATACATTTTTGGAACTCATTGGTGTGGAGTCTACATTTTTATTTAATTTTCTTATTTTTTTCTCAAGTTCATAAATGTAAATTATCATACATTTGAGAATTATATTGTATGATTAGGTAATTTATTGTACAACAAAGCATTCTTTCAAGTACAAGAATATATTTTCTCATATGACTCAGGAATGGCTATTCTATGAGGTGGATTATTTAATTATATCAATTCTAGTCCTAGATAATACAATAAACTTCTAGAGTTTATCGTTTCTCAAACATAGGGCACTTGCATCCTTGACCAAAAAAGTGAGTTGAATTTTTTATACTTGTTTGAGAGTTGCACCTTTCCAATTTGAAATAGACTAGTCTTTAATCACCCTAATTATAATTAAATGTGTATACACATTTGCATATGTGATTAAACTTATAAATTAACTTATATAAGTAACCATGGCAAAAACTATACTTTGGGCTTAAATGAATTATCTTTATGGAAATGTATTGATGCAAGAGCATCCTGGGTGTATGAGTAATCTTGCATCACCAAAAACTATTTTTTTATTTTTAGTCTTTTCTATTTTAATAAGGACTAGTAGACAAGGAGGTTACTATTTCAAGGAGCTTGCTATTTTTAGTAAGTTTTTCGTACAAGCTCAGAATTTTCTCATTTTCTAGAGGAAGGTTCATTTTAGAGTTGTAAGCCTACCATAAAAATCTCATTGCTCAAGCATTAGTATTAGAGAAGTTATTGCAAATTTTTGGTGCAAACATTTGTAGAAAAATCTCCAGGCTCACCATTGGAGGCCTTAGAGTGCTCAGATGAGGTCTAAAAACTCAACAAAAGGGTGCTATCACAATTCTAAGCCTGTAGATTAGGAGCTTGTATTTCTGAAAAGTAGTTATAATAGCCAATTGGAGCAACGGTTCATGAGTTATGGCCTTCCAAAGTTGGGCTACTGAAATCTCTAAAAGAATTTGTCAAAGATGTATTTGGCCAACTCTATATGTATTATTAGGGTCTTTCAGCCCAAAGTATTAAGTTTGAAAATCTAGAACCTTCTTGGGTGGCATAAAACTGCCTATTTAAGAAAGGCTCGAACATTGTCTAGGACAACTCTATGTGATAGTTCATGGCTTGTCTTGCAAATTATTGTACTGAAGGTGCCCATGTGGGTTAGAATATTGTACTTGTGAATTCTATAATACTACATTTGTGGCACAAATAAGAAGTCCATACTTTTCTCTCACATTTGTTGTTGTTTGTTTTTTTTTGTTATGAGTTTATGGTATTAAGGGGAGCACCCTTCATCATGTATAGTGTAGTAAACTTGGACAAACTCTTGTATGTTAATCACTTGATCATAGCGAACTAGATGATGTGGGTAATTTTCCCATGGACTTCATTATTTTTTGGGGATCTTTGGTGGTATTGCAATAAATTTTCTTACGTATGTGAACATGTAAATATTTCATGATCTCGATACATATTTGGTTGATTAATGTACAAATGGTTTCATAGTTATGTTTCTTTTAACCTTTCTTACACAAAATAAATATGAACTCTCTATCACTTTAATCCTTGTGTCCATGGATTCTCGAGAGGGGCATTACAAGATGATTGCATGAAAGTACATAAGAGACCCCCTCGTTGTGTATCCAAGTAAAAATATATTTTCTAATGAGGAAATAAAAAGTGGATTTTTACAATAACATGATAATCAAGAGACAATTTATCACTCACCTTTTGTGTTGTGATATCCTCATTTTAGTATATAATTTATTAACTTGCAATTGAAGTGAAAATTCCAGGAAGTCATCAACTATATTTCTTATTAGATTATAATACTTTATTAATATAGCACATTGCTACATTAAAATATATCTTAGTCTTAATTATATTAGATTATTATTATTATTATTATATGATATATATGATATTATTATATGATTATAATATAACATTACTTTATAAAATATTATTATTTTAATATTACTATTAATATTACTTTATATATAATTTTTTTTAAAAAAATTATATGCTAAAATGGGGATTTTGTAATGTCCCTACTTAGGACATTAGGATTTAAAAACCCAACTGTACATATATTTCCATTTTTTCTTCCTGATGATCCTTACAACAATGTTACTATTATGCATAAATACATTTTATAGTGTAAGAGTCACGTCCCTTCAAAATAATTATATTATATTCATAATAATATAATTATATTAATTATATATTTATAAGCTTAGTTTATATTAAAATATATTATATTTATATTTATATTATAACATATATTAATTTAATAATATATCAACTATATTTATTATTAGATTATAATACTTTATTAATATAGCACTTTGCTACATTAAAATATATCTTAGTCTTAATTATATTAGATTATTATTATTATTATATGATATATATGATATTATTATATGATTATAATATAATATTACTTTATAAAATATTATTATTTTAATATCACTATTAATATTACTTTATATATAATATTTATTTATTTTTTAAATTATATGCTAAAATGGAGATATCATAGTCCTCTCCCCTTGAATTTTCTTGTCCTCAAGCAATTGATTTGATCCTTATTAATTCATAGTCTGGATTCATTCTCTTTCCTGCATATGTGTTAGGCACTTGCAAAGGAGACATGTTATATATAATAGCATGTATAAGAACATATGAATGAAGACACAAAGTAGACACATTAATGCATGAAGATGTGATGCAAACACAAGGTAGACATGAATGCATGAAGACACAAAGCAAACACATTGATTCATGAAGACATGATGTAGACACATAGTATACATGTTAGAATCTAGCTTACAAATTGAAATAAGAAAAGGGTAAGGAAATGTTTTACCACTTTGATCGTGAATGTCATGCTCCTTTCCCCTATCTTGAATACAAAGTTAGATTGAAGATTCATATTTTCTATAGCTAGTACTATAATAGGGTGTATCATTCCATAGTGGATGGAAGATTTACTATGGCTTTGAGTTTGGACACACTTAGCTTGGGGCTCCCTCAGATTTTTAATTGATATTGGGATTCTCATGCCCCAATGCAATCAATTTACTCCTCCCCCTGGGCACACTCCCTACCCACTAGGAACATGCTTAATTTTTGACGTGGATGGAAGATTTACTATGGCTTTGAGTTTTGACATGCTTAGCTTGGGGCTCCCTCAAACCTTAGTCCATATTGGGATTCACATGCCCCAACATGATCGATTTACTCCTCCCCTTGTGTACACTCCCTATCCATTAATATAAGGGGTCTTATCAAGTTATTAACAACTTATTAATTATAATAAACACTTCTCTTAAATACCTAATAATGATAATATTTAAATTAACCAATAAGATAATTCCTATCCTCTATACACTAATACTAAAATCCTTATCATTGACATAAATCTTATTGAACAAATAAGAATATTAGAAAGTTAAATCAAATGTGAGAGTTAATTTGACTCTCAATATTAATCCATATTATAAATTGTAATAATATTTAGAATTAATTATTTTCTTTAAGAAACAATATTGATTTCTATTAAAAAATGTACCTACTCTCATTTAGATACCATACATCCACTCTATATAAATTATTCTTACATATATTTCAAATTTATGAGACATTTCTTTATAATTCCAATTTTATTTATCATAGACCTTTACTTTATGCACAAGAAATAATTTTTCTTTCAATAATAAACCAAATAATACATAATTTTAAATCATTTAGAATGATTAAATCTATATTTGGCATGTATGTATATTATTATATATTCAATCTCTTATGTACATATTTTGATATATATCTTTAAAAAAGTATATTATTTTCTTGTCAAATAACTAACTATGATAAATAATGAGTAACTATATTCCAAATTTAATAAATGATCCTCTACTTAGTTTCCCAATCTACATATTCATCTAAATATCACATTTATACTCTTATAAGAATAATAATGAAGAGTTAAATACTTACCTTTAATGTTACCTTATAAGTAGTAGGAAAACAAATGAGGAGTTATTGTGCTTTAAAATGTAAATTTTAAACATTCTTTCCACCCTATGTTTGGGAGGTCTTCATTGTCCTTGTGGTACTTTGTTAGGGTTTGAAATGGACATGTTGCAGACATTGAGCCAAGGTCAATGGCGTAGCGATGTCAATCTTATTCAAAATGTAAACCTACATCCATAAAAGAAAAATATGTCTCTGGTTCATTGGAGGGAGGCTCTTAGCCACCTTAAGCACCTCGTTATCAAGCTCCTCAAATTTAGCTCCAACTGACTTATTGCATCCACATATTTTATTGCATATCTTTGTTTACTTGGCTCATTCTTTCAGAAGATTTTCAAAAATACATCGTGTGATCAGCAAATTTTCTAATCCCACAACTTGCACTCAATAGAGGGAAATTTTTAATGTTACTTGTAGCAAGAATTTGTATGAAAATCTTCATTCTTAAAAGTTTTCCTTGCTATCAAATTAAATGTGGAAAGAAACTAGCATTCCTCTCCAAAGAATATTGTATGAGAAGTAATCAATTGGCAAAAGCAAAATTGAATCCTGTATATAATATTCCAGCACTATTTTGGAGTTGAAAATTGATGCTAAATGGTAAGTTTAATATTGAAATGACTTCTTGGACCAATGGTTATACTTTGGGAGTTAGATTGACAAGGTTATCGTTGATTTATGAGCTTTGGCATGCTTGAAAATAGCCCAAATCTCTTAATTACGGGTTGTATTTGTAATGTTCCCTTATGGTTCACTGAATTGTTTAAGCACTGAATTAGGTAAGTTTTATTACAAAATTCTTAATTTGTATTGTTTACTACCCTTTCGATCTTCCCTTGATTCCATCATCAAAATACCCAATCCATAACATTGTTCTGACGTAAAGGATAATCCGAATGATGGGATAATTTCTAAATAATGTGTTTCACTTCGAGGGCTAGATTGTCATAACTTATTTTGAGAATTTCAAGCACAAGATCATTGACAGCCTTTTCAAGTTCATGTAGGGTTTCTTTCCAGTATCTGCTATCATTTCTATTAGGCATGTGTTCACATTATCTATTTATCTCTTTGTGGCGTTAGCCTATGATTGGGCATACTTTGTTGTTAGAAATCCCGTGTCTCCAATTTAATTTCTAAATAGAAGATTTGATTATATCTTCTTGAGTGCATTCAATTTTATCTTCTTTTTTATTTTATTGTATTGCTTTTGAAGAATGTCATATGTCATTTGATTCAAACATTCTGATAAGAAATTTCAAATGAGTTTTTATTTTTTAGTAGTTGATTAGGTTATTTTTCACAGGATGGCAAGATCGTTTGCTCTGATACCATTTGTAATGTCCCTACTTAGGACATTAAGATTTAAAAACCCAACTGTATGTATATTTCCATTTTTTCTTCCTGATGATCCTTATAGCAATGTTACTATTATGTATAAATATATTTTATAGTGTAAGAGTCACGTCCCTTCAAAATAATTATATTATATTCATAATAATATAATTATATTAATTATATATTTATAATCTTAGTTTATATTAAAATATATTATATTTATATTCATATTATAACATATATTAATTTAATAATATATCAACTATATTTATTATTAGATTATAATACTTTATTAATATAGCATGTTGCTACATTAAAATATATCTTAGTCTTAATTATATTGGATTATTATTATTATACGATATATATGATATTATTATATGATTATAATATAATATTACTTTATAAAATATTATTATTTTAATATCACTATTAATATTAGTTTATATATAATATTTATTTATTTTTTAAATTATATGCTAAAATGGGGATATCACAGGTGTAATCTCATTTCCACTAGATGTGGATCATTCTCTAATGTATAATGAATTATGTGCAACAAAGGTGGAGGGTGATAACATGATAAGATCACAAAATGTGAATCACCCATGTACGGTGTGAAATTCCATCCACTTCATGTGGATATGATAATTATATCATGATAAATCAATATGAACTGAAAATACTCCAAGTAATCCTATGTGATTCCCTAAGAAAGCTTAAGTAAAGTGTAATTGGTATCTAGGAAAAATATAACCAAGATAAAATATCTTAGTTGCACCAAAAATAATAGAATAAATGCTTGCCAAATTTTATTGGAATGGTGAATGATATTTTTATAACATTCTTGTAATATTGTATAGTAGGGAACCATTGAGTTTTCCTTGATTTTTATTTATCAAGTTTGAAATTTTACCTTTTTGAATGTCCATCAATGATGAATGACTTCCAAGAATAGTTTTTGGTACAAGTTTATGTAATGTCCCTCCCCTTATACAATATATTAAATCATCATTGTTCAAATCCAAATAATAATTATAGCAACAATGATCTCACATTTGCCACTAGAGTAATTTGGAAACCCCAATGTGGTAACCTATTAACAAGTATTAAGATTGCACATTAAATTAGTCAAGTAATGTATGCTAAAGTATTTTAATGATAAGTGGAAATGAACGATGGTTGAGTTTACTTCTTGTATGATAGAATGGATGATTAATGTATTGATAGAAAACAAACTAGAGTAAATAGACATGAAGATAGTTAGATGTTGTAATAGTGAATTGTAGATGGGTAATTCGTAAAAAGGTACATTACATTCAATAGACATCAAGATGTTAGTCAATTTGACTAAGTGAGGAATACATAAAATGTTATTTGGGAAAGGTTATCCATTCTAGGTATGTAATTATCACAAAGCTAATTTGATGCATTCTTAGTGCTACTTATCTTATCATATTGTGGTTTCTATCTAATGTTGATCAATCATGTTAACAATTGAGTATTGAAATATGATTCATAAGTCCTAATGGTAAGGGAATGGAATTCTACATCTATGTTGGTGATATTATATTGATATTTATTGATTTATGCTATAATTGAAAATATATAGGAGTGATCATACTGAATGGTGTTTTATAGTATAGATTGGAGAAATTTCTTAAATGCAAGTGTAAAATGATATTTGTGTTATTGTAAATGAAGAGTACATATGGATAGCTCATTATGTTGATTTACATTTTTTATACCATGGACAATAATATTTATGGATTAATGTTACATATCTTGTATTCCATTTTATATTCTTATACCTCATATTGGGCTATTGATATTTTCACAAGTGTGCAAGTATTAAGCCCATGGACACACGGAAAACCTTGCTAGGTGCATTGTTAAGCCAAGGTTGACCATAAGGAGGGGATAGCCTAATTACCAATGTATTTTATTTGTGAAAATAGTTACTTGTTTAATATGGATTGTTAAATGTATTTTTGTGTAATTATATTGGCGTGCCAAATGTGTATTGTGATGTGTTTTAAAAGTAGTGTCAATTGACACATGTGTTGTGATGTGACATGTCAAGTGTGTTGAGTGAGTAGTTAAGTGACCCTTAGGTAACCATGGAGTGACCCAATGTGAGTTTCCTTGTTTAGGAAGCCAAGAGAGTTGTCCCCCACTTAGATTTTTGAATGTAAACTTTGACCAGATTTATAGGAGGGTAAAAGGAACTTTCTTTAAAGGCCCATATGGTATACCTTAGGGTTAAGGTCATATTTAAGTATATAAATCTTCCTTATGCACCTAGGATACCACCCAAAAGTTAGGGTTTTTCATATGGTCAAAATTAGAGGAGGCATGTGAATGTTTTGGGGGGGAAAATGAAAAGATAAGGGAATATGTTGAGAAGAGTGGAGAGGAGACTTAGAAACAAGTAAAGAATGAGAAACAATGGGGAGGAGATAGAAAATAATAGAGAAAATATTTTCAGCTAAGGAATGGAGAAAAGATAAGGTGGGAAGGAAGGGAGAAGGAGAAAGGACTTGAAAACCCAAGCTTGGAAGTGAGGTGAGTAGTCTTTCCCTTTGTTAATGCCATGTGAACTCTATATTTTGGATAGAACTTCTAGCTTCAGCTTGTTATGTGAAGTTCATGTATTGTAAATGTGAGTTTGTGAGCATGCAATCCATGGGCTTAATGTTATGTGTGTGAACTTTATGTTGTGGTAAGATTTTCAGATTTAGTTTTGTGATGTGTCAACCCTGTAATGCATTTTGTGGATTATGGATGCCATGTTTATGAGTTTTCTTGTAGACTTGGAGTTTTATTTTGGACATATTGGTTTATGTTGTGCCTTTTTTTTTTTGTGGTGGATTGAATATTGTGTTGGGTGTGAAGGCTTCACTCACCCTTGGGAGGGAAGAGAAGCCTTGGGGTTAAGGGGTTAGTTGCGCTCAACATTAAAGTTGAGAAATCCTACTCTTGGAGAGGGGATAGTTTTCATGGAGTATGGGCTCCATTCAGGCCATATACCTTTCTATTGTTCCATGGGAGGTATAATTGAAGATTTGTGAAGAAGAGTAAGTGTTGATAGCCTTGCTGAGGCAGTGATTATTGATAGCCTTGTTGTGGCATGCTTCTTGAAAGCCTGACTGGCATATTGCAATTGCAAGACTTGTTGTTCATAAGGTTATGGCATTCTCCTCCTTGGAGAGCCCACCTTCACCCAATGTTTATGATTCCATTTGTGAATCATTGTGCAAGCCTTTGTGGGGAGTATTGTGTTGTAGTGTGATGATTGTATGTGATAAAACTTGTATAAGTTGTTGTGTAATGTTGTGTATAAGTTATTGGTTTTCAAAACAAAATGTGTTACCACCTAGCATTGGTTATCCTAGCATAGGGGTGGTCTTGAAAAGACCTATGATTGGGAGGAAAATGTCCCATGGGTATTGTTGTGTGTCTCATTGCAGGTGATAGTTGAAGCTAAAACTTTGAAGTAAATACTTGTTGCTGCCCTTCTATGTGTAAAGAGACAATCTTTGGATGTTAAAGTGTAAGGGGAGAGTCTTCCATTGTGTACCCCCATTAAGATTATAAAGTCTACTTATATATCTTTTTAGAAAGGGCAACTGTATTTATATTTGTGAGTTCACTAGTTGTTTCATGTGTACTCCCACTTGTGTTGAGCCATGGGAAAGTATGTAACAGTTTTGGTGTGAAGGATAAATGTTTAGCAAAGTTGTATTTGTTGCAAAAATTATTATGCATTGGATGTTCTTTTGAAGTGTAGAGATTTACCTTTATTAATATTGAAAATAAGATGTTATTATATCCTTAAAAAAAGATTAATATAATTTCCTTAATTTGAGTTGTAATAAGGTTAGATTATTTTGTGTATCAAAGTTATTATTGATGCGTTGACTAAAGCATAATTTTATTATCATTCAAATTACCTTTAATTGTAGATTGAGATAGAGACTAATGGAACTAATAATAATAAAAACTAAACCTTATGTTCTAAAAGGAAAAGAAAATTAAAGTGCAGAAATTTGACCAACTTAGTAATGGCATATTATTAAAGAAAGAGAGAAAAAATTTAGAGGAGGGTTTGGACTGAAAATTTTGGGACATGACACTTGGTATTAGAGCTAGGTTACTAACACTAGGGCCTTGGCTCATCAATCTCCTGATTTTATTAAGAAAATAAAATAAAATGGAAAATAATAAATATATGAAGCATTGCATGCCTGTTATTATTTTCTACTTATGCAAAACTGCACTTGTTCATTCATCCTACAAACAAGAGTGGCTCTATTACTATTTTCTTATTTTGTATAAATATATTTTACAATCTGAAATTGTTTTTTTTTTAAATAGTAATAATAATAAAAAATTTACTAATGATAATAACATTATTGTAAAACAAATAGTAAGCAAAAATAGTGTCTGCTATTTATTGAAAACATAAATTTCCAACAATAGTAGCATCCTTTGAGCCATGGGATGCACAAAGTTGATCCATCTGGTCAAACCTTGTGGTAGAACACACCACCTCATAGCTTCTCCTGGCAAGGTAGTCACACAATGATACCTCCTACTTAACTAGAGATTCTAACTACTTAGATGTCTAAGGGTTATAAGGCTTTGTATGACCATGAGATACGACTGACATAAGAGTAACCTTGCATACTTGGATGCCAACTCATGACTATAGAACAAAACATAGTTACAAAATAAATTTAGATTTATTATACAAAACACCTAGATTTTGAAACCCTTAACAAAAACAAAAACCCAACATCTATAAATGCCTACAAACTTGGCCAAATTTGTGGATAAGAAAATGATGCCTCTATTAAAGACTTTGTAACTCTGTGTGTGTTCAATTTTTGTGGAATTTGCCCCCGTGAGACCTAAATAGACCCATTTTGGAAAAAACATAGAAAGCTTTTGGAAATATTTGATTTCATTTATCTGAAAATGCTAATACAATATGACTGACTCTTAAATGACAAAATTTGTTTTTCTCTTATGTGCTCCTCACTAAGTATAGAGAAGGCCAGGAACAACCCCCTCTCACACTCAAAAAAAGAAGCTTATCTTTAAATCGATGAAACAAAGCCTGTATCAAAATATGGGCATAATAATGCCATACAATATATCAAAGAACTCATGCATGGTTAGGCATGGACCCCTCTAGAAATCTTGAGCTCTATGTAAATATCCATCTCAAACATATATCCACACAAGGATATGTGTGTATATATATCAAAGACAAACATATACACATCATTTACTCTCCATGGAAGCTTGCTTCCATCTCCAATAGCATTCAAGTACCTGTAAAAACAAAAAGAAAATATACACACAAGAGCAGGAGGGAAAAACAAAAAAATGCATAAGGGTTTGAAACACTCTAGAAGAGACATGAAAAATAACATTAGAAAGAGCGAAAAATAACTTTATCCTAGCCCTAATTTCGAATTAGAGTTAGGGTTGTGTTAGTACCCAATATGGGTATGGTTTTAAAACTTGTAATTTTTGTTTTTGAACCAGTTTTAACCTTAGTTCAAAGTAGTTTGAAGTGGTTTAATGTTTCAGTTGACCCGTCCTACAAGTCCAATACAAGCAAAGTTTAGACTCTGGTTTTGAAATGCAAATTCATTAATTCAAAAAAATTCAAAGTCCAACCCCAGTCCATGATTCAGGGTCAGTACAAAAGTTCAAAGGTCATAATTTGGGGAGGCACCCTAATCAAGAGATAAAATACCATCATGGTTAATCTTCAAGGTTCACTAGTTTAGAAGTTCAGTGTTCAATCTCAAAGATTTAGCTCAATCCAAAGATGGCACTCTCTTCACATTTTCAAGTTAGATTGATCCAATCCCAAATGTATTCTCTTTGGTAAAAAAAAATGCACAAGACTTGGTGCTTAGAGTCACACATTGGCATTCTGGATGTCAAGAAAAAGAGATCGTGTTCCATGCAACCTCAGAAATGGTAACAATATTCACTATGCTTCATCAACATTTTTGTAGTTCAATAGAGAGTTCAAGTTCGAGATAGGGTCATCATGTATGCTCGAGGTGAAGAAATTTGGCTGCCAACTGAGAATATATTGTTTACAAATACTTAACTGAGAAATATGGTATGATGTCTATAAACTGGTAAGAAAATTGAGGGCATATTCTTGGTATCCACCTGATAGGAGGTTGACAAAGTCTTGTGTGGTTAGAAGATTGTTCAAATATGATGTCCCCATGTGCATTTAGAATATTTAGATGCATTAATACATAAAGACTCATGGCCATGGCAAAGGGCACTTGGTGTCAAAAATTTTCACAGATTATTCTATGAAGGTTTCATAGGTGAATAACCGGATCATAGACTCGCAGCCTTGACAATGAAGCCATATGTTAACTGTTAAAGAATCATTGGTAGTTACATGGGTATACATACCACTGGTTAAGCATTCCAATCATTAAAATAACCATAAAAAAATGAATGTGAAACATCTATACCGCAGGGTACACAGTCATGTGTGAACCATTTGACAAAATATTTGATAATCATGAGGTGGTATTTCAAATCCCATGTTGTACGAGAGCATTAAAACAAAGAAATCATAGTAGAGTTGATATCAATATGGCACCATAAACAGATAAGAAGTGATTAGATTTCTAATGTAAGAGAGTAGCATAAAAATTGTATGGATCTAAAGGCAATGGTAGGAACATACTATATAATCCAATATAATAAAGAGCCAATATATACAATTGTCAGACGTATGACACAAGCCCAGCAAATGAAGATCACCATGGAAAAAGATGGAATAAGCTTGAGTACAAGAAGAAAAAAAGCCACAAGTGCATTAGGAGTTTTTAAACAACATGTGTAGATAAAAAGGCCATGGATTTTCAAGAAAATTGCTAAAGGACCTGTCGAGAGGAATATTCGGGTAATATGATTGATTTTGTTGATTCAGCTATTAAGGCTCTTTAGAAAGTAGAGTTGTCAAGCTTAGAGCTGATGGGTGTAGATGTGATTCATCTGATCTTAGATCAAAGCTTGCTTCAAGTTCCTTACATGGTAAAAGTAGCAGTGTTTGAAGGTTTTGCAAGACAGAAGGTCACAGATGTTGAGACTGTTCTTGTGCTAGGTATTGAGGATTTTGTTGAAGGCAAAATTTGAATTTCCAGCAAACCAATGCATTTAAACTTTCCTAGGTGTTCATGCCTTGGCATTATTCACCAAGTTAGTCTTGGTCTATATTCAAGAAGGTGGTACATTCAGGAACACGATATGATGAAATTGAATAATCTCTTTCAATGATGAAAGCTAGACCACGTGTGTTTTGTTTTGATACAAATGAAAAGCTCATAAAATATAAACGATGATCTCTCATGCATACTGACCTTTTTGAGATCACATCAACATTTGAAAGGTGGAGAGCTTATTATTAGTGATATTGGACACCTAGGAGTGCTTTGTTTTTGCCACAACCAACATATGTCTATAGCTAAATGTAGTGAGCATGTATGACAGGTTTCTTGTAATCCTAGATCTACAATTCACATGGAGAATGGGGAGGCATAAAGCCTTCTTTTTTCAATTTGGGGTGAAAATGCCAGACACCTAAAGAATTTGTTTTCGTATATGGAAATTGCAAGTTACATGGTATCTGGGTGGGTTCAAATTTACCCAGAGAGGATTAATTTTAGCAATATGGGCCCACTCATATTTTAAGTATACATTTTCATATTATAAAGTTGTGATCATAATGTGAATATCATTATAAATATTAATAGTATGATAAATAAAATTAATCTGAGGAAAGAGGAAGTTATAGAGACATAAAAATAAATACATGAGGAGATAGGAGTTGATTTAATGCCCAGGAAGATAAAAAGAGGGATTTTCCTTAAAAAGAATTAGTTATTTAAAATTGCAGGGAAATTGACAATGGGAAAGATAAAAGGGCCAGTGAAAGATAAGGGAGGGGTTCCATCTTTTTTCTCTCAAGAAGCAGAATTTATACTACTTCAGGGGGGAGAATTTTAGTTTTTCCGAGGAGAAGATTTTGCAAATTGATTCCATTTTCTTGAGAGACTGTGACAAGCAGAGCGTGGGCTATTTTTCTCTTTTTTCACTATGTGTCTAATATAGAGATAAGATTTTGATGGTTGATGTAACATTGTAAAAGGAGTTTCTATTTTTCTTCAAACTGTGTTTTGGTTGTGATGTGTAAAAGGGTCTTTGTAGTCTTTTACATTCATGGAAGGGAGACTAGAGGTTAATTATATTAGAACTTTGATTATGATGTATTTTCCTTCCACTGATCATGATCTTGGTGTCATTTTCAATTTTCTCTGAAATTCATGCTAATGTCATTGTTTTCTTGTTACACCATCTTTTCAAAACATCTTTTAAAGCTTTGATTTTTATCTCTCTCAAGAGAATGGAGGACATGTTTTCATTTTCATTTTGTAATGCAATATATAGTAAATGAGCTTTGTGTAATTTATTGTATTCTATTTTCTTTCTTTTCAGTCATTGACTTTATGTATCTACGATGTATTTATAGATAGATGGTTGATATCCTTTGTGCTTTCTGGTTAAAAGCATTCATAATTAATTCACTAAGTATCTCACATGGGGAGCTGTACCGATAAAATTCAGAGGAAGGTTATCAATCCCATGATAACCTATCCAACTGTTGGTGTTGATTGTCCTTTCACTTGGCTATCTAGGGTCAAATTTGCACACATTTTCTTGAAGGACAATCTGTTCACTAACAGATTTTTGGCAACTCTATTGTGGAAACAAAGTGAAGATTTAAGTGCCTAACATTTGCTTCCTCAGTTTTATGATTATCTCCACATGTAGGAGATTTGGTGACTCTATATGAAGACCATGCCAAATATAGGAATCATGAGACGATCAAGGCCAAACCCTTCTCTCCTGGAACTTTGTTAGATTGATGATAAAGTGTTATGTGATTTTGTAAATCATTTTAGAGAAAGTATGTCTAAAGGTATGAAAACAAATTTAAGCTTTGAAGATGATGATACTTCTCTTCTAATTTGGAGAGGCCTTTGCAAAATATTTCATAAGCTGAAAGACCTGCAAAATCTTGAAGAGAAAGTGGCTCAGTTGAAGGAACATTTGAAGGAAGATGATGATGGACCTCACATTATCTCAGTTTCACCCATGTATCTCAATCTCCTTGTCATGAGTGACCAGGAGGTACAACCATGGTTACTTCAACCTCTGATGGATCCAACTTGAATGGATGAAAATATATGTGCTAACAATGGAGAAAGGGTAAGCAATAATGGTCAAACTTTATCTCAAGATCTTTCTTCATCTCATGTAGAAATTTTTATAGTGGGAGGTCATGGTTATTGTTCTTTGCCTAAAGATTCTATCGAGATGCTTTCTCAGGATGCTTGGTCTGAAAATGAATCTTTAAATGTCACAAAAATTGTGAGGGTATTGATTCTTTGAATGAGAATGTAGTGAAAGATCCTTTCCTTGAATCTTTTCATTCTAAAGATATTACAACAATAGACCTTGTAGATAATGGTAATTTTAATAGAGGTACATTCAAATCTTTTTCCTCACATCTTGAAAGTTTCAGTTTCAAGAATATTGATAGTCTTCCCATTTTAGAAGTCCCTATTGGTGAGGAAGTAGACAACTTGCCTCCGAATTTTCAATCTTTCACCTTTGATGTTGATCATCTTTCTTTTAAAAATCTTCTTCATGAAAGGATTCAGAATAACATGTAGCCTGAAAATGAAATTCCTAATCTTAAGAAGAATAAAGATGATTCCTTGGGTTTTCAAACTAGTGATCAGCCCATGCAAAGATTTGTTCCATTCAATGATGAAATATGTAACTATGACAAGGTGAAAGTGCATGAAGAAAAGCTTCTTTCTCATTATGAAGATACTGAAATTAATACTCATTTTGTAAACTATCTAGCTGAAGCATCACTTGAGCAACAAGAAGAAATCATTGGCAAATTTTTGTTATATCTTCAACTGGAAGATCTCTCTCAAACCAACCCTTTTGATGGTGATTCAATTCTTCATAGAGATGAGGCAAAGTTTCCTTTAGATAAAGACACTCCCGCTTAATCTCTTGTTGAGATAAAGAAATATGAAGTCGACTTTCAATCTAGCAGTGACTCAGCTGATGTGTTGAGGAATGTGATTCTCAATGAAGAAGAAGAAGAAATTATAGATATATTCTCATCATCACTCAAGCTGGGTTATTCCTTCAATGATGTCACATGTATTTGATCAAATCTGATTCAAAATGAAGAATTTATTGATAGTTTTCCTCTTCATCCATCTATGCATAGTGTTGATGATTTGGATTGTGGGAGAAATGTTGAAACATGTGATGGTACTTTGAGAAGAGAAAAGGATAGAATTTGTGGCATGTTCAATGATAGTTGGTTCCTTGAAAGAAATGGAGAAAACATGGAGAAATGTTGAAACATGTGATGGTTCTCTATGGCTGCAAGCTAACTATAATCATGCATGAGAATCAAATCTTCATGATAGTGTTTTGGGGCATTATGCATCATCTCTTGGTGAGCTTTCTTCATTTCATGTTTTTCATCTTGAAGTGGAATATAACCTAGTGAATGTGAAGGATCAATTCTTAAGTGAAGGTGAGTGTTGTGATGAGTTATGGCTTTTTGGAAAAGAGAGTTGGATTTATATATATATATATATATATATATATATATATGTACGCGGTCAATTTGAAGTTTGGCATTGAAAGAGTCATCATCAAGCAATGGTTTGGAGTTATTCCATTGAGGTACACTTTCCTGACTTAGAAAGGCTCCTATTTCTCTAAACTGGTAAATGGATTCACTTAACTTCTTCTTTCTTCTGGTCTTTATGGTAGGTTCTTTTCCTACCTTTATAAATATTGCAAATAAGTTTTTCTTGTGCATATTGTAGTTGGAATAATGTGCAAGCCTCGTGTTTTCTGGTAGTTCAGGTGTTTGTTGTTGGCTTTTTTTGCTTTGCCTTGCTCCCCTCCACCCCCTCTACAAACAACTCCTAGTCTTCTTTTCTTGCTAACTCTATCTGCCCAATGGTTAAGGCTCTATTCTTTTCCTAGATATTGTTGGAGTTCTCTGATTTTTTATCAAAATTAGTCCCACAGTTAGAGCCCCTGTTAGTACCCAATATGGGCATGGTTTTAAAACTTTTAATTCATGTTTTTGAACCACTTTGAACCTCAGTTCAAAGTAGTTTGAAGTGGTTCAATGTTTTAGTTGACCCATCTTGCAAGTTCAATACAAGAAAAGTTCAGACTTTGGTTTCAAAATGTAGATTCATTAATTCAAAAAAGTTCAAAGTCCAGCCCCAGGCCATGATTCAGGATCAATGCATAAGTTCAGAGGTCATAATTTTGGGAGGCACCCTAGTCAAGAGATAAAATACCATCATGGTTAATCTTCAAGGTTCATTAGTTCAAAAGTTCAGTGTTCAATATCAAAGATTTAGCTCAATCCAAAGATGGCACTCTCTTCACATTTTTAAGTCAGATTGATCCAATCCCAAATGTATTCTCTTTGGTGTTAAAAAAAATGCACAAGACTTGGTGCTTAGAGTCACACATTGGCATTCTAGATGTTAACATAAAGAGATTGTGTTTCGTACAACCTCAGAAATGGTAACAATATTCCCTATGCTTCATCAACATTTTTGTAGTTCAACAAAGAGTTCAAGTTAGAGAAAGGGTCATCATGTATGCTTGAGCTGAAGAAATTTGGCTCCCAGCTAAGAATATATTGTTTACAAATACTTAACTAAGAAATATGGTCCGATGTCTGTAAATTGTTCAGAAAATTGAGGGCATGTTCTTGGTATCCACCCGATAGGAGGTTGACAAAGTCTTGTGTGGTCAGAAGATTGTTCAAATATGATGTCCCCATGTACATTTAGAATATTTAGATACATTAATACATAAAGACTCATAGCCATGGCAAAGGGCACTTGGTGTCAAACATTTTCATAGATTATTCTATGAAGGTTCCATAGGTGAATAACTGGATCGTAGACTCGTGGCCTTGGTAATGAAGCCATATGTTAACTATTAAAGAATCATTGGTAGTTACATGGGTATACATGCTACTGGTTAAGCATTCCAATCATTAAAGTAACCATCAAAACCATGAATGTGAAACATTTACACCACAGAGTATGCAGTAAAGTGTGAATCATTTGACAAAATATTCAATAATCATGAGGTGGTATTTCAAATCCCATGTTGCACAAGAGCATTGAAACGAAGACATCATAGCATAGTTGATATCAATATGGTGCCATGAATAGATAAGAGGTGATCATATTTCTAATGTAAGAGAGTAGCATAAAAATTGTATGGATCTAAAGGTAGCAGTAGGAACATACTATATAATCCAATATAATAAAGAGCCAATATATTTAATTGTCAGATGTATGACACAAGCCTAGCAAATGAAGATCACCATGGACAAAGATGGAATAAGCTTGAGTACAAGAAGGAAAAAAGCCGCAAGTGCATTGGGAGTTTTTAAACATGTGTAGATAAAAAGGCCATGAATTTTCAAGAAAATTTCAAAAAGGACCTATTGAGAGGAATATTCGAGTAATATGATTGACATTGTTGATTCAGTTGTTAAGGCTCTTTAGAAAGTAGAGCTATCAAGCTTAGAGCTCATGGACGTAGATGTGATTCATTTGGTCTTAGATCAAAGATTCCTTCAAGTTCCTTACATGGTAAAAGTAGCAATGTTGTAAGGTTTCGCAAGACAGAAGGTCATAGATGTTGAGACTATTCTTGCTCTAGGTATTGAGGATTTTGTTGAAGGCAAAATTTGAATTTCCAGCAGACTAATGCAATGAAACTTTCCTAGGTGATCATGCCTTGGCATTGTTCACCAAGTTAGTCTTGGTCTGTATTCAAGAAGGTGGTACGTTCAAGAACACGATATGATGAAGTTGAATAATCTCTTTCGTGTTTTGTTTTGATACAAATGGCATGCTCATAAAATATAAATGATGATTTCTCATGCATACTAACCTTTTTGAGATCACATCAACATTTGAAAGGTCGAGAGCTTATTACCGGTGATACTGGATGCCTAGGAGTACTCTATTTTTGCCACAACCAACATATGTTTGTAGATAAATGTAGTGAGCATGTATGACAAGCTTCTTGTAATCCTAGATCTATAGTTCACATGGAGAATGGGGAGACTCTTGTTATCCGATGAAAAGCCTTCTTTTTTTAGTTTGGGGTGAAAATGCCAAACACCTAAAGAATGTGTTTTCGTATATGGAAATTGCAAGTTACATTGTATCTAGGCGGGTTTAGATTTACCCAGAGAGGACTAATTTTAGCAATATGGCCCCACTCTTATATTTTAACAATACATTTTCCTATTATAAAGTTGTGATCATAATGTGAATAACATTATAAATATTAATAGTATGATAAAGAAAGTTAATATAAGGAAAGAGGAAGTTATAGAGACACAAAAATAAATACATGAGGAGAGAGGAGTTGATTTAATGCCTAGGAAGATAAAAAGAGGGGTTTTCCTTAAAAAGAATTAGTTATTTAAAACTGTGGGGAAATCGACAATGGTAAAGATAAAAGGGCTAGCGAAAGAAGGGAGGGGTTCCATCTTTTTTCTCTTGAGAAGCAGATTTTATGCTACTTCAGGGGGGAGAATTTTAGTTTTTCTGAGGAGAAGATTTTGCAAAATGATTCCATTTTCTTGAGAGATTGTGAGGAGTAGAGCATGGGCTATTTTTCTCTTTCTGAGCTATGTGTCTAATATAGAGATAAGATTTTGATGGTTGATGTAACATTGTAAAAGGAGTTTCTATTTTTCTTCAAACAGTGTTTTGGTTGTGATGTGTAAAAGGGTCTTTGTAGTCTTTTACATTCAAGGAAGGGAGACTGGAGGTTAATTATATTAGAACTTTGATTATGATGTATTTTCCTTCCACTGATCATGATCTTGGTGTAATTTTTAATTTTCTCTAAAATTCGTGCTAATGTCATTATTTTCTTGTTACACCATCTTTTCAAAACATCTTTGAAAGCTTTGATTTTCATCTCTCTCAAGAGAATGGAGGACATGTTTTCATTTTCATTTTGTAATGCAGTATACAGTAAATGAGCTTTGTGTAATCTGTTGTATTCTTTTATCTTTCTTTTCAATCATTAAGTTTACGCATCTATGTTGTATTTACAGATAGATGCTTGATATCCTTTGTGTTTTTTGGTTAAAAGCATTCATAATTAATTGACTAAATATCTCACACGAGAAGTTGTACCCGATAAAATTCAGAGGAAGATTATCAATCCCATGATAACCTATCCAACTATTGGTGTTGATTTGTCCTTTCACTTGGGTATCTAGGGTCAGATTTGCTCACATTTTCTCGAAGGACAATCTATTCACTAATAGGTTGGAAGAGAAAGATAAAGAAATTAATTTTTAGATTGATCATAAGTTGACCCTTTGACCCAAATTTGAATGGGATCCCCCTTATTAAAATGATTTCCATTTCAAAACATGAAGTAAAAGGGGGAAAGTTGGTTAGATTGAGTGGATGGAAATTCTAAAAGGTAAGAGGTCTTGTGTTCAAACCTCACTTCCAAAACTTCACTTTTTGGTGCAAATAATTTTTATAGACTACATTACTTTACTGATTTGGGTGATTCTAAGCTAATTTAAGTATGTAAGATTTTTATTTTTTTTTTTTTTGTAAGATGAAAAAAAAATTATATTAAATTTTAATTTTTATTCTTTAAAAATGATAATGATAAAAATAATAATAATAATTTATCCATGTTAGAGAGAAATTTAAATAGTAATTGACTATTCATGTTTGAACCTTAAGTTTTATATAAAATGATGTTATAAGATGTTTTATCTATTGTGGGTTTAATTAAAAATATATATATTATTTTTTTATAAAAAGGATTAACTAAATCATCTATTAATTGTATTACAACATTCTATTATTTTTGAATTAATAATTCAACTACAGTAAGATACTTCGTACATCAATCAAGTAAAGTTTAGACTATGGACGTGGCGAGTATTAATGTTGAGTCACATATCCATATAGTTAGTGGAAGGTTTTTAATATGTTAATAGGCTTTATTTATATTAAGATATTGCAAAGTTAGAGTATTATTATTCTCCTTTAATCAAAAAACATAATTGTAAATTACATCTAACCCATTTATTGGACACTACAACTATACTTTAGTAAGAGACACTCTTAATAAGTCCTTCGTACGGGATTAGTATTTTGGCATAGACATATTCCATTAGTTGAATAAAAATATCATTATTATTATTACTTATTAAAATCACTTAATTTAGTAGAGATGTGTTACTTAAAATTTAAATGTAAATTTAAATTATCTTCTAAGAGTATCTTGTCAAGCTAATAATACGATATGCCTATACAATGGACCTATTGAGAGAGTGTACTTAATGTAAAAAAAATCATTCTAGAAGGAATAACATAATTTGTAATTTCAATAATTGGAGGAAATTAGCTAAGTAAGCTAGGAAAAATAGTAAACATAAAGGTAAACAAGGTTTTATTTATACAAGATAGATGTGAACATAAACAAAAGTATTGCAAAACATTGTAAAGGAGTCTTAAATTTTTAGGGTGGAACCTCCTTTAATATCTAATCCAATCAACTAAAATAGTTGTATAGGGAAGTTAAGTTCCTATGAAGAGGCCAAAATGAATTATTTTAATCTTAAAGGTGAATTTCAAGTTCCTAAAGGTAAATTATATAAAGTAGTTTGTAGGAATGCAGGTTTAAAAGGATGTTAGGGAAACATAACTGATTCGGAAATTAATAGATGTTAATATGCTTTAAGCCCATTATGGATATAAAGTGTTAATAATTCAGAGTATTAATCATAAAAATTAGCGACAATATGATAATTGCATTGGATAGGATGTTCGTTATTGACCAATCTATTTTCATATAAATGTAACTATATATAGGTTATCACCCTTATCCATTTCTTAGATACAATAACATTAAATTGTTCTGATGCAAGCCATGATTTCACTGGTTTATTAGATTAGTTGGCTTCACTTGGGCACTTAAAATACTCATATTACAAAAATTAAATAAAAAAATAAATCTCAATTACTCAGAGTCATGCTAGTAAAATTACTTCTTTCAATTTGAGCCCTTTTACTTGTTTCATGAGTGGTACATGTGAATTATAACATTGATTAAGGTATCAAATTCTTCCGTGATTATGACCTAAATTCATGTTTGTGAGGGGACTTTTTTCACAATGATACAGTGAGAAATATGGATACCATGAAAAAATATTGAGTAAACAATAAACACCTATGAGTAGTAAACTCTACCATTATAAGTCTAATTGAAATATGCTTCTAAAAGTGTAACTCTATCACAATAAGGATAGTTAACCACTAATATGTACGAGTAATTGTATTATTTAAAAGAAATTATGAAGTATTGAGTATAGTGAAGCATGGAGTTAGAAATCCGAGAGTTGCCATTTTTATAACATAGTAAAAATAAATAAATAAATCAAAATCAAGATAATAAAATAATAAAATGAAACAAATATATAAATAAAAACATTTGGTAAGTGAGTGAATGAGGGATCAAATATTTAAATTTTGGTGGATGATTATGGAATGTGTGTGTTGAGACTTTTGTTATATTCATTTTAATAATTAACTTAGGTTCATTTCTCTAAGAAACACTTACTGGGTTGGAAATTTTTTAAGGAACCTAATCCTATAAATATCACTGCCCAAAGATACAGTGAGAGTATCAAGGGAGCGAACCAACTCCTTTGACAATTGTCTTTAGACCTTGGTTGGTGCATAGTAGGATATTATACCCGTATAGGAAAAATTGTTATGGCAACTTTACCTATTGTGGCCTTATATATTTATCATCTATCTTCTAGATAATGGTGACATTAACAAATCATTGTAAAATCATTCCACATGTAATACGATATAGTACTTGAGATTTAAAAGACAAACTCCAGTGTCACGTGGAAGAACCCTTTGTTTTTTGGTCTCCTTCTCCATAACCTCTACTAAAGGAAAAAGTACCATATCTTTAAAAATAGTAATAAATAAATAAATACACATAAATCTTTGACATCTTTTTTACTATATCCATGAACCTTTTAACTCATGCCCCTATATGTGTCAACACACCATATGCCCTCAAAATAAAATAAAATTGGGATAGGGTTCATTCATACGAATTCTGGACCACCAATGGCTATTAAAAAAAAAATCTACCCCATAAAATAAAAGCATGGTCAAAAGAAAACCACCACTTCCTATTGTTCCCTCGATCTCATTGGTATGGCCACTATGATATTGGAAACTAATATGAGACTTTTGTGGAATGTAAATTTTTATTATTATCTTGTTGGAATTTTAGCTACTTTACTTTTTATTGTGATCATTATGCTGCTTTAGGTTGGGCCACTTAGCCAAAATCCTCTTTTGAAAGTCCTACTTTGCCTCAAGGACATCTTTATTGGTTTTGAGTAAGATTTTTGTTATTGGTGCCACACTTAATTTTTTTGGATTTTGAAATCTTTTATTCTTTATCTTTTGGGAATAAGTTTACTTTTAGAGGCACTTGTAAGTGATGAAATTATTTGGTATATGTGTTGTTTTATAAATGGCCATAACCAAGGTAGATCCTTGACAAACTAATGTAAAAGGGACATTTGGAAAGGGAATGTATCAATATCATAGAATTGAATGTTTATAGAAGATACCTCATCCAAGATATTGAGGATAACCATTTCTATAAGAACATGATAACAAATTCCCTAATTAATTTTTAAACTTGGTAAGTCCAAAGATAAAGAATTTATAGTAATAAAAGACTCTGCACAAGGATATGCATACCTTAAGACCGGACCAAGAAAATTATCACACAATAAAAAAAAAATTAGAGAAGTTTAGGTATGAGTAATTTTAAAGATCCATGTTTCTAAGATTTTAAATCTAAACCAAGAGTTCCATGTATCATATTAAATAATAATAATATATATGTACAATTTAAGGGAAATCAAGGATGGTCATCCTAGCTAATTAATTTGAACTATGTAGAAGGATAATAGTAACTATCACCCTAAAATCTACTAAATTTTACATATTTATTTTTATCTGACATAGCCTAAGGACTTGTATAATACACAGTCAAAAAACTTATAACCTTGTCAACTAGGAGCTTGCATATGGTTAATAATGTTGATTGTTTGTAAGAACCTAAGGTAAGGTGTGTACTCTGGAATCATGGCTGACTTTCAGGAGGAAGTCGAACATTAGGGGGCGAGAATGTAATGTCCCTCCTCTTATACAATATATTAAATCATCATTGTTCAAATCCAAATAATAATTATAGCAACAATGATCTCACATTCACCACTAGAGTAATTTGAAAACCCCAATGTGGTAACCTATTAACAAGTATTAAGATTGCGCATGAAATTAGTCAAGCAACATATGCTAAAGTATTTTAATGATAAGTGGAAATGAACGATGGTTGAAGTTACTTCTTATATGATAGAATGGATGATTAATGTATTGATAGAAAACAAACTAGAGTAAATAGACATGAAGATAGTTATATGTTGTAATAGTGAATTGTATATGGGTAATTTGTAAAAAGGTACATTACATTCAATAGACGTCAAGATGTTGGTTAATCTAACTAAGTGAGGAATACATAAAATGTTATTTAGGAAAGGTTATCGATTCTGGGTTTGTGATTATTATGAAGCTAATTTGATGCATTCTTAGTGCTACCTATCTTATCATATTGTGATTTCTATCTGATGTTGATCAATCATGTTAACAATTGAGTATTGAAATATGATTCATGAGCTCTAATGGTAAGGGAATGGAATTCTACATCTATGTTGGTGATCTTATACTGATATGTATTGATTTATGCTATAATGGAAAATATATAGGAGTGATCATATTGGATGGTGTTTTATAGTATAAATTGCAGAATTTCCTTAAATGCAAGTATAAAATGATACCTGTGTTATTGTAAATGAAGAGTACATATGGATAGCTCATTATGTTGATTTACATTTTTGATACCATGGAAAATAGTATTTATGGATTAATGTTACATATCTTGTATTTCATTTTATATTATTATACCTCATATTGGACTACTAATATTTTCACGATTGTGTAAGTAGTAAGCCCATGGACACACGAAGAACCTTGCTAGGTGCATTGTTAAGCCAAGGTTGACCCTAAGGAGGGGATAACCTAATTACCAATGTATTTTATTTGTGAAAATAGTTATTTGTTTAATATGGATTCTTAAATGTATCTTTGTGTAATTATATTGGCATGCCAAATGTGTATTGTGATGTGTTTTAAAAGTAGTGTCAATTGACACATGTGTTGTGATGTGACATGCCAAGTGTGTTGAGTGAGTAGTTAAGTGACCCTTAGGTAATCATGGAGTGACCCAATCTGAGTCTCCTTGTTTAGGAAGCCAAGAGAGTTGTCCCCCACTTATATTTTTGAATGTAAACTTTGAGCAAATTTCTAGGAAGGTAAAACAATCCCTAGGGTTAGTTTAGGACTTTCTTTAAAGGCCCATATGGTATACCTTGGGGTTAGGGTCACATTTAAGTATATAAATATTTTCTAGTCACCTAGGATACCACCCAAAAGTTAGGGTTTTCCATATGGTTGAAATTAGAGAAATGGGCATGTGAATGTTTTGGGGGAAAAAGGAGAAGATAAGGGAATATGTTGGGAAGAGTGGAGAGGAGACTTAGAAAAAGTAGAGACTGAGAAACAATGGGGGGGAGATAGAAAACAATGGTGAAAACATTTTTAGCTAAGGAAGGAATGGAGAAAAGCTAAGGTGGGAAGGAAGGGAGAAGGAGAAAGGACTTGAAAACCCAAGCTTGGAAGTGAGGTGAGTAGTCTTGCCCTTGGTTAATGCCATGTGAACTCTATGTTTTGGATAGAACATCTAGTTTCAGCTTGTTATGTGCAGTTCATATATTGTAAATGTGAGTTTGTGAACATCCATTCTATGGGCTTAAAGTTATGTGTGTGAACTTTATGTTGTGGTTAGATTTTTAGATTCAATTTTTTGATGTGTCAACCCTATAATGTGTTTTGTAGATTATAGATGCCATGTTTATGAGTTTTCTTGCAAACTTGGAGTTTTATTTTGGACATATTGGTTTCTGTTATGCCTTTTTTTTGTTGTGGTGGATTGAATGTTGTGTTGGGTTTGAAGGCTTCACTCACCCTTAGGAGGGAAGAGAAGTCTTGGGGTGAAGGGGTTAGTTGGGCTCAACATTGAAGTTGAGAAATCCTCCTCTTGGAGAGGGGATAGTTTTCATGGAGTATGGGCTCCATTGAGGCCATATACCTTTCTATTGTTCCATGGGAGGTATAAGTGAAGATTTGTGAAGAAGAGTAAGTGTTGATAGCCTTGTTGAGGCATGTGATTATTGATAGCCTTGTTGTGGCATGATTCTTGAAAGCATGATTGGCATATTGCAATTGCAAGATTTGTTGTTCATAAGGTTATGGCATTCTCCTCCTTGTAGAGCCCACCTTCACCCAATGTTTATGATTCCATTTGTGAATCATTGTTCAAGCCTTAGTGGGGAGTATTGTGTTGTAGTGTGATGATTGTATGTGATAAAACTTGTATAAGTTGTTGTGTAATGTTGTGTGTAAGATATTGGTTTTCAAAAAAAAATGTGTTACCACATAGCATTGGTTCTCCTAGCATAGGGGTGGTCTTGAAAAGACCTATGGTTGGGAGGAAAGTTTCCCATGGGTATTGTTGTGTGTTTCATTGCAGGTGATAGTTGAAGCTAAAACTTTGAAGTAAATACTTGTTGTTGCCCTTCTATGTGTAAAGAGATAGTCTTTGGATGTTAAAGTGTAAGGGGAGAGTCTTCCATTGTGTACCCCCATTAATATTATGAAGTCTACTTATGTATCTTTTTAGAAAGAGAAACTGCATTTATATTTGTGAAGTTCACTAGTTGTTTCATGTGTACTCCCACTTGTGTTGAGCCATGGGAAAGTATGTAACAGTTTTGGTGTGAAGGATAAATGTTTAGCAAAGTTGTATTTGTTGCAAAAAGTATTCTGCATTGGATGTTCTTTTGAAGTGCAGATATTTACCTTTATTAATATTGAAAATTAAGATGTAATTATATCCTTAAAAAAAAGATTAGTATAAGTTCCTTACTTTGAGTTGTAATAAGGTTAGATTGTTTTGTGTATCAGAGTTATTATTGATGCATTGACTAAAGCATACTTATATTATCATTCAAATTACCTTTAATGGTAGATTGAGATAGAAACTAAAGGAACTAATATTAATAATAATAATCATAATAATAATAAGTAAACCTTATGTTCTAAAATGAAAAGAAAATTAAAGTGCAGAAATTTGACCAACTTAGTAATGGCATATTATTAAACAAAGAAAAATAAAATTAGAGGAGGGTTTGGACTGAAAATTTTGGGACATGACATTTGACAATTCATGAAAAGTGGATTTTGATGATTTATAAATGATATTATAATGTGAATTATTATCTTTAAATATGATTATAAAAAATTGATTATAGTGAATCCATTTTTTGGCATTTGTCCATTTGTACAATTAAGTTTATTTGATATTGATAGGTTCAAATTGATGAAAGAAAATGATGTTAGAAATTGATATCTTTTTCAATAGTTCCATGTTTTTTTATTTCATTGGGAATAGTTAAGTAACTCAATAGGAATTTTACTAATTAAGTAAAAATAAATAACACATTAATAAAATGAACGAACGTAAAGTGGATGCTCATCTAATGGCTTTGAGTACTTGTATAGACTAAGGATGATTTTGGAAGGTCTAGTTAGCTATGGAGAATTTATCTAGCATCATTTTTCTCCTTGTTTACATATGATAACTAATCAATTAAGTGTGAAACATTCCTTTGAGAAATGTGATGTAGGTCATTATTCATGTTCAATTGTACTTAAACAAGTAGATATGAGTATTAGTACTTAGAAAATGATGTTCCTTCTACTTCAATAGTGTGTAATTTTGGATTCATGTTGTAGTCTTACATGTAGCTCATGGTTTTTTTAGAAACTTGATGACTTGTTTTCTTGGATTTTGAATTGGTTTTTAATTGATAACTTCATATTTTTCATTTATGTTGAGTTGATCTTCTATTCCTTATTTGATTAAAATTTAATTTTAGAATATGTACTTTTCTATCCTTCTTATATGTTTCTAATATAATCTTGGATGATGTCTATACTTTGTGTTTTATGTGCATGCAATCTTTTGTCCTTGTTTCATGTAATCTTGATTATTTGGGTTATGTGACTATCTCTACAAGAATGGAGGGGTGGAAGTAATATTCCATTTGGCTAGGTGACATTTCAAACCACCATTAGGGATAGATGGAATTAGTTTGAGATCAACCTTGGATAGATTCTCCACCAAATTGCTCTCATCTTATCTCATATCTTATCATTATTGGAAGATTATAGACCAAATGTACTATAAAATAAGTATTGTAAACATGGACAATATGTATATTAAGAATTCTAATTAGAGGTTGATTAAAATTTAATATAATATATTTGTGGATGATAGTTTATGTAACCTAAGAACAACCTAATAGGCATCCCATGGGGTCCAATTTTAGTTTCTATTTGAATGATTTCTATTATATTTGTAATGGTTTTATTAGGAAAGTTTATGGTGGATTAGGATATTATTAAGATTGACCTAATATTTCTCTTGGGTGTAGGAGTCGCCAAATGGCTCTAATTATACTTTGCACTCTATGACCACACATTTTTTATATTTTCTCCTAATTTTAGTATTGCATTCATATTTTTTATTCACCTAAGATATTAGGGAATGTCTTAGAGGCCCCAAAATGAATTCAAGTAGCTTACTAGTTAGGAGAAACACATGGCTTAGGGATGATAGTACAAGGCTATTAGTCTGAATGATGCCAAAATAAAAATTGGATACTAACATGGCACTAGGACACTTACACACCTCACTTTCATACTATATATTTTTACACAATTTGCATTCACCCAAGAAATGTATTCATAGCTTTCATTAATCTATGAAAATATTACATAGTTTTTATTCATTCAAGATATTTTTTTTCATCATTCATACTATAGTTTTTTGTGGTCTCCCTTATTGATTAACTCATTGTAATGAGGTTTTTAGAATCTTGGAGTGTCCATCTCAATCCATTATAGTTTTTTTGAAAAAAATAGATAGTAACAAAACTAGTGAAGGAGTTTAAAGGTCACTAAGAATTAGTTAGGTTGGATTTTATGGCATTGGAATAGAAGTCAATGCTCAACATAACTCATTTTTGATGCCTAGAACCTAAGATAAAGTCCATTTATTTTAGTTAAGTTGTGAAACTTTATGGATGTTCTTGGATGATTCTAAGTATCTTGAGGAAATTATCTAATGAGATAGAGAAATTTACCCTCTTTTCTATATTTTATGATATTTACACTTTTCTAGTGCACAATCACATATTGATTGTTAGTTAGTTTGATGTATCTTGTGGTTTGAACTATATATCTCTATATGTTAGTTATTTGTAATGTTATTTCTTCAAAAAAAATTATTCCATATAATATTTTTTATTTTCTATAATATCCTTGACGGATCCTTGGAGGGGTGTTACAACAAAACTACCATGACAAGAATTTTCATAGCCCATGACAAACAAGTGTCCTTAAAAATAAAATGAAACTCCTCATATAAGAATATTTGATCATAAAATTCATAAAGGTTAAATGTAAATCCCATGTACGTCCTTGTGAATAACTAATTGCATCACATTCCCACTAAATAAGGATGTTAATCTTATCTAGGCACAATAGTAACCCTTTAAGAAATGCCTCATTACAATAATACTTTAAAGTCTTCAAAAATAATAAGTTTAAGTATGCATGTCCTCCATCATAAGGACATCCCTTAATATTAAATTTGGAGATGCATAATCAACCATTAATTTAAAGTTATATCTTAGTATATGAAAGGTGAATAACACACATAATACTGACAATAAGGATCCCTGTAAAAATATATAACAACCAAATAACTATAAATATAGGAAATAATAAGTTAGGTTTAAGCAAGAGTCTATAATACAATAATAATTTGTGTGCTTCTCATCTTAGAGGTCTTGGGTTTGAGTTTAATGTATAATAATAATTAATCTCAACAAATAATAATATTTGATCAAGGCTTTAACCCATTACCTATTAAAAAAAAGTTGGGTTTAACCCATAACATAAAGAAAGATTCTAATAAATAAGGACTAAATTAATTCTATATCTAGGTATCAAGACAAAGAAAGTAAAAAATGTAAAGGGGAGAGGTAAAAACCCAAGATAAAACTCTATAGGGTGTAGGATCATATCAATTCACCAAATTAGCAAAAATAAAATGACCGTTCAAATTTCTAAGATATAATGTTGATAAGATGAACACAACAGATAAGTGTTGATATCTAAACCTATGTTGTTGATTAGTGTCCAAACACTTATTCATTTACTAGGAAATATTACAAAGTCATCATTGTGAACACATTACTCAGAGTCATGCTAGTAAAATTACTTCTTTCAATTTGAGCCCTTTTACTTGTTTCATGAGTGGTACATGTGAATTATAACATTGATTAAGGTATCAAATTCTTCCGTGATTATGACCTAAATTCATGTTTGTGAGGGGACTTTTTTCACAATGATACAGTGAGAAATATGGATACCATGAAAAAATATTGAGTAAACAATAAACACCTATGAGTAGTAAACTCTACCATTATAAGTCTAATTGAAATATGCTTCTAAAAGTGTAACTCTATCACAATAAGGATAGTTAACCACTAATATGTACGAGTAATTGTATTATTTAAAAGAAATTATGAAGTATTGAGTATAGTGAAGCATGGAGTTAGAAATCCAAGAGTTGCCATTTTTATAACATAGTAAAAATAAATAAATAAATCAAAATCAAGATAATAAAATAATAAAATGAAACAAATATATAAATAAAAACATTTGGTAAGTGAGTGAATGAGGGATCAAATATTTAAATTTTTGTGGATGATTATGGAATGTGTGTGTTGAGACTTTTGTTATATTCATTTTAATAATTAACTTAGATTCATTTCTCTAAGAAACACTTACTGGGTTGGAAATTTTTTAAGGAACCTAATCCTATAAATATCACCGCCCAAAGATACAGTGAGAGTATCAGGGGAGCGAACCAACTCCTTTGACAATTGTCTTTAGACCTTGGTTGGTGCATAGTAGGATAGTATACCCGTATAGCAAAAATTGTTATGGAAACTTTACCTATTGTGGCCTTATATATTTATCATCTATCTTCTAGATAATGGTGACATTAACAAGTCATTTTAAAATCATTCCACATGTAATACGATAGAGTGCTTGAGATTTAAAAGACAAACTCCAGTGTCACGTGGAAAAACCCTTTGTTTTTTGGTCTCCTTCTCCATAACCTCTACTAAAGGCAAAAGTACCATATCTTTAAAAATAGTAATAAATAAATAAATACACATAAATCTTTGACACCTTTTTTACTATATCCATGAACTTTTTAACTCATGCCCCTATATGTGTCAACACACCACGTGCCCTCAAAATAAAATAAAATTGGGATAGGGTTCATTCATACGAATTCTGGACCACCAATGGCTATTAAAAAAAAAATCTACCCCATAAAATAAAAGCATGGTCAAAAGAAAACCACCACTTCCTATTGTTCCCTCGATCTCATTGGTATGGCCACTATGATATTGGAAACTAATATGAGACTTTTGTGGAATGTAAATTTTTATTATTATCTTGTTGGAATTTTAGCTACTTTACTTTTTATTGTGATCATTATGTTGCTTTAGGTTGGGCCACTTGGCCAAAATCCTCTTTTGAAAGTCCTACTTTGCCTCAAGGACATCTTTATTGGTTTTGAGTAAGATTTTTGTTATTGGTGCCACACTTAATTTTTTTGGATTTTGAAATCTTTTATTCTTTATCTTTTGGGAATAAGTTTACTTTTAGAGGCACTTGTAAGTGATGAAATTATTTTTTCTATGTGTTGTTTTATAAATGGCCATAACCAAGGTAGATCCTTGAAAAACTAATGTAAAAGAGACATTTGGAAAGGGAATGTATCAATATCATAGAATTGAATGTTTATAGAAGATACCTCATCCAAGATATTGAGGATAACCATTTCTATAAGAACATGATAACAAATTCCCTAATTAATTTTTAAACTTGGTAAGTCCAAGGATAAATAATTTATAGTAATAAAAGACTCTGCACAAGGATATGCATACCTTAAGACCGGACCAAGAAAATTATCACACAATAAAAAAAAAATTAGAGAAGTTTAGGTATGAGTAATTTTAAAGATCCATGTTTCTAAGATTTTAAATCTAAACCAAGAGTTCCATGTATCATATTAAATAATAATAATATATATGTACAATTTAAGGGAAATCAAGGATGGTCATCCTAGCTAATTAATTTGAACTATGTAGAAGGATAATAGTATCTATCACCCTAAAATCTACTGGATTTTACAAGGGAGGAGTTTCTAGAGAGTGCATTAATTATTGGAAGGGGGGAGCTTCTAGTACTTTCAATTAATTAATATTTGATTTCCTTCTAGAAGGGTGTAGGAAAAGTATAAATAGAGGTGGGAGAGCCATTGTTGAGCATTAGATGGTTGTGAATTGCATTTGATAAGAGCTTGGATGTGTGAGTCACATATCTTTCTTGGCATTAGAAGATGTTCATCCTCTCTTGTAACATTCTAGATGTCATTCCCTTGGGGTTTGGCCTTTGTAATACATTGCTATGTACTTGATTTTATCATTGTGAGAACTAATACTATTTCAGCAGCAGTTCAGTCTTCAATTTACATAAATTCCTTCTTGCTCATGTTGTGTGGATTGAAACCTATGCAAAGACATTTAAATCATTTTCAGCAATTGGTTTAGTTCTTGGGCATTTCTAGGGTGACCATTACATGAGACCTAATATTCTCTCAATCTTTTAACAAGGTAGACCCCTCACAAGGTAGATCATATTTTAATAGGTCAACTTTATTATTGCAATAGTGAAGATTTGTGGGTATCATCTCTACCCTAGTTTTTCCTTCATCTTGAAGTGTTTTTGGGTAACCAAATCATTATGTTAGGTGTTGAACTATTAGTGGATGTGATGTATTCCATTTATGTTTCAAAATTTCAGTTTTAATGGTATATCTATGAGATGAATTGGGTTCAAATTTATGTTATTGGTTTTGAAGATAAAAGTATAAGAGCTTGATTCAACACACTCCCCCTCCCTCTCAATATCTTATTTCTCATATACTTATTCCAACAATTGGTATTAGAGCTCAATTCTCTTTTTAGGAAGCCTAATATTTTGAGAGGATAAGATCATGGAGATGGAAGTGTATAAGATGGGAAAATTTTTTGAGAGTAATGGATGAAAATATCATGGCTAAAAAGGACAAAAGATAGATGGCTAGCAGACTTGAAGAAAGATCATTTGAGGCTAAAAAGCTTACCAATAATAAATTGGATATGATAAATCAATTAGTAATTGTAAATCAAGAAGCAAATGAAAAAGAATTGGAGATTACAAATCAAATAATAGAAAATGAGCAATTGAAAGGTGAGTTAAGGCATGAAAAGGAACTCATGGAGAGATTCAACAAACTAAATGAAGCAATCAAGTACTTTGAAGAAATGATGAAGTTATCTAGAAAAAAGACACCTCTAGACTTGGAAACAACAAGAAATATTCATCTACTGAAGAAGGAGAATCATCCAAGAATGGAGAGAAAAGGAATGAAAAATCAATAGGAAAACCTACATGTTATTACTATGGGAAAATTGGTCACACAACCAACATTTGTAGGAGAAAAAATGGTAAAGAAATTTCTAAACCTAAACCAAGTGGTTATTGTTTTAATTGCAAGAAAGCACATGAATGTAGATCAAAGAAAAATGAACCAACTTAGAAGATATCTAAATTCCAAGGTCAATGCCACAATTGTCAGAATTATGGACATAGAGCTCATAAGTGCAAAACAAAGAAAAAGTCAAACTAGTTACCTGAAAAACAAACTCATACAATAAAGAAAGGAAATTGCTACAATTGGCATTACAACACATGGTACAATTATCATTATTATGGAGAATATGGACACATTCTAGAGAATTACATCAGAACACATTTCAAAATAAATTACAAGAAATGGTTAAATGAAGAGATATTGTGTTTTAGTTGTCTCAAATGTGGACACATCAGTAGAAACTATAAAGCCAAAACACCAACACCAAGAAATGGAAATGGAAAACCTAAAGGAAAGAAAACATGGATAGAGATAGTGAGAGATGAAAGTAGTAGAGGATATGAAATTGACATCACCCAATCTAATGGGTCAGGTGATCACACCACATCTCACTAAAGAAAGAAGGTATGTAGGAACTATATACTCAATGTTATATTTTACATCAATTCCTATCATAGAAGTGATAAAATTTCATATCTACATAAGTCAATATGTATTAAGAAATTTTAGAAAAAGTAAATCATAAAATACTTAGCATCACTGGTATAGTCTATATTGACCAAGCTTTGCAGTATAGACCAAGTGAACAAGGAAAATATCACATTGATCAAATTAATTGGTTATAACTGAGTGAGTAACCTTGACCAAGCTATAATGAAGACTAAGCTAGTTGTCATTCACCAACTAAGTACAAAGACATTTTTTGCAGACCTAAAATAAAAGATTGAAGGTATTTATCAAAGTTTTTGATTCATTTGCATTTGCTAAATGATCAAATAGCTCACAAGAAGATGTTAAGGCAATTGAAGCAAATTTAGCAACTAGTACAAAAGAATCATAGCAATTTAACAACAAATTTGAGGAACAAAATAAGTATCATTGTTAGTGTGGAGTTAGATATTCAGTGAATATATTTATGAAATTTTTGTTTAAAACTCTATCTTGAAATGGAATCTAGAAGTGAAATAATGAAGGATAGCAGTGCACAAATCATTAGGAATGATCAAAGTCCTCCACCTAATTTCAAAAATTCAATTAATATTGAAAATATTGTTGATGATATTAGAGATTTATCATCGATTATACCCACAGTCTTGATTGTCAAGATATAATATTGTGCTTTTTATGTAAACTTGGAGAAATAAAAGATTTTGAAATTAGGGTTGTTGAAATATCAATCAAGTTTATTATTAATGACATACACTTATTTAGATTATGTATAGCTACCTAGTTCATTGAAAAATTTACAATGTTTACCATGTAATTCAGTAGCCACTGAGTTCTATAGTTTCTATCGAGTCATTTGGACTAATCCCAGTGTTTATCGAGCAGATTTAGTTAGTGTGAAGTCCAGTAGTTCAAACCATGCATTTTAGTATACACCAAGTTTATCAGTGGTTACCAAGCATTGTAGTTTCTACTGAGTTCATAGTTCATGTTGAATACTGACGGTGGATGTTGAGTATCAGAACCTCACCAATTTAATCTTTTGAACTTGAGTATCTTCATGTGGGCCAACTTTGTAATATTTGTGTTAACTTGTATCATGGCCAACTTTGTAATTTTGTAATTTGGATTGGTATATATATATATATATATATATATATATATAATGTATTGTATCATATCCAATGAGTAAGAATGCAAATGTATAAGCATATGTATTGTAATGTGAATGTGGATGCAAAAAGTTCAAGTTATGAATGCAGTAGATAAAAAGAAAATTGTAAAAGCCATAATAGTATAAGGAGAAACATAGACTTAACTATCACATAAAGGTGATCAGTACACTAAGGAATCTCTATCAGCAAACTCAGTTGCAAATCAGAGATCTGCTACTTTATCTTAATAGGTGAACTAATCAAAATCCTTTAACAAGGTAGACCTAACGGTCTTTCATAAATCTCTTTACCAAGTGCATACTTCATTATGTTTTTGTAAATCCTCCCACAAGGTGGACCTAGTAGTCCTAATTCCTCCTAATAGGGTAGATCATTAGAAGTGATCAATGCAAGCCTTAACAAGCCAACTTTATGCTACAGCACTAAAGTTTGTGGGTATCATCCCCACCCCAGTTTTACTTTCTATTTGGAAGGTTTTTGGGTCACCAAATCTTTGTGTTCAAGTGTTATGGATGCTTTCATCTTTTCAATTTCTCATGCATACAATTAGATCAAATGTGATGAATTAAGTGCTAATTGATTTATTGGATTAAGATTTGAAATTGGTAAAGTTTTAGAAGTTACTGATTCACCCCTCCCCTCTTAGTAACTTAGCATAGTCTTGAATATTTCCAACATTTGGTATCAGAGCATTGTGGTTCTCAGGAGAAAGTTTAACAGCTTGAGCAAAGATCAAGATATGGAGATATTCAGAGTTGACAAAGCTATTAACAATGAAAAGTTAGATCTAGAAATGGTCATTGCCCAACTCAAGAAACCTAAGGAGAAACTTTCCAAAACTCTAAAAAGAAGAAAGGAACTTACAAATCAAATGAATGATCATCTCTACATTGAAGAAAGAATTGAATACTTTTACCCTTCAAGCATCTCAGATGAAGCAAATGGTGCAATCAAAGAGCTCCTAGAGAAGAATGGTTCCCTACAAGAAGTAAGAAAGTTAAAAAGAGAACAAGAAATTTAGTTGGAATAGAGAAACAAGATAAAGGAAGAAATGGATGTAAGGAACAATGAAATACAGAATCAATCGCTTCAACAAGAAGACCTTATTAATCAACTTTTCAATACAAATGAGGAAATTAGTAGACTAAGATCTGAAGATGAAAGAATGAGGAATGATCTAAATTTTGAAAGGCAAATCAATGAAAGAATAAAAAATGATCTAAGATTTGAAAGACAAATCAATAAAAGATTGAGGAATGATCTAAACTTTGAGAAGCAAATCAATGAGAGAATAATGAAATCTCAAGCAGACATGGATCAACTAAATGAGGAAAACCTCTATAGGAAAAAAGGAAAAGTAGGAATTTGATACAAATAAGAAGGTGAATCCTCCAAACAAGGTGCTCAAAAGAATCAAAGGCCTACTTGAAATCACTGTGGTAAGATAGGTCATACATCAAAAAAATGTTTGAGCAATGGAAAAGAAAAATTCAAAAAAAAATGCTACAATTTCAATCAGCATGGTCACAGGGCTAATGAATGTAAAGAGAAACCAAGATTTAAGGGCAATTTTCATAAATGTAAGAAACATGGACACAAGGCATCAGAATGCAAAAAAAAGACACTAAACCCTGCAGAACAAAGTGTGAAAGCAATATTTGATTGGGACTACAATACCTGGTGTAGATGTCATTACTGTGAAGAATTTGGACATATTGGTATGAATTGTGTTAAACATCATATGAGGAAAAGAGATACCACTAAAAGATATTTTATTTGTACATAACTTGGTCATCTTTCCAATAATTGTATGAATACTAGTATAATTGAAGATGAGAAGAAAGCAAAGGCTGATAACATCTGAAAGTGGATTAGACAATAATGGATTCCTAAGTCTACAAGGATATTGGTCTGAGCAATGATGGTTAAGTCACTCAAGAATTGGGTGACTCTACCATTTCTAATTAAGTTCTCAAGGAAGAACTAGAACTAGACTATTAAAGAAGACATCCAAATTAGTTCCAGTTGAAAGGTGACAAAGATCCAAATTTGTATACAAGATACAAAAGGGGTCACTAGGCAAGATCGGTATTAGTCATTACCAAGTTACCTTCACTACTGAGTAAGGTCAAGTCATAGACTCTACCGAGCAAGGTCAAGAGTAACAAAAGTAATTATGGTTACCAAATTGTGAAGATGTGATCGAGTAATCAATTCCCTATAGTGGATGAAATTCTATCAACTTATCTACCTTTATACCGAGCATTAATGGTGAAATATTAACAAAAGACATGGAATCAAATTCATTTCGTATCATGAATTTTTGAGTGTTATTGTGACAAGCTATTTTCTATGTGATCAA